>JAULUF010000062.1:5282500-5422500 GCA_031834385.1 Semotilus atromaculatus
TTTCTAACTACTTTATCTTTATTTCTAACTAATCTATCGTTCTTTATTCCTTTCTTTCTTTCTTACTAATCTATCTTTCTTTCTTTCTAACCAATCTATCATTCTTTGTTTCTTTCTAACTAATCTTTCTTTCTTTCTAACTAATCTATCTATCTTTCTTTCTAACTAATCTATCTTTCTTTCTTTCTAACTAATCTATCTTTTTTTTCTAACTAATCTATCTATCTTTCTTTCTAACTAATATATCTTTCTTTCTTTCTAACTAATCTATCTTTCTTTCTTTCTAACTAATCTATCTATCTATCTATCTTTCTTTCTAACTAATCTATCTCTTTCTTTCTAACTAACTAGTCTTTCTAACTAATCTATCTTTCTTTCTTTCTTTCTAACTAATCTATGTTTCTTTCTTTCTAACTAATCCATCTTTCTTTATATCTTTCTTACTAACTAATCTATCTTTCTTTCTAACCAATCTTTCTTTCTTTCTTTCTTTCTTTTTTCATTCTTTCTAACTAATCTATCTTTCTTTCTTTCTAACTAATCTATCTTTCTTTCTAACTAATCTATCTATCTTTCTTTCTAACTAATCTATCTTTCTTTCTTTCTAACTAATCTATCTATCTATCTATCTTTCTAACTAATCTATCTTTCTTTCTAACTAATCTATCTTTCTTTCTAACTAATCTATCTATCTTTCTTTCTAACTAATCTATCTTTCTTTCTTTCTAACTAATCTATCTATCTATCTATCTTTCTAACTAATCTATCTTTCTTTCTAACTAATCTATCTTTCTTTCTTTCTAACTAACTAATCTTTCTTTCTTTCTAACTAATCTATCTTTCTTTCTTTCTTTCTAACTAATCTATGTTTCTTTCTTTCTAACTAATCTATCTTTCTTTCTAACCAATCTTTCTTTCTTTCTTTCTTACTTTCTTTCTTTCTAACTAATCTATCTTTTTTCTTTCTAACTAATCTATCTATCTTTCTTTCTAACTAATCTTTCTTTCTTTCTAACCAATCTATCTTTCTTTCTTTCTAACTAATCTTTCTTTCTTTCTTTCTAACTTATCTATCTTTCTAACTAATCTATCTTTCTTTCTTTCTAACTAATCTATCTTTCTTTCTAACTAATCTATCTTACTTTCTAACTAATTTATCTTTCTTTCTTTCTAACTAATCTATCTTTCTTTTTTTCTAACTAATCTATCTTTCTAGCTAATCTATCTTTCTTTCTATCAAATCCATCTTTCTTTGTTTTTTAAATAATCTATCTTTCTTTATTTCTAACTAAGTTATCTTTCTTTCTAACTAATCTATCTTTCTTTCTAACTAATCTATCTTTCTAACTAATCTATCTTTCTTTCTAACAAATCTCTTTCTTTGTTTTTTAACTAATCTATCTTTCTTTCTAACTAATTTATCTTTCTTTCTAACTAATCTATCTTTCTTTCTAACTAATCTATCTTTCTTTCTTTCTAATCTATCTTTCTTTCTTTCTAACTAATCTATCTTACTTTCTTTCTTTCTTTTTAATTAACTTTCTTTCTTTCTTTCTTTCTAACTAATCTATCTTTCTTTCTTTCTAACTGATCTATCTTTCTTTTTCTTTCTAACTAATCTATCTTTCTTTCTTTCTAACTAATCTTTCTTTCTTTCTTACTAATCTATCTTTCTTTCTTTCTAACTAATCTATCTTTCTTTCTTACTAATATTTTTTTCTTTCTTTCTTTCTAACTAATCTATCTTTCTAACTAATCTTTCTTTCTTTCTTTCTTTTTAATTAACTTTCTTTCTTTCTTTCTTTCTAACTAATCTATCTTTCTTTTTCTTTGTAACTAATCTATCTTTCTTTCTTTCTAACTAATCTTTCTTTCTTTCTTACTAATCTTTTTTTCTTTCTTTCTTTCTAACTAATCTATCTATCTTTCTTTCTTTCTTTCTTTTTAATTAACTTTCTTTCTTTCTTTCTTTCTAACTAATCTATCTTTCTTTCTAACTAATCTATCTTTCTTTTTCTTTCTAACTAATCTATCTTTCTTTCTTTCTTTCTAACTAATCTATCTTTCTCACTAATCTATCTATCTTTCTTTCTTTCTTACTAATATATCTTTCTGTCCTTTTTTCTTTCTAACTAATCTATCTATCTTTCTTTCTTTCTTACTAATCTTTTTTTCTTTCTTTTTTTCTAACTAATCTATCTATCTTTCATTCTTTCTTTCTAACTAATCTTTTTTTTCTTTCTTTCTAACTAATCTATCTTTCTTTCTTTCTAACTTATCTATATTTCTTTCTTTCTTTCTTTCTTTCTTTCTTTCTAACTAACTAATCTATCTTTCTTTCTTACTAATCTTTTTTTCTTTCTTTCTTTCTAACTAATCTATCCTTCTAACTAATCTTTCTTTCTTTCTTTTTAATTAACTTTCTTTCTTTCTTTCTTTCTAACTAATCTATCTATCTTTCTTTCTACCTAATCTATATTTCTTTTTTTCTTTTTAATTAACTTTCTTTCTTTCTTTCTTTCTAACTAATCTATCTTTCTTTCTTTCTAACTAATCTATCTTTCTTTTTCTTTCTAACTAATCTCTTTCTTTCTAACTAATCTATCTTTCTTTCTCACTAATCTTTTTTCTTTCTTTCTTTCTAACTAATCTATCTCACTAATCTATCTTTCTTCCTTTCTTTCTTACTAATCTATCTTTCTTTCCTTTTTTCTTTCTAACTAATCTATCTTTCTTTCTTTCTTACTAATCTTTTTTTCTTTCTTTCTAACTAATCCATCTTTCTTTCTCTCTAACTAATCTATCTTTCTTTCTCACTAATCTTTTTTCTTTCTTTCTTTCTAACTAATCTATCTATCTCACTAATCTATCTTTCTTCCTTTCTTTCTTACTAATCTATCTTTCTTTCCTTTTTTCTTTCTAACTAAACTATCTTTCTTTCTTTCTTTCTAACTAATCTTTTTTCTTTCTTTCTAACTAATCCATCTTTCTTTCTTTCTAACTAATCTATCTTTCTTTCTTTCTAACTTATCTATATTTCTTTCTTTCTTTCTCTTTCTTTCTTTCTTTCTTTCTTTCTTTCTTTCTAACTAATCTATCTTTCTTTCTTACTAATCTTTTTTTCTTTCTTTCTTTCTAACTAATCTATCTTTCTAACTAATCTTTCTTTCTTTATTTTTAATTAACTTTCTTTCTTTCTTTCTAACTAATCTATCTATCTTTCTATCTTTCTTTCTACCTAATCTATCTTTCTTTTTAATTAACTTTCTTTCTTTCTTTCTTTCTTTCTTTCTTTCTTTCTTTCTTTCTAACTAATTTATCTTTCTTTCTTTCTAACTAATCTATCTTTCTTTTTCTTACTAACTAATCTTTCTTTCTTTCTTTCTAACTAATCTATCTTTCTTTCTCACTAATCTTTTTTTCTTTCTTTCTTTCTTACTAATCTATCTTTCTTTCCTTTTTTCTTTCTAACTAATCTATCTTTCTTTCTTACTAATCTTTTTTTCTTTCTTTTTTCTAACTAATCTGTTTCTTTCTTTCTAACTAATCTTTTTTTCTTTCTTTCTAACTAATCTATCTTTCTTTCTTTCTTTCTTTCTTACTAATCTTTTTTTCTTTCTTTCTTTCTAACTAATCTATCTTTCTAACTAATCTTTCTTTCTTTCTTTTTAATTAACTTTCTTTCTAACTAATCTATCTATCTTTCTATCTTTCTTTCTACCTAATCTATCTTTCTTTTTAATTAACTTTCTTTCTTTCTTTCTTTCTTTCTAACTAATTTATCTTTCTTTCTTTCTAACTAATCTATCTTTCTTTTTCTTACTAACTAATCTTTCTTTCTTTCTTTCTTTCTAACTAATCTATCTTTCTTTCTCACTAATCTTTTTTTCTTTCTTTCTTTCTTACTAATCTATCTTTCTTTCCTTTTTTCAGTCTAACTAATCTATCTTTCTTTCTTACTAATCTTTTTTTCTTTCTTTTTTCTAACTAATCTATGTTTCTTTCTTTCTAACTAATCTTTTTTTCTTTCTTTCTAACTAATCTATCTTTCTTTCTTTCTTTCTTTCTTACTAATCTTTTTTTCTTTCTTTCTTTCTAACTAATCTATCTTTCTAACTGATCTTTCTTTCTTTCTTTCTTACTAATCTTTTTTTCTTTCTTTTTTTCTAACTAATATATCTTTCTTTCTTTCTAACTTATCTATATTTCTTTCTTTCTTTCTTTCTTACTAATCTATCTTTCTTTCTAACTAATCTATCTTTCTTTCTTTCTTTCTTTTTAACTAATCTATCTTTCTTTCTTTCTTACTAAACTATAAACTAATTAAACTTTAAACTTCTTTAAACTTCTTCAAACTTATTGGTCCAAACTTTCACAAGCCAACTTAAAGTTTGTCTCGACGAACTTTTTCTAGTTAAGTTGGCTTGGAAAAGCCAACTTACTGAAATCCTATTTAAACTTATTATTATTCTTCTTCTTCTTCTTCTTCTTATTTTTCTTACCCAAAAAATTCTGACTCTAACTCGTCCTAGAGCTTTAACTCTACAAACTCCAAACTCGGGTCAGACCTTCAGACTGTTCTGACTCGGTGTGCTATATCTTTTCAAACTGATTTGACTTTCAGATTTCTTAAAAATTAATATTAAAAATCATAAAAATCCCATTGACTTTCATTGCAACAGTTCAAATTGAGCCAAGACTACGGTGGCCCAGTAGTGAACAACACAAAAACTCAAATCTAAACTCCCTGAAGCGCTAGATTCAATTAAACTACCATTCTATATGTACTAATGAACTTTATCTATCTATCTATCTATCTATCTATCTATCTATCTATCTATCTATATATCTATCTATCTATCTATCTATCTATCTATCTTTCTAACTTATCTTTCTTTCTTTCTAACTAATCTTTCTTTCTTTCTACCTAATCTTTCTTTATTTCTTTCTTTCTTACTAATCTATCTTTCTTTCAAACTAATCTTTCTTTCTTTCAAACTAATCTTTCTTTCTTTCTAACTAATATTTCTTTCTTGCTAACTGATCTATCTTTCTTTCTTTCTAACTAATCTTTCTTTCTTTCTAACTAATCTATCTTTCTTCTTTCTAACTAATCTATCTTTCTTTCTAACTAATCTACCTTACTTTCTTTCTAACTAATCTATCTTTCTTTCTAACTAATCTATCTATCTTTCTTTCTTTCTAACTACTCTATCTTTCTTTCATTCTAACTTTTCTTTCTTTCTAACTAATCTATCTATCTTTCTAACTAATCTCTTTCTTTCTAACCAATCTTTCATTCTTTCTTTCTTACTTTCTTTTATTCTTTCTTTCTAACTAATCTATCTTTTTTCTTTCTAACTAATCTTTCTTTCTTTCTAACTAATCTATCTTTCTTTCTACCTAATCTTTCTTTATTTCTTTCTTTCTTACTAATCTATCTTTCTTTCAAACTAATCTTTCTTTCTTTCAAACTAATCTTTCTTTCTTTCTAACTAATATTTCTTTCTTGCTAACTGATCTATCTTTCTTTCTTTCTAACTAATCTTTCTTTCTTTCTAACTAATCTATCTTTCTTCTTTCTAACTAATCTATCTTTCTTTCTAACTAATCTACCTTACTTTCTTTCTAACTAATCTATCTTTCTTTCTAACTAATCTATCTATCTTTCTTTCTTTCTAACTACTCTATCTTTCTTTCATTCTAACTTTTCTTTCTTTCTAACTAATCTATCTATCTTTCTAACTAATCTCTTTCTTTCTAACCAATCTTTCATTCTTTCTTTCTTACTTTCTTTTATTCTTTCTTTCTAACTAATCTATCTTTTTTCTTTCTAACTAATCTTTCTTTCTTTCTAACTAATCTATCTATCTTTCTTTCTTTCTAACTAATCTATCTATCTTTCTTTCATTCTAACTAATCTTTTCTTTCTTTCTAACTAATCTCTATCTTTCAAACTAATCTATCATTCTTTCTAACCAATTTTTCTTTCTTTCTTTCTTTCTTTCTTTCTTTTTTTCTTTCTAACTAATCTATCTATCTTTCTTTCTAACTAATCTTTCTTTCTTTCTAACTAATCTTTCTTTCTTTCTAACTAATCTATCTTTCTTTCTTTCTAAATAATCTATCTTTCTTTCTAACTAATCTATCTATCTATCTTTCTTTCTAACTAATCTATCTATCTTTCTTTCTAACTATTTTATCTTTATTTCTAACTAATCTATCGTTCTTTATTCCTTTCTTTCTTTCTTACTAATCTATCTTTCTTTCTTTCTAACCAATCTATCATTCTTTCTTTCTTTCTAACTAATCTTTCTTTCTTTCTAACTAATCTATCTATCTTTCTTTCTAACTAATCTATCTTTCTTTCTTTCTAACTAATCTATCTTTTTTTCTAACTAATCTATCTATCTTTCTTTCTAACTAATATATCTTTCTTTCTTTCTAACTAATCTATCTTTCTTTCTAACTAATCTTTCTTTCTTTCTAACTACTCTATCTTTCTTTCATTCTAACTAATCTATCTTTCTTTCTAACTAATCTATCTTTCTTTCTAACTAATCTTTCTTTCTTTCTAACTACTCTATCTTTCTTTCATTCTAACTAATCTATCTTTCTTTCTAACTAATCTATCTTTCTTTCTAACTAATCTATATATCTTTCTTTCTAACTTATCTATCTTTCTTTCTAACTAATCTATCTTTCTTTCTTTCTAACTACTCTATCTTTCTTTCATTCTAACTACTCTATCTTTCTTTCATTCTAACTAATCTATCTTTCTTTCTAACTAATCTAACTTTCTTTCTAACTAACTAATCTATCTTTCTTTCTTTCTTTCTAACAAATCTATTTATCTTTCTTTCTAACTAATCTATCTATCTATCTATCTTTCTTTCTAATCTATCTTTCTTTCTTTCTAACTAATCGAACTTTCTTTCTAACTAATCTATCTTTCTTTCTTTCTAACTACTCTATCTTTCTTTCATTCTAACTAATCTATCTTTCTTTCTAACTAATCTATCTATCTTTCTTTCTAACTAATCTATCTTTCTTTCTTTCTTTCTTGCTAATCTTTTTTCTTTCTTTCTTTCTTACTAATCTATCTTTCTTTCTTTCTTACTAATCTTTTTCTTTCTTTCTTTCTTACTAATCTATCTTTCTTTCTTTCTTACTAATCTATCTTTCTTTCATTCTTACTAATCTTTTTTTCTTTCTTTCTTTCTTACTAATCTATCTTTCTTTCTTTCTTACTAATCTATCTTTCTTTCATTCTTACTAATCTTTTTTTCTTTCTTTCTGTCTTACTAATCTATCTTTCTTTCTTTCTTACTAATCTTTTTTTCTATCTTTCTTTCTTACTAATCTATCTTTCTTTCTTACTAATCTTTTTTTCTTTCTTTCTAACTAATCTATCTTTCTTTCTTTCTTACTAATCTTGTTTTCTTTCTTTCTTTCTTACTAATCTTTTTTTCTTTCTTTCTTACTAATCTTTTTTCTTTCTTTCTTTCTAACTAATCTATCTTTCTTTCTTACTAATCTATCTTTCTTTCTTTCTTACTAATCTTTTTTTTCTTTCTTTCTAACTAATCTATCTTTCTTTCTTTCTTGCTAATCTTTTTTTCTTTCTTTCTTTCTTACTAATCTATCTTTCTTTCTTTCTAATCTTTTTTTCTTTCTTTCTTACTAATCTATCTTTCTTTCTTACTAATCTTTTTTTCTTTCTTTCTTACTAATCTTTTTTCTTTCTTTCTAACTAATCTATCTTTCTTTCTTACTAATCTTTTTTTCTTTCTTTCTTTCTTTCTTACTAATCTTTTTTTATTTCTTTCTTTCTTTCTAACTAATCTTTTTTTTCTTTCTTTCTAACTAATCTATCTTTCTTTCTTTCTTTCTTGCTAATCTTTTTTCTTTCTTTCTTTCTTACTAATCTATCCTTCTTTCTTTCTTACTAATCTTTTTTTCTTTCTTTCTTACTAATCTATCTTTCTTTCTTTCTTACTAATCTTTTTTTCTTTCTTTCTTACTAATCTTTTTTCTTTCTTTCTAACTAATCTATCTTTCTTTCTTACTAATCTTTTTTTCTTTCTTTCTTTCTTTCTTACTAATCTTTTTTTTCTTTCTTTCTAACTAATCTATCTTTCTTTCTTTCTTTCTTGCTAATCTTTTTTCTTTCTTTCTTACTAATCTTTTTTCTTTCTTTCTTTTTAACTAATCTATCTTTCTTTCTTACTAATCTTTTTTTCTTTCTTTCTTTCTTACTAATCTTTTTTTTCTTTCTTTCTAACTAATCTATCTTTCTTTCTTTCTTGCTAATCTTTTTTTCTTTCTTTCTTTCTTACTAATCTATCTTTCTTTCTTACTAATCTTTTTTTCTTTCTTTCTTACTAATCTTTTTTTCTTTCTTTCTTTCTTTCTTACTAATCTTTTTTTTCTTTCTTTCTAACTAATCTATCTTTCTTTCTTTCTTTCTTGCTAATCTTTTTTTCTTTCTTTCTTTCTAACTAATCTATCTTTCTTTCTTTCTTACTAATCTTTTTTTCTTTCTTTCTTACTAATCTTTTTTCTTTCTTTCTAACTAATCTATCTTTCTTTCTTACTAATCTTTTTTTCTTTCTTTCTTTCTTACTAATCTTTTTTTTCTTTCTTTCTAACTAATCTATCTTTCTTTCTTACTAATCTTTTTTTCTTTCTTTCTTTCTTTCTTACTAATCTTTTTTTTCTTTCTTTCTAACTAATCTATCTTTCTTTCTTTCTTTCTTGCTAATCTTTTTTTCTTTCTTTCTTTCTTACTAATCTATCTTTCTTTCTTTCTTACTAATCTTTTTTTCTTTCTTTCTTACTAATCTTTTTTCTTTCTTTCTTTCTAACTAATCTATCTTTCTTTCTTACTAATCTTTCTTTCTTTCTTACTAATCTTTTTTCTTTCTTTCTAACTAATCTATCTTTCTTTCTTTCTTACTAATCTTTTTCTTTCTTTCTTTCTTACTAATCTATCTTTCTTTCTTACTAATCTATCTTTCTTTCTTTCTAACTAATCTATCTTTCTTTCTTTCTTACTAATCTATCTTTCTTTCTTACTAATCTTTTTTCTCTCTGTCTAACTAATCTATCTATCTTTCTTACTAATCAATCTTTCTCTTACTAATCTATCTTTTTTTCTTTCTTACTAATCTATCTTTCTTTCCTTCTTTCTTTCTAACTAATCTATCTTTCTTTCTTACTAATCTTTTTTTATTTTTTTATTTCTAACTAATCTATCTTTCTTTCTCTTTCTTACTAATCTATCTTTCTTTCTTTCTTACTATTTTTTTCTTTCTTTCTTTCTTACTAATTAAGTTGGCTTGGAAAAGCCAACTTACTGAAATCCTATTTAAACTTATTATTATTCTTCTTCTTCTTCTTCTTCTTATTTTTCTTACCCAAAAAATTCTGACTCTAACTCGTCCTAGAGCTTTAACTCTACAAACTCCAAACTCGGGTCAGACCTTCAGACTGTTCTGACTCGGCGTGCTATATCTTTTCAAACTGATTTGACTTTCAGATTTCTTAAAAATTAATATGAAAAATCATAAAAATCCCATTGACTTTCATTGCAACAGTTCAAATTGAGCCAAGACTACGGTGGCCCAGCAGTGGACACCAAATAAACTCAAATCTAAACTCCCTGAAGCCCTAGACTCAATTAAACTACCATTCTATATGTACTAATAAACTTATCTATCTATCTATCTATCTATCTATCTATCTATCTATCTATCTATCTTTCAACTATCTATCTCTCTTTCTATCTATACATCTCTTTCTTTCTTTCTTTCTAACTAATCTATTTTTTCTTTCATTCTAACTAATCTATCTTTTTTCTTTCTAACTAATCTATCTTTCTTTCTAACTGATCTATCTTTTTTCTTTCTAACTACTCTATCTTTCTTTCATTCTAACTAATCTATCTTTCTTTCTAACTAATCTATCTTTCTTTCTTTCTAACTACTCTATCTTTCTTTCATTCTAACTAATCTATCTTTCTTTCTAACTAATCTATCTTTCTTTCTAACTAATCTATCTTTCTTTCTAACTAATCTTTCTTTCTTTCTAACTACTCTATCTTTCTTTCATTCTAACTAATCTATCTTTCTTTCTAACTAATCTATCTTTCTTTCTAACTAATCTATATATCTTTCTTTCTAACTTATCTATCTTTCTTTCTAACTAATCTATCTTTCTTTCTTTCTAACTACTCTATCTTTCTTTCATTCTAACTAATCTATCTTTCTTTCTAACTAATCTAACTTTCTTTCTAACTAACTAATCTATCTTTCTTTCTTTCTTTCTAACAAATCTATTTATCTTTCTTTCTAACTAATCTATCTATCTATCTATCTTTCTTTCTAATCTATCTTTCTTTCTTTCTAACTAATCGAACTTTCTTTCTAACTAATCTATCTTTCTTTCTTTCTAACTACTCTATCTTTCTTTCATTCTAACTAATCTATCTTTCTTTCTAACTAATCTATCTATCTTTCTTTCTAACTAATCTATCTTTCTTTCTAACTAATCTTTCTTTCTTTCTAACTACTCTATCTTTCTTTCATTCTAACTAATCTATCTTTCTTGCTAACTAATCTATCTTTCTTTTTTCTAACTACTCTATCTTTCTTTCATTCTAACTAATCTATCTTTCTTTCTAACTAATCTATCTTTCTTTCTAACTACTCTATCTTTCTTTCATTCTAACTAATCTATCTTTCTTTCTAACTAATCTATCTTTCTTTCTAACTAATCTATCTATCTTTCTTTCTAACTTTCTAACTAATCTATCTTTCTTTCTAACTAATCTATCTTTCTTTCTAACTAATCTATCTATCTTTCTTTCTAACTTATCTATCTTTCTTTCTAACTAATCTATCTTTCTTTCTTTCTAACTACTCTATCTTTCTTTCATTCTAACTAATCTATCTTTCTTTCTAACTAATCTAACTTTCTTTCTAACTAACTAATCTATCTTTCTTTCTTTCTAACTAATCTATTTATCTTTCTTTCTAACTAATCTATCTATCTATCTTTCTTTCTAATCTATCTTTCTTTCTTTCTAACTAATCTAACTTTCTTTCTAACTAATCTATCTATCTTTCTTTCTTTTTAACTAATCTATATTTTATTCTAACAAATCTATTTTTCTTTCTTTCTAACTAATCCATCTTTTCGTTTTGACTAATCTATCTTTCTTTCTAACTAATCTATCTATCTTTCTTTCTTTCTAACTAATCTATCCTTCATTCTAACAAATCTCTTTCTTTCTTTCTAACTAATCTATCTTTTTTCTTTCTAACTAATCTATCTATCTTTCTTTCTTTTTAACTAATCTATCTTTTATTCTAACAAATCTATTTTTCTTTCTTTCTAACTAAACTATCTATCTTTCTTTCTTTCTAACTAATCTATCTTTCTTTTTCTTTCTAACTAATCTCTTTCTTTCTTTCTTTCTAACTAATCTATCTTTCTTTCTCACTAATCTTTTTTTCTTTCTTTCTTTCTAACTAATCTATCTTTCTCACTAATCTATCTTTCTTTCTTTCTTTCTTACTAATCTATCTTTCTTTCCTTTTTTCTTTCTAACTAATCTATCTTTCTTTCTTTCTTACTAATCTTTTTTTCTTTCTTTTTTTCTAACTAATCTATCTTTCTTTCTTTCTAACTAATCTTTTTTTCTTTCTTTCTAACTAATCTATCTTTCTTTCTTTCTAACTTATCTATATTTCTTTCTTTCTTTCTTACTTTCTTTCTTTCTTTCATTCTTTCTTTCATTCTTTCTTTCTTTCTAACTAATCTATCTTTCTTTCTTACTAATCTTTTTTTCTTTCTTTCTTTCTAACTAATCTATCTTTCTAACTAATCTTTCTTTCTTTCTTTTTAATTAACTTTCTTTCTTTCTTTCTAACTAATCTATCTATCTTTCTATCTTTCTTTCTACCTAATCTATCTTTCTTTCTTTCTTTCTAACTAATCTATCTTTCTTTCTTTCTAACTAATCTATCTTTCTTTTTCTTTCTAACTAATCTCTTTCTTTCTTTCTTTATAACTAATCTATCTTTCTTTCTCACTAATCTTTTTTTCTTTCTTTCTTTCTAACTAATCTATCTATCTTTCTATCTTTCTTACTAATCAATCTTTCTTTCTTTCTTACTAATTTATCTTTCTTTCTTTCTTACTAATCTATCTTTCTTTCCTTTTTTCTTTCTAACTAATCTATCTTTCTTTTTCTTTCTAACTAATCTCTTTCTTTCTTTCTTTCTAACTAATCTATCTTTCTTTCTCACTAATCTTTTTTTCTTTCTTTCTTTCTAACTAATCTATCTTTCTCACTAATCTATCTTTCTTTCTTTCTTTCTTACTAATCTTTCTTTCTTTCCTTTTTTCTTTCTAACTAATCTATCTTTCTTTCTTTCTTACTAATCTTTTTTTCTTTCTTTTTTTCTAACTAATCTATCTTTCTTTCTTTCTTTCTAACTAATCTTTTTTTCTTTCTTTCTAACTAATCTATCTTTCTTTCTTTCTAACTTATCTATATTTCTTTCTTTCTTACTTTCTTTCTTTCTTTCATTCTTTCTTTCTTTCTAACTAATCTATCTTTCTTTCTTACTAATCTTTGTTTCTTTCTTTCTTTCTAACTAATCTATCTTTCTAACTAATCTTTCTTTCTTTCTTTTTAATTAACTTTCTTTCTTTTTTTCTAACTAATCTATCTATCTTTCTATCTTTCTTTCTACCTAATCTATCTTTCTTTCTTTCTTTTTAATTAACTTTCTTTCTTTCTTTCTTTCTTTCTAACTAATCTATCTTTCTTTCTTTCTAACTAATCTATCTTTCTTTTTCTTTCTAACTAATCTCTTTCTTTCTTTCTTTATAACTAATCTATCTTTCTCACTAATCTTTTTTTCTTTCTTTCTTTCTAACTAATCTATCTATCTTTCTATCTTTCTTACTAATCAATCTTTCTTTCTTTCTTACTAATTTATCTTTCTTTCTTTCTTTCTTACTAATCTATCTTTCTTTCCTTTTTTCTTTCTAACTAATCTATCTTTCTTTCTTTCTTACTAATCTTTTTTCTTTCTTTTTTTCTAACTAATCTATCTTTCTTTCTTTCTTTCTAACTAATCTTTTTTTCTTTCTTTCTAACTAATCTATCTATCTTTCTTTCTTTCTTTCTAACTAATCTATCTATCTTTCTATCTTTCTTTCTACCTAATCTATCTTTCTTTCTTTCTTTTTAATTAACTTTCTTTCTTTCTTTCTAACTAATCTATCTTTCTTTCTTTCTAACTAATCTATCTTTCTTTCTCACTAATCTTTTTTTCTTTCTTTCTAACTAAGCTATCTATCTTTCTATCTTTCTTACTAATCAATCTTTTTTCTTTCTTACTAATTTATCTTTCTTTCTTTCTTTCTTACTAATCTATCTTTCTTTCCTTTTTTCTTTCTAACTAATCTATCTTTCTTTCTTTCTTACTAATCTTTTTTTCTTTCTTTTTTTCTAACTAATATATCTTTCTTTCTTTCTAACTTATCTATATTTCTTTCTTTCTTTATTTCTTACTAATCTATCTTTCTTTCTAACTAATCTATCTATCTTTCTTTCTTTCTTTCTTTCTTTCTAACTAATCTATCTTTCTTTCTTTCTTACTAATCTTTTTTTCTTTCTTTTTAACTAATCTATCTTTCTTTCTTTCTTACTAAACTATAAACTAATTAAACTTTAAACTTCTTTAAACTTCTTCAAACTTATTGGTCCAAACTTTCACAAGCCAACTTAAAGTTTGTCTCGACGAACTTTTTCTAGTCTATCTTTCTTTCTTTCTTACTAATCTATCTTTCTTTCTTTCTAACTAATCTATCTTTCTTTCTTACTAATCTTTTTTTATTTTTTTATTTCTAACTAATCTATCTTTCTTTCTTTCTTTCTTTCTAACTAATCTATCTTTCTTTCTTTCTTACTAATCTTTTTTTTATCTTTCTTTCTAACTAATCTATCTTTCTTTCTTTCTTACTGAACTATAAACTAATTAAACTTTAAACTAATTTAAACTTTAAACTTCTTCAAACTTATTGGTCCAAACTTTCACAAGCCAACTTAAAGTTTGTCTCGACGAACTTTTTCTAGTTAAGTTGGCTTGAGAAAGCCAACTTACTGAAATCCTATTTAAACTTATTATTATTATTATTATTCTTCTGACTCTAAAATTTAAACTCTAACTCGTCCTAGAGCTTTAACTCTACAAACTCCAAACTCGGGTCAGACCTTCAAACTGTTCTGACTTAGTGTGCTATATCTTTTCAGACTGATTTGACTTTCAGATTTCTTAAAAATTAATATTAAAAATCATAAAAATCCCATTGACTTTCATTGTAACAGTTCAAAATGAGCCAAGACTACGGTGGCCCAGTAGTCTACACCAAATAAACTCAAATCTAAATTCCCTAAAGCCTTGGACTCAATTAAACTCCCATTCTATATGTACTTATGAACTCTATCTATCTATCTATCTATCTATCTATCTATCTATCTATCTATCTATCTATCTATCTATCTATCTATCTCTTTCTAACTTATCTATCTATCTATCTATCTATCTATCTATCTATCTATCTATCTATCTGATCTTTCTTCCTTTCTAACTAATCTATCTTTCTTCCTTTCTAACTAATCTATCTTTCTTTCTTTCTAACTAATCTCTTTATTTCTAAACTAATCTATCTTTCTTTCTTTCTAACTAATCTTTCTTTCTAACTAATATTTCCTTCTAACTAATCTATCTTTCTTTCTTTCTAACTAATCTATCTATGTTTCTTTCTAACTAATCTATCTATCTTTCTTTCTAACTAATCTATCTATCTTTCTTTCTAACTAATCTCTTTCTTTCTAACTAATCTCTTTCTTTCTTTCTAACTAATCTCTTTCTTTCTAACTAATCTATCTTTTTTTCTTTCTAACTAATCTATCTTTCTTTCTTTCTAACTAATCTATCTTTCTTTCTTTCTAACTAATCTATCTTTCTTTCTTTCTAACTAATCTATCTTTCTTTCTAACTAATCTATCTTTCTTTCTTATCTATCTATCTATCTATCTATCTATCTATCTATCTATCTATCTATCTATCTATCTATCTATCTATCTATCTATCTTTCTTTCTTTCTAACTAATCTATCTATATATCTTTATTTCTAACTAATCTATCTTTCTTTCTTATCTATCTATCTATCTATCTATCTATCTATCTATCTATCTATCTATCTATCTATCTATCTATCTTTCTTTCTTTCTTTCTTTCTTTCTAACTAATCTATCTTTCTTTATTTCTTTCAAACTAATCTATCTTTCTTTCTTTCTAACTAATCTATCTTTCTTTCTTTCTAACTAATATTTCCTTCTAACTAATCTATCTTTCTTTCTTTCTAACTAATCTATCTATGTTTCTTTCTAACTAATCTCTTTCTTTCTAACTAATCTATCTATCTTTCTTTCTAACTAATCTATCTTTCTTTATTTCTTTCAAACTAATCTATCTTTTTTCTTTCTAACTAATCTATCTTTCTTTCTTTCTAACTAATCTATCTTTCTTTCTTTCTAACTAATCTATCTTTATTTCTTTATTTCTTTCTAACTAATCTATCTTTTTTTCTTTCTAACTAATCTATCTTTCTTTATTTCTTTCAAACTAATCTATCTTTATTTCTTTATTTCTTTCTAACTAATCTATCTATGTTTCTTTCTAACTAATCTATCTTTCTTTCTAACTAATCTATCTATGTTTCTTTCTAAATAATCTATCTATCTTTCTTTCTAACTAATCTCTTTCTTTCTAACTAATCTATCTATCTTTCTTTCTAACTAATCTCTTTCTTTCTAACTAATCTCTTTCTTTCTTTCTAACTAATCTCTTTCTTTCTAACTAATCTATCTTTCTTTCTTTCTAACTACTCTATCTTTCTTTCATTCTAACTAATCTATCTTTCTTTCTAACTAATCTATCTATCTTTCTTTCTAACTAATCTATCTTTCTTTCTTTCTTTCTTGCTAATCTTTTTTCTTTCTTTCTTTCTTACTAATCTATCTTTCTTTCTTTCTTACTAATCTTTTTCTTTCTTTCTTTCTTACTAATCTATCTTTCTTTCTTTCTTACTAATCTATCTTTCTTTCATTCTTACTAATCTTTTTTTCTTTCTTTCTTTCTTACTAATCTATCTTTCTTTCTTTCTTACTAATCTATCTTTCTTTCATTCTTACTAATCTTTTTTTCTTTCTTTCTGTCTTACTAATCTATCTTTCTTTCTTTCTTACTAATCTTTTTTTCTATCTTTCTTTCTTACTAATCTATCTTTCTTTCTTACTAATCTTTTTTTCTTTCTTTCTTTCTAACTAATCTATCTTTCTTTCTTTCTTACTAATCTTGTTTTCTTTCTTTCTTTCTTACTAATCTTTTTTTCTTTCTTTCTTACTAATCTTTTTTCTTTCTTTCTTTCTAACTAATCTATCTTTCTTTCTTACTAATCTATCTTTCTTTCTTTCTTACTAATCTTTTTTTTCTTTCTTTCTAACTAATCTATCTTTCTTTCTTTCTTGCTAATCTTTTTTTCTTTCTTTCTTTCTTACTAATCTATCTTTCTTTCTTTCTAATCTTTTTTCTTTCTTTCTTACTAATCTATCTTTCTTTCTTACTAATCTTTTTTTCTTTCTTTCTTACTAATCTTTTTTCTTTCTTTCTAACTAATCTATCTTTCTTTCTTACTAATCTTTTTTTCTTTCTTTCTTTCTTTCTTACTAATCTTTTTTTCTTTCTTTCTTTCTTTCTAACTAATCTTTTTTTTCTTTCTTTCTAACTAATCTATCTTTCTTTCTTTCTTTCTTGCTAATCTTTTTTCTTTCTTTCTTTCTTACTAATCTATCCTTCTTTCTTTCTTACTAATCTTTTTTTCTTTCTTTCTTACTAATCTATCTTTCTTTCTTTCTTACTAATCTTTTTTTCTTTCTTTCTTACTAATCTTTTTTCTTTCTTTCTAACTAATCTATCTTTCTTTCTTACTAATCTTTTTTTCTTTCTTTCTTTCTTTCTTACTAATCTTTTTTTTCTTTCTTTCTAACTAATCTATCTTTCTTTCTTTCTTTCTTGCTAATCTTTTTTCTTTCTTTCTTACTAATCTTTTTTCTTTCTTTCTTTTTAACTAATCTATCTTTCTTTCTTACTAATCTTTTTTTCTTTCTTTCTTTCTTACTAATCTTTTTTTTCTTTCTTTCTAACTAATCTATCTTTCTTTCTTTCTTGCTAATCTTTTTTTCTTTCTTTCTTTCTTACTAATCTATCTTTCTTTCTTACTAATCTTTTTTTCTTTCTTTCTTACTAATCTTTTTTTCTTTCTTTCTTTCTTTCTTACTAATCTTTTTTTTCTTTCTTTCTAACTAATCTATCTTTCTTTCTTTCTTTCTTGCTAATCTTTTTTTCTTTCTTTCTTTCTAACTAATCTATCTTTCTTTCTTTCTTACTAATCTTTTTTTCTTTCTTTCTTACTAATCTTTTTTCTTTCTTTCTAACTAATCTATCTTTCTTTCTTACTAATCTTTTTTTCTTTCTTTCTT
Organism: Semotilus atromaculatus; assembly: GCA_031834385.1. Taxonomy (NCBI): domain Eukaryota; kingdom Metazoa; phylum Chordata; class Actinopteri; order Cypriniformes; family Leuciscidae; genus Semotilus; species Semotilus atromaculatus. The sequence continues at coordinate 5,300,127 of JAULUF010000062.1, forward strand.
TCTTACTAATCTTTTTTTTCTTTCTTTCTAACTAATCTATCTTTCTTTCTTACTAATCTTTTTTTCTTTCTTTCTTTCTTTCTTACTAATCTTTTTTTTCTTTCTTTCTAACTAATCTATCTTTCTTTCTTTCTTTCTTGCTAATCTTTTTTTCTTTCTTTCTTTCTTACTAATCTATCTTTCTTTCTTTCTTACTAATCTTTTTTTCTTTCTTTCTTACTAATCTTTTTTCTTTCTTTCTTTCTAACTAATCTATCTTTCTTTCTTACTAATCTTTCTTTCTTTCTTACTAATCTTTTTTCTTTCTTTCTAACTAATCTATCTTTCTTTCTTTCTTACTAATCTTTTTCTTTCTTTCTTTCTTACTAATCTATCTTTCTTTCTTACTAATCTATCTTTCTTTCTTTCTAACTAATCTATCTTTCTTTCTTTCTTACTAATCTATCTTTCTTTCTTACTAATCTTTTTTCTCTCTGTCTAACTAATCTATCTATCTTTCTTACTAATCAATCTTTCTCTTACTAATCTATCTTTTTTTCTTTCTTACTAATCTATCTTTCTTTCCTTCTTTCTTTCTAACTAATCTATCTTTCTTTCTTACTAATCTTTTTTTATTTTTTTATTTCTAACTAATCTATCTTTCTTTCTCTTTCTTACTAATCTATCTTTCTTTCTTTCTTACTATTTTTTTCTTTCTTTCTTTCTTACTAATCTATCTTTCTTTCTTTCTTACTAATCTATCTTTCTTTCTTTCTAACTAATCTATCTTTCTTTCTTACTAATCTTTTTTTATTTTTTTATTTCTAACTAATCTATCTTTCTTTCTTTCTTTCTTTCTAACTAATCTATCTTTCTTTCTTTCTTACTAATCTTTTTTTTATCTTTCTTTCTAACTAATCTATCTTTCTTTCTTTCTTACTGAACTATAAACTAATTAAACTTTAAACTAATTTAAACTTTAAACTTCTTCAAACTTATTGGTCCAAACTTTCACAAGCCAACTTAAAGTTTGTCTCGACGAACTTTTTCTAGTTATTATTCTTCTTCTTATTTTTCTTACCCAAAAAATTCTGACTCTAACTCGTCCTAGAGCTTTAACTCTACAAACTCCAAACTCGGGTCAGACCTTCAGACTGTTCTGACTCGGCGTGCTATATCTTTTCAAACTGATTTGACTTTCAGATTTCTTAAAAATTAATATGAAAAATCATAAAAATCCCATTGACTTTCATTGCAACAGTTCAAATTGAGCCAAGACTACGGTGGCCCAGCAGTGGACACCAAATAAACTCAAATCTAAATTTCCTGAAGCCCTAGACTCAATTAAACTACCATTCTATATGTACTAATACACTTATTATCTATCTATCTATATATCTATCTATCTATCTATCTATCTATCTATCTATCTATCTATCTATCTATCCATCTATCTCTTTCAACTATCTATCTCTCTTTCTATCTATACATCTCTTTCTTTCTTTCTTTCTAACTAATCTATTTTTTCTTTCATTCTAACTAATCTATCTTTTTTCTTTCTAACTAATCTATCTTTCTTTCTAACTGATCTATCTTTTTTCTTTCTAACTACTCTATCTTTCTTTCATTCTAACTAATCTATCTTTCTTTCTAACTAATCTATCTTTCTTTCTTTCTAACTACTCTATCTTTCTTTCATTCTAACTAATCTATCTTTCTTTCTAACTAATCTATCTTTCTTTCTAACTAATCTATCTTTCTTTCTAACTAATCTATCTTTCTTTCTAACTAATCATTCTTTCTTTCTAACTACTCTATCTTTCTTTCATTCTAACTAATCTATCTTTCTTTCTAACTAATCTATCTTTCTTTCTAACTAATCTATATATCTTTCTTTCTAACTTATCTATCTTTCTTTCTAACTAATCTATCTTTCTTTCTTTCTAACTACTCTATCTTTCTTTCATTCTAACTAATCTATCTTTCTTTCTAACTAATCTAACTTTCTTTCTAACTAACTAATCTATCTTTCTTTCTTTCTTTCTAACAAATCTATTTATCTTTCTTTCTAACTAATCTATCTATCTATCTATCTTTCTTTCTAATCTATCTTTCTTTCTTTCTAACTAATCGAACTTTCTTTCTAACTAATCTATCTTTCTTTCTTTCTAACTACTCTATCTTTCTTTCATTCTAACTAATCTATCTTTCTTTCTAACTAATCTATCTATCTTTCTTTCTAACTAATCTATCTTTCTTTCTAACTAATCTTTCTTTCTTTCTAACTACTCTATCTTTCTTTCATTCTAACTAATCTATCTTTCTTGCTAACTAATCTATCTTTCTTTTTTCTAACTACTCTATCTTTCTTTCATTCTAACTAATCTATCTTTCTTTCTAACTAATCTATCTTTCTTTCTTTCTAACTACTCTATCTTTCTTTCATTCTAACTAATCTATCTTTCTTTCTAACTAATCTATTTATCTTTCTTTCTAACTAATCTATCTATCTTTCTAACTAATCTATCTTTCTTTCTTTCTAACTAATCTAACTTTCTTTCTAACTAACCTATCTATCTATCTTTCTTTCTTTTTAACTAATCTATCTTTTATTCTAACAAATCTATTTTTCTTTCTTTCTAACTAATCCATCTTTTCGTTTTGACTAATCTATCTTTCTTTCTAACTAATCTATCTATCTTTCTTTCTTTCTAACTAATCTATCTTTCCTTCATTCTAACAAATCTCTTTCTTTCTAACTAATCTATCTTTTTTCTTTCTAACTAATCTATCTATCTTTCTTTCTTTTTAACTAATCTATCTTTTATTCTAACAAATCTATTTTTCTTTCTTTCTAACTAAACTATCTATCTTTCTTTCTTTCTAACTAATCTATCTTTCTTTCATTCTAACTAATCTATCTTTCTTTCTAACTAATCTATCTTTCTTTCTAACTAATCTTTCTTTCTTTCTAACTACTCTATCTTTCTTTCATTCTAACTAATCTATATTTCTTTCTAACTAATCGTTCTTTCTTTCTAACTAATCTTTCTTTCTAACTAATCTATCTTTCTTTCTAACTTATCTATATTTCTTTCTAACTAATCTATCTTTCTTTCTTTCTAACTACTCTATCTTTCTTTCATTCTAACTAATCTATCTTTCTTTCTAACTACTCTATCTTTCTTTCATTCTAACTAATCTATCTTTCTTTCTAACTAATCTATCTTTCTTTCATTCTAACTACTCTATCTTTCTTTCATTCTAACTAATCTATATTTCTTTCTAACTAATCGTTCTTTCTTTCTAACTAATCTTTCTTTCTAACTAATCTATCTTTCTTTCTAACTTATCTATATTTCTTTCTAACTAATCTATCTTTCTTTCTTTCTAACTACTCTATCTTTCTTTCATTCTAACTAATCTATCTTTCTTTCTAACTACTCTATCTTTCTTTCATTCTAACTAATCTATCTTTCTTTCTAACTAATCTATCTTTCTTTCTTTCTAACTACTCTCTTTATTTCATTCTAACTAATCTATCTTTCTTTCTAACTAATCTATCTTTCTTTCTAACTTATCTATCTTTCTTTCTAACTAATCTATCTTTCTTTCTTTCTAACTACTCTATCTTTCTTTCATTCTAACTAATCTATCTTTCTTTCTAACTAATCTATCTTTCTTTCTAACTTATCTATCTTTCTTTCTAACTAATCTATCTTTCTTTCTTTCTAACTAATCTATCTTTCTAACTAATCTAACTTTCTTTCTAACTAACTAATCTATCTTTCTTTCTTTCTTTCTTTCTTTCTTTCTTTCTTTCTTTCTTACTAATCTATTTATCTTTCTTTCTAACTAATCTATCTATCTTTCTTTCTAATCTATCTTTCTTTCTTTCTAACTAATCTAACTTTCTTTTTAACTAATCTATCTTTTATTCTAACAAATCTATTTTTCTTTCTTTCTAACTAATCCATCTTTTCATTTTGACTAATCTATCTTTCTTTCTAACTAATCTATCTATCTTTCTTTCTTACTAATCTATCTTTCCTTCATTCTAACAAATCTCTTTCTTTCTTTCTAACTAATCTATCTTTTTTCTTTCTAACTAATCTATCTATCTTTCTTTCTTTTTAACTAATCTATCTTTTATTCTAACAAATCTATTTTTCTTTCTTTCTAACTAATCCATCTTTTCTTTTTGACTAATCTATCTTTCTTTCTAACTAATTTATCTATCTTTCTATCTTTCTAACTAATCTATCTTTCTTTCTAATTTATCTATCTTTCTTTCTAACTAATCTATCTTTCTTTCTTTCTAACTACTCTATCTTTCTTTCATTCTAACTAATCTATCTTTCTTTCTAACTAATCTATCTTTCTTTCTAACTTATCTATCTTTCTTTCTAACTAATCTATCTTTCTTTCTTTCTAACTACTCTATCTTTCTTTCATTCTAACTAATCTATCTTTCTTTCTAACTAATCTATCTTTCTAACTAATCTAACTTTCTTTCTAACTAACTAATCTATCTTTCTTTCTTTCTTTCTTTCTTTCCAACTAATCTATTTTTTTTTCTTTCTAACTAATCTATCTTTCTTTCTTTCTAACTAATCTATCTTTTTCTTTCTAACTAATCTTTCTTTCTTTCTAACTAATCTATCTTTCTTTCTTTCTAACTAATCTTTCTTTCTTTCTTTCTAACTAATCTATCTTTCTTTCTTTCTAACTAATCTATCTATCTTTCTTTCTAACTAATCTATCTATCTTTCTTTCTTACTAATCTATCTTTCCTTCATTCTAACAAATCTCTTTCTTTCTTTCTAACTAATCTATCTTTTTTCTTTCTAACTAATCTATCTGTCTTTCTTTCTTTTTAACTAATCTATCTTTTATTCTAACAAATCTATTTTTCTTTCTTTCTAACTAATCCATCTTTTCTTTTTGACTAATCTATCTTTCTTTCTAACTAATCTATCTATCTTTCTTTCTTTCTTTCTAACTAATCTATCTTTCCTTCATTCTAACAAATCTTTCTTTCTTTCTAACTAATCTATCTTTTTTCTTTCTAACTAATCTATCTATCTTTCTTTCTAACTAATCTATATTTCTTTCTAACTAATCTTTCTTTCTTTCTAACTAATCTATCTTTCTTTCTAACTAATGTTTCTTTCTTTCTTTCTAACTAATCTATCTTTCTTTCCTTCTAACAAATCTATCTTGCTTTCCTTCTAACAAATCTATCTTTCTTTCTTTCTTTCTTTCTTTCTTTCTTTCTTTCTTTCTTTCTAACTAATCTATCTTTCTTTCTTTCTTTCTTTCTTTCTTTCCAACTAATCTATTTTTTTTTCTTTCTAACTAATCTATCTTTCTTTCTTTCTAACTAATCTATCTTTTTCTTTCTAACTAATCTTTCTTTCTTTCTAACTAATCTATCTTTCTTTCTTTCTAACTAATCTTTCTTTCTTTCTTTCAAACTAATCTATCTTTCTTTCTTTCTAACTAATCTATCTATCTTTCTTTCTTTCTAACTACTCTATCTTTCTTTCATTCTAACTAATCTTTCTGTCTTTCTAACTAATCTATCTTTCTTTCTTTAACCAATCTTACTTACTTTCTTTCTTACTTTCTTTTTTCTTTCTTTCTAACTAATCTATCTTTTTTCTTTCTAACTAATCTATCTCTTTCTTTCTAACTAATCTTTCTTTCTTTCTTTCTAACTAATCTATCTTTCTTTCTTTCTTTCTTTCTAAATAATCTATCTTTCTTTCTAACTAATCTATCTATCTTTCTTTCTTTGTAACTAATCTTTCTAACTAATCTATCTATCTTTCTTTCTAACTAATCTATCTTTCTTTCTTTCTAACTAATCTATCTTTCTTTCTTTCTAACTAATCTATCTTTCTTTCTAACTAATCTATCTTTCTTTCTAACTAATCTATCTATCTTTCTTTCTAACTAATCTATCTTTCTTTTTAACTAATCTATCGTTCTTTCTTTCTTTCTTTCTTTCTTTCTTTCTTTCTTTCTTTCTTTCTTTCTTTCTTTCTTACTAACCAATCTATCATTCTTTCTTTCTTTCTAACTAATCTATCTTTCTTTCATTCTAACAAATGTATCTTTTTTCTTTCTAACTAATCTATCTATCTTTATTTCTAACTAATCTATCGTTCTTTATTTCTTTCTAACTAATCTATCTTTCTTTCTTTCTAACTAATCTATCTTTCTTTCTAACTAATTGATCTATCTTTCTAACTAATCTATCTTTCTTTCTTTCTAACTAATCTATCTTTCTTTCTTTCTAACTAATCTATCTTTCTTTCTAACTAATCTATCTATCTTTCTTTCTAACTAATATATCTTTCTTTCTTTCTAACTAATCTATCTTTCTTTCTTTCTAACTAACTAATCTTTCTAACTAATCTTTCTTTCTTTCTTTCTTTCTTTCTAACTAATCTGTTTCTTTCTTTCTAACTAATCCATCTTTCTTTCTATCTTTCTTTCTAACTAATCTATCTTTCTTTCTAACCAATCTTTCTTTCTTTCTTTCTTTTTTCATTCTTTCTAACTAATCTATCTTTTTTCTTTCTAACTAATCTATCTATCTTTCTAACTAATCTTTCTTTCTAACAAATCTCTTTCTTTGTTTTTTAACTAATCTATCTTTCTTTCTAACTAATTTATCTTTCTTTCTAACTAATCTATCTTTCTTTCTAACTAATCTATCTTTCTTTCTAACTAATCTTTCTTTCTTTCTAACTACTCTATCTTTCTTTCATTCTAACTAATCTATCTTTCTTTCTAACTAATCTATCTTTCTTTCTAACTAATCTATCTTTCTTTCTAACTAATCTATCTTTCTTTCTAACTAATCTATCTTTCTTTTTCTTTCTAACTAATCTCTTTCTTTCTTTCTAACTAATCTATCTTTCTTTCTCACTAATCTTTTTTTCTTTCTTTCTAACTAATCTATCTTTCTCACTAATCTATCTTTCTTTCTTTCTTTCTTACTAATCTATCTTTCTTTCCTTTTTTCTTTCTAACTAATCTATCTTTCTTTCTTTCTTACTAATCTTTTTTTCTTTCTTTTTTTCTAACTAATCTATCTTTCTTTCTTTCTTTCTAACTAATCTTTTTTTCTTTCTTTCTAACTAATCTATCTTTCTTTCTTTCTAACTTATCTATATTTCTTTCTTTCTTTCTTTCTTTCATTCTTTCTTTCTAACTAATCTATCTTTCTTTCTTACTAATCTTTTTTTCTTTCTTTCTTTCTAACTAATCTATCTTTCTAACTAATCTTTCTTTCTTTCTTTTTAATTAACTTTCTTTCTTTCTAACTAATCTATCTATCTTTCTATCTTTCTTTCTACCTAATCTATCTTTCTTTCTTTCTTTTTAATTAACTTTCTTTCTTTCTTTCTTTCTTTCTAACTAATCTATCTTTCTTTCTTTATAACTAATCTATCTTTCTTTTTCTTTCTAACTAATCTCTTTCTTTCTTTCTTTATAACTAATCTATCTTTCTTTTTCACTAATCTTTTTTTCTTTCTTTCTTTCTAACTAATCTATCTATCTTTCTATCTTTCTTACTAATCAATCTTTCTTTCTTACTAATTTATCTTTCTTTTTTTCTTACTAATCTATCTTTCTTTCCTTTTTTCTTTCTAACTAATCTATCTTTCTTTCTTTCTTACTAATCTTTTTTCTTTCTTTTTTTCTAACTAATCTATCTTTCTTTCTTTCTTTCTAACTAATCTTTTTTTCTTTCTTTCTAACTAATCTATCTATCTTTCTTTCTTTCTTTCTAACTAATCTATCTATCTTTCTATCTTTCTTTCTACCTAATCTATCTTTCTTTCTTTCTTTTTAATTAACTTTCTTTCTTTCTTTCTTTCTTTCTAACTAATCTATCTTTCTTTCTTTCTAACTAATCTATCTTTCTTTTTCTTTCTAACTAATCTCTTTCTTTCTTTCTTTCTTTCTAACTAATCTATCTTTCTTTCTCACTAATCTTTTTTTCTTTCTAACTAATCTATCTATCTTTCTTTCTAACTAATCTATCTTTCTTTCTAACTAATCTATCGTTCTTTCTTTCTTTCTTTCTTTCTTTCTTTCTTTCTTTCTTTCTTTCTTTCTTTCTTACTAACCAATCTATCATTCTTTCTTTCTTTCTAACTAATCTATCTTTCTTTCATTCTAACAAATGTATCTTTTTTCTTTCTAACTAATCTATCTATCTTTATTTCTAACTAATCTATCGTTCTTTATTTCTTTCTAACTAATCTATCTTTCTTTCTTTCTAACTAATCTATCTTTCTTTCTAACTAATTGATCTATCTTTCTAACTAATCTATCTTTCTTTCTTTCTAACTAATCTATCTTTCTTTCTTTCTAACTAATCTATCTTTCTTTCTAACTAATCTATCTATCTTTCTTTCTAACTAATATATCTTTCTTTCTTTCTAACTAATCTATCTTTCTTTCTTTCTAACTAACTAATCTTTCTAACTAATCTTTCTTTCTTTCTTTCTTTCTTTCTAACTAATCTGTTTCTTTCTTTCTAACTAATCCATCTTTCTTTCTATCTTTCTTTCTAACTAATCTATCTTTCTTTCTAACCAATCTTTCTTTCTTTCTTTCTTTTTTCATTCTTTCTAACTAATCTATCTATCTTTCTAACTAATCTTTCTTTCTAACAAATCTCTTTCTTTGTTTTTTAACTAATCTATCTTTCTTTCTAACTAATTTATCTTTCTTTCTAACTAATCTATCTTTCTTTCTAACTAATCTATCTTTCTTTCTAACTAATCTTTCTTTCTTTCTAACTACTCTATCTTTCTTTCATTCTAACTAATCTATCTTTCTTTCTAACTAATCTATCTTTCTTTCTAACTAATCTATCTTTCTTTCTAACTAATCTATCTTTCTTTCTAACTAATCTATCTTTCTTTTTCTTTCTAACTAATCTCTTTCTTTCTTTCTAACTAATCTATCTTTCTTTCTCACTAATCTTTTTTTCTTTCTTTCTTTCTCACTAATCTATCTTTCTTTCTTTCTTTCTCACTAATCTATCTTTCTTTCTTTCTTTCTTACTAATCTATCTTTCTTTCCTTTTTTCTTTCTAACTAATCTATCTTTCTTACTAATCTTTTTTTCTTTCTTTTTTTCTAACTAATCTATCTTTCTTTCTTTCTTTCTAACTAATCTTTTTTTCTTTCTTTCTAACTAATCTATCTTTCTTTCTTTCTAACTTATCTATATTTCTTTCTTTCTTTCTTTCTTTCATTCTTTCTTTCTAACTAATCTATCTTTCTTTCTTACTAATCTTTTTTTCTTTCTTTCTTTCTAACTAATCTATCTTTCTAACTAATCTTTCTTTCTTTCTTTTTAATTAACTTTCTTTCTTTCTAACTAATCTATCTATCTTTCTATCTTTCTTTCTACCTAATCTATCTTTCTTTCTTTCTTTTTAATTAACTTTCTTTCTTTCTTTCTTTCTTTCTAACTAATCTATCTTTCTTTCTTTATAACTAATCTATCTTTCTTTTTCTTTCTAACTAATCTCTTTCTTTCTTTCTTTATAACTAATCTATCTTTCTTTTTCACTAATCTTTTTTTCTTTCTTTCTTTCTAACTAATCTATCTATCTTTCTATCTTTCTTACTAATCAATCTTTCTTTCTTACTAATTTATCTTTCTTTTTTTCTTACTAATCTATCTTTCTTTCCTTTTTTCTTTCTAACTAATCTATCTTTCTTTCTTTCTTACTAATCTTTTTTCTTTCTTTTTTTCTAACTAATCTATCTTTCTTTCTTTCTTTCTAACTAATCTTTTTTTCTTTCTTTCTAACTAATCTATCTATCTTTCTTTCTTTCTTTCTAACTAATCTATCTATCTTTCTATCTTTCTTTCTACCTAATCTATCTTTCTTTCTTTCTTTTTAATTAACTTTCTTTCTTTCTTTCTTTCTTTCTAACTAATCTATCTTTCTTTCTTTCTAACTAATCTATCTTTCTTTTTCTTTCTAACTAATCTCTTTCTTTCTTTCTTTCTTTCTAACTAATCTATCTTTCTTTCTCACTAATCTTTTTTTCTTTCTTTCTAACTAATCTATCTTTCTTTCCTTTTTTCTTTCTAACTAATCTATCTTTCTTTCTTTCTTACTAATCTTTTTTTCTTTCTTTTTTTCTAACTAATATATCTTTCTTTCTTTCTAACTTATCTATATTTCTTTCTTTCTTTCTTTCTTACTAATCTATCTTTCTTTCTAACTAATCTATCTTTCTTTCTTTCTTTCTTTTTAACTAATCTATCTTTCTTTCTTTCTTACTAAACTATAAACTAATTAAACTTTAAACTTCTTTAAACTTCTTCAAACTTATTGGTCCAAACTTTCACAAGCCAACTTAAAGTTTGTCTCGACGAACTTTTTCTAGTTAAGTTGGCTTGGAAAAGCCAACTTACTGAAATCCTATTTAAACTTATTATTATTCTTCTTCTTCTTCTTCTTCTTATTTTTCTTACCCAAAAAATTCTGACTCTAACTCGTCCTAGAGCTTTAACTCTACAAACTCCAAACTCGGGTCAGACCTTCAGACTGTTCTGACTCGGTGTGCTATATCTTTTCAAACTGATTTGACTTTCAGATTTCTTAAAAATTAATATTAAAAATCATAAAAATCCCATTGACTTTCATTGCAACAGTTCAAATTGAGCCAAGACTACGGTGGCCCAGTAGTGAACAACACAAAAACTCAAATCTAAACTCCCTGAAGCGCTAGATTCAATTAAACTACCATTCTATATGTACTAATGAACTTTATCTATCTATCTATCTATCTATCTATCTATCTATCTATCTATATATCTATCTATCTATCTATCTATCTATCTATCTTTCTAACTTATCTTTCTTTCTTTCTAACTAATCTTTCTTTCTTTCTACCTAATCTTTCTTTATTTCTTTCTTTCTTACTAATCTATCTTTCTTTCAAACTAATCTTTCTTTCTTTCAAACTAATCTTTCTTTCTTTCTAACTAATATTTCTTTCTTGCTAACTGATCTATCTTTCTTTCTTTCTAACTAATCTTTCTTTCTTTCTAACTAATCTATCTTTCTTCTTTCTAACTAATCTATCTTTCTTTCTAACTAATCTACCTTACTTTCTTTCTAACTAATCTATCTTTCTTTCTAACTAATCTATCTATCTTTCTTTCTTTCTAACTACTCTATCTTTCTTTCATTCTAACTTTTCTTTCTTTCTAACTAATCTATCTATCTTTCTAACTAATCTCTTTCTTTCTAACCAATCTTTCATTCTTTCTTTCTTACTTTCTTTTATTCTTTCTTTCTAACTAATCTATCTTTTTTCTTTCTAACTAATCTTTCTTTCTTTCTAACTAATCTATCTATCTTTCTTTCTTTCTAACTAATCTATCTATCTTTCATTCTAACTAATCTTTTCTTTCTTTCTAACTAATCTCTATCTTTCAAACTAATCTATCTTTCTTTCTAACCAATTTTTCTTTCTTTCTTTCTTTCTTTCTTTTTTTCTTTCTAACTAATCTATCTATCTTTCTTTCTAACTAATCTTTCTTTCTTTCTAACTAATCTTTCTTTCTTTCTAACTAATCTATCTTTCTTTCTTTCTAAATAATCTCTTTCTTTCTAACTAATCTATCTATCTATCTTTCTTTCTAACTACTTTATCTTTATTTCTAACTAATCTATCGTTCTTTATTCCTTTCTTTCTTTCTTACTAATCTATCTTTCTTTCTTTCTAACCAATCTATCATTCTTTCTTTCTTTCTAACTAATCTTTCTTTCTTTCTAACTAATCTATCTATCTTTCTTTCTAACTAATCTATCTTTCTTTCTTTCTAACTAGTCTATCTTTTTTTTCTAACTAATCTATCTATCTTTCTTTCTAACTAATATATCTTTCTTTCTTTCTAACTAATCTATCTTTCTTTCTTTCTAACTAATCTATCTATCTATCTATCTTTCTTTCTAACTAATCTATCTCTTTCTTTCTAACTAACTAGTCTTTCTAACTAATCTATCTTTCTTTCTTTCTTTCTTTCTAACTAATCTATGTTTCTTTCTTTCTAACTAATCCATCTTTCTTTATATCTTTCTTACTAACTAATCTATCTTTCTTTCTAACCAATCTTTCTTTCTTTCTTTCTTTTTTCATTCTTTCTAACTAATCTATCTTTCTTTCTTTCTAACTAATCTATCTTTCTTTCTAACTAATCTATCTATCTTTCTTTCTAACTAATCTATCTTTCTTTCTTTCTAACTAATCTATCTATCTATCTATCTTTCTAACTAATCTATCTTTCTTTCTAACTAATCTATCTTTCTTTCTTTCTAACTAATCTATCTTTCTTTCTAACTAATCTATCTTTCTTTCTTTCTAACTAACTAATCTTTCTTTCTTTCTAACTAATCTATCTTTCTTTCTTTCTTTCTAACTAATCTATGTTTCTTTCTTTCTAACTAATCTATCTTTCTTTCTATCTTTCTAACTAATCTATCTTTCTTTCTAACCAATCTTTCTTTCTTTCTTTCTTTCTTTCTTTCTAACTAATCTATCTTTTTTCTTTCTAACTAATCTATCTATCTTTCTTTCTAACTAATCTTTCTTTCTTTCTAACCAATCTATCTTTCTTTCTTTCTAACTAATCTTTCTTTCTTTCTTTCTAACTTATCTATCTATCTTTCTAACTAATCTATCTTTCTTTCTTTCTAACTAATCTATCTTTCTTTCTAACTAATCTATCTATCTTTCTTTCTAACTAATATATCTTTCTTTCTTTCTTTCTAACTAATCTATCTTTCTTTCTTTCTAACTAATCTATCTATCTATCTATATTTCTTTCTAACTAATCTATCTTTCTTTCTTTCTAACTAACTAATCTTTCTAACTAATCTATCTTTCTTTCTTTCTTTCTTTCTTTCTTTCTTTCTAACTAATCTATCTTTTTTCTTTCTAACTAATCTATCTTTCTTTCTAACTAATCTTTCTTTCTTTCTAACCAATCTATCATTCTTTCTTTCTTTCTAACTAATCTTTCTTTCTTTCTTTCTAACTTATCTATCTATCTTTCTTTATTTCTAACTAATCTATCATCTTTCTTTATTTCTAACTAATCTATCGTTCTTTCTTTCTTTCTAACTAATCTATCTTTCTTTCTTTCTAACTAATCTATCTTTCTTTCTTTCTAACTAATCTATCTTTCTTTCTAACTAATCTATCTATCTTTCTTTCTAACTAATATATCTTTCTTTCTTTCTTTCTAACTAATCTTTCTTTCTTTCAAACTAATCTTTCTTTCTTTCTAGCAAATCTATCTAACTTTCTTTCTAACAAATCTATCTATCTTTCTTTCTAACTAATCTATCTTTCTTTCTAACTTATCTATCGTTCTTTCTTCCTTTCTTACTAATCTATCTTTCTTTCTAACCAATCTATCATTCTTTCTCACGATTTAACTAATCTTTCTTTCTTTCTTTCTTTCTAACTAATCTATCTATCTATCTTTCTTTATTTCTAACTAATCTATCGTTCTTTCTTTCTTTCTAACTAATCTATCTTTCTTTCTTTCTAACTAATCTATCTTTCTTTCTTTCTAACTAATCTATCTTTCTTTCTAACTAATCTATCTATCTTTCTTTCTAACTAATCTATCTTTCTTTCTTTCTAACTTATCTATCTATCTTTCTTTCTTTTTTCAAACAAATCTTTCTTTCTTTCTTTCTTTTTTCAAACGAATCTTTCTTTCTTTTTTCTAACTAATCTTTCTTTCTTTCTAACTAATCTTTTTTTCTTAATTTCTTTCTAACTAATCTTTTTTCTTACTTTCTTTCTAACAAATTTTCTTTCTAACTAATCTTTCTTTCTAACTTATCTTTCTTTCTTTTTTCTAACTAATCTTTCTTTCTTACTTTTTTCTAACCAATCTTTCTTTCTAACTAATATTTTTTGTTTCTAACTAATCTTTTTTCTTTCTAACTAATCTTTTTTCTTTCTAACTAATCTTTTTTCTTTCTTTCTTTCTAACTAATATTTTTCCTTCTTTCTTTCTTTCCTTCTTTCTTTCTTTCTTTCTTTCTTTCTTTCTTTCTTTCTTTCTTTCTTTCTTTCTCTCTAACTAATCTTTCTTTCTTTCTTACTAATCTTTCTTTCTTTCCAACTAATCTTTCTTTCTTTCTTTCTACCTAATCTTTCTTTTTTTTCAAACTAATCTTCCTTTCTTTCTTTCTTTTTTTCTAAGTAATTTTTCTTTCTTTCTAACTAATCTTTCTTTCTATCTTTCTTTCTTTCTTTCTAACTAATCTTTCTTTCTTTCCTTCTAACTAATCTTTTTTCTTTCTTTCTAACTAATCTTTCTTTCTTTCCTTTTTCTAACTAATCTTTCTTTCTTTCTTTCTAACTAATCTTTCTTTCTTTCTTTTTTCTAATTAATCTTTCTTTCTTTCTAACTAATCTATCTTTCTTTCTTTCTAACTAATCTTTCTTTCTTTCTAACTAACATATCTTTCTTTCTAACTAATCTTTCTTTCTAACTAATCTATCTTTCCTTCTTTCTTTCTAACTAATCTATCTTTCTTTCTAACTAATATATCTTTCTTTCTTTCTTTCTCTTTCTTTCTAACAAATCCATCTTTCTTTCTTTCTAACTAATCCATCATTCTTTCTTTCTTACTAATCTATCTTTCTTTCTAACTAAACCATCTTTTTTTCTTTTCTTTCTTTCTTTCTTACTAATCTATCTTTCTTACTAATATATCTTTCTTTCTAACTAATATTTCTTTCTTTCCTTCTAACTAATCTATCTTTCTTTCTTTCTTTCTTTCTTTCTTACTAATCTATCTTCCTTTCTTTCTAACTAATCCATCATTCTTTCTTTCTAACTAATCTATCTTTCTTTCTAACTAATCCATCTTTATTTTTTTCTTTCTAACTAATCCATCTTTCTTTCTTTCTTACTAATGTTTCTTTCCAACTAATCCATATTTCTTCCTTTCTTTCTTACTAATCTTTTTTTCTAACTGATCCATCTTTCTTTCTTTTTTCTTTTGTTCTTTCTTTCTTTCTTTCTTTCATTCTTTCTTCTTTCTAACTAATCCATATTTCTGTCTTTCTAACTAATCCATCTTTCTTTCTATCTTTCTTACTAATCTTTCTTTCTAACTGATCCATCTTTCATTCTAACTAATCCATCTTTCTTTCTCTCCTCCTTTCTTTCTTTCTTTCTTTCTTTCTTTCTTTCTTTCATTCTTTCTTCTTTCTAACTAATCCATATTTCTTTCTTTCTAACTAATCCATCTTTCTTTCTGTCTTTCTTTCTTTCTAACTGATCCATCTTTAATTCTAAATAATCCATCTTTCTTTCCTTCTTTCTTTCTTACTAATCTTTCTGTCTTTCTTACTAATCTTTCTTTCTAACTGATCCATCTTTTATTCTAACTAAGCTATCTTTCTTTCTTTCTAACTAATCTATCTTTCTTTCTAACTAATCTATCTATCTTTCTTTCTAACTAATCTATCTTTCTTTCTTTCTAACTAATCTATCTTTCTTTCTAACTAATGTTTCTTTCTTTCTTTCTAACTAATCTATCTTTCTTTCTTTCTTTCTTTCTTTCTTTCTTTCTTTCTAACTAATCTATCTTTCTTTCTTTCTAACCAATCTTTCTTTCTTTCTTTCTTTCTTTCTTTCTTTCTTTCTTTCTTTCTTTCTTTCCAACTAATCTATTTTTTTTCTTTCTAACTAATCTATCTTTCTTTCTTTCTAACTAATCTATCTTTTTCTTTCTAACTAATCTTTCTTTCTTTCTAACTAATCTATCTTTCTTTCTTTCTAACTAATCTTTCTTTCTTTCTTTCTAACTAATCTATCTTTCTTTCTTTCTAACTAATCTATCTATCTTTCTTTCTTTCTAACTACTCTATCTTTCTTTCATTCTAACTAATCTTTCTGTCTTTCTAACTAATCTATCTTTCTTTCTAACCAATCTTACTTACTTTCTTTCTTACTTTCTTTTTTCTTTCTTTCTAACTAATCTATCTTTTTTCTTTCTAACTAATCTATCTCTTTCTTTCTAACTAATCTTTCTTTCTTTCTTTCTAACTAATCTATCTTTCTTTCTTTCTTTCTTTCTAAATAATCTATCTTTCTTTCTAACTAATCTATCTATCTTTCTTTCTTTGTAACTAATCTTTCTAACTAATCTATCTATCTTTCTTTCTAACTAATCTATCTTTCTTTCTTTCTAACTAATCTATCTATCTTTCTTTCTAACTAATCTATCTTTCTTTCTAACTAATCTATCTTTCTTTCTAACTAATCTATCGTTCTTTCTTTCTTTCTTTCTTTCTTTCTTACTAACCAATCTATCATTCTTTCTTTCTTTCTTTCTAACTAATCTATCTTTCTTTCATTCTAACAAATGTATCTTTTTTCTTTCTAACTAATCTATCTATCTTTATTTCTAACTAATCTATCGTTCTTTATTTCTTTCTAACTAATCTATCTTTCTTTCTTTCTAACTAATCTATCTTTCTTTCTTTCTAACTAATCTATCTTTCTTTCTAACTAATCTATCTTTCTTTCTAACTAATCTATCTATCTTTCTTTCTAACTAATATATCTTTCTTTCTTTCTAACTAATCTATCTTTCTTTCTTTCTAACTAACTAATCTTTCTAACTAATCTTTCTTTCTTTCTTTCTAACTAATGTTTCTTTCTTTCTAACTAATCCATCTTTCTTTCTATCTTTCTTTCTAACTAATCTATCTTTCTTTCTAACCAATCTTTCTTTCTTTCTTTCTTTTTTCATTCTTTCTAACTAATCTATCTTTTTTCTTTCTAACTAATCTATCTATCTTTCTAACTAATCTTTCTTTCTAACTAATTTATCTTTCTTTCTAACTAATCTATCTTTCTTTCTAACTAATCTATCTTTCTTTCTTTCTAACTAATCTATCTTTCTTTCTTTCTTTCTTTCTTTTTAATTAACTTTATTTATTTATTTATTTCTAACTAATCTATCTTTCTTTCTTTATAACTAATCTATCTTTCTTTTTTTCTTTCTTTCTAACTAATCTATCTATCTCACTAATCTATCTTTCTTTCTTTCTTTCTAACTAATCTTTTTTTCTTTCTTTCTAACTAATCTATCTTTCTTTCTTTCTAACTTATCTATATTTCTTTCTTTCTTTCTGTCTTTCTAACTAATCTATCTTTCTTTCTTACTAATCATTTTTCTTTCTTTCTTTCTAACTAATCTATCTTTCTAACTAATCTTTCTTTCTTTCTTTTTAATTAACTTTCTTTCTTTCTTTCTAACTAATCTATCTATCTTTCTATCTATCTTTCTTTCTACCTAATCTATCTTTCTTTCTTTCTTTTTAATTAACTTTCTTTCTTTCTTTCTTTCTAACTAATCTATCTTTCTTTCTTTCTAACTAATCTATCTTTCTTTTTCTTTCTAACTAATCTCTTTCTTTCTTTCTTTCTAACTAATCTATCTTTCTTTCTCACTAATCTTTTTTTCTTTCTTTCTTTCTAACTAATCTATCTTTCTCACTAATCTATCTTTCTTTCTTTCTTACTAATCTATCTTTCTTTCCTTTTTTCTTTCTAACTAATCTATCTTTCTTTCTTTCTAACTAATCTTTTTTTCTTTCTTTCTAACTAATCTATCTTTCTTTCTTTCTAACTTATCTATATTTCTTTCTTTCTTTCTTTCTTTCTTTCTTTCTTTCTTTCATTCTTTCTTTCTAACTAATCTATCTTTCTTTCTTTCTAACTAATCTATCTATCTTTCTTTCTTTCTAACTACTCTATCTTTCTTTCATTCTAACTAATCTTTCTGTCTTTCTAACTAATCTATCTTTCTTTCTAACCAATCTTACTTACTTTCTTTCTTACTTTCTTTTTTCTTTCTTTCTAACTAATCTATCTTTTTTCTTTCTAACTAATCTATCTCTTTCTTTCTAACTAATCTTTCTTTCTTTCTTTCTAACTAATCTTTCTTTCTTTCTTTCTAAATAATCTATCTTTCTTTCTAACTAATCTATCTATCTTTCTTTCTTTGTAACTAATCTTTCTAACTAATCTATCTATCTTTCTTTCTAACTAATCTATCTTTCTTTCTTTCTAACTAATCTATCTATCTTTCTTTCTAACTAATCTATCTTTCTTTCTAACTAATCTATCTTTCTTTCTAACTAATCTATCGTTCTTTCTTTCTTTCTTTCTTTCTTTCTTACTAACCAATCTATCATTCTTTCTTTCTTTCTTTCTAACTAATCTATCTTTCTTTCATTCTAACAAATGTATCTTTTTTCTTTCTAACTAATCTATCTATCTTTATTTCTAACTAATCTATCGTTCTTTATTTCTTTCTAACTAATCTATCTTTCTTTCTTTCTAACTAATCTATCTTTCTTTCTAACTAATTGATCTATCTTTCTAACTAATCTATCTTTCTTTCTTTCTAACTAATCTATCTTTCTTTCTAACTAATCTATCTATCTTTCTTTCTAACTAATATATCTTTCTTTCTTTCTAACTAATCTATCTTTCTTTCTTTCTAACTAATCTTTCTAACTAATCTTTCTTTCTTTCTAACTAATCTGTTTCTTTCTTTCTAACTAATCCATCTTTCTTTCTATCTTTCTTTCTAACTAATCTATCTTTCTTTCTAACCAATCTTTCTTTCTTTCTTTCTTTTTTCATTCTTTCTAACTAATCTATCTTTTTTCTTTCTAACTAATCTATCTATCTTTCTAACTAATCTTTCTTTCTAACAAATCTCTTTCTTTGTTTTTTAACTAATCTATCTTTCTTTCTAACTAATTTATCTTTCTTTCTAACTAATCTATCTTTCTTTCTAACTAATCTATCTTTCTTTCTTTCTTTCTAACTAATCTATCTTTCTTTCTTTCTTTCTTTCTTTTTAATTAACTTTATTTATTTATTTATTTCTAACTAATCTATCTTTCTTTCTTTCTAACTAATCTATCTTTCTTTTTTTTCTTTCTTTCTAACTAATCTATCTATCTTTCTATCTATCTTTCTTTCTACCTAATCTATCTTTCTTTCTTTCTTTTTAATTAACTTTCTTTCTTTCTTTCTTTCTTTCTTTCTAACTAATCTATCTTTCTTTCTTTCTAACTAATCTATCTTTCTTTTTCTTTCTAACTAATCTCTTTCTTTCTTTCTTTCTAACTAATCTATCTTTCTTTCTTTCTTTCTAACTAATCTTTCTTTCTTTCTAACTAATCTATCTTTCTCACTAATCTATCTTTCTTTCTTTCTTACTAATCTATCTTTCTTTCCTTTTTTCTTTCTAACTAATCTATCTTTCTTTCTTTCTTTCTAACTAATCTTTTTTTCTTTCTAACTAATCTATCTTTCTTTCTTTCTAACTTATCTATATTTCTTTCTTTCTTTCTTTCTTTCTTTTTTTCTTTCATTCTTTCTTTCTAACTAATCTATCTTTCTTTCTTACTAATCTTTTTTTCTTTCTTTCTTTCTAACTAATCTATCTTTCTAACTAATCTTTCTTTCTTTCTTTTTAATTAACTTTCTTTCTTTCTTTCTAACTAATCTATCTATCTTTCTATCTTTCTTTCTACCTAATCTATCTTTCTTTCTTTCTTTTTAATTAACTTTCTTTCTTTCTTTCTTTCTTTCTTTCTTTATAACTAATCTATCTTTCTTTTTTTCTGACTAATCTATCTTTCTTTTTCTTTCTAACTAATCTCTTTCTTTCTTTCTTTATAACTAATCTATCTTTCTTTCTCACTAATCTTTTTTTCTTTCTTTCTTTCTAACTAATCTATCTATCTTTCTATCTTTCTTACTAATCAATCTTTCTTTCTTTCTTACTAATTTATCTTTCTTTTTTTCTTACTAATCTATCTTTCTTTCCTTTTTTCTTTCTAACTAATCTATCTTTCTTTCTTTCTTACTAATCTTTTTTCTTTCTTTTTTTCTAACTAATCTATCTTTCTTTCTTTCTTTCTAACTAATCTATCTTTCTTTCTTTCTAACTAATCTATCTTTCTTTTTCTTTCTAACTAATCTCTTTCTTTCTTTCTTTCTAACTAATCTATCTTTCTTTCTCACTAATCTTTTTTTCTTTCTTTCTAACTAATCTATCTTTCTTTCCTTTTTTCTTTCTAACTAATCTATCTTTCTTTCTTTCTGACTAATCTATCTTTCTTTTTCTTTCTAACTAATCTCTTTCTTTCTTTCTTTATAACTAATCTATCTTTCTTTCTCACTAATCTTTTTTTCTTTCTTTCTTTCTAACTAATCTATCTATCTTTCTATCTTTCTTAGTAATCAATCTTTCTTTCTTTCTTACTAATTTATCTTTCTTTTTTTCTTACTAATCTATCTTTCTTTCTTTCTTTCTAACTAATCTTTTTTTCTTTCTTTCTAACTAATCTATCTATCTTTCTTTCTTTCTTTCTTTCTAACTAATCTATCTATCTTTCTATCTTTCTTTCTTTCTACCTAATCTATCTTTCTTTCTTTCTTTTTAATTAACTTTCTTTCTTTCTTTCTTTCTAACTAATCTATCTTTCTTTCTTTCTGACTAATCTATCTTTCTTTTTCTTTCTAACTAATCTCTTTCTTTCTTTCTTTATAACTAATCTATCTTTCTTTCTCACTAATCTTTTTTTCTTTCTTTCTTTCTAACTAATCTATCTATCTTTCTATCTTTCTTAGTAATCAATCTTTCTTTCTTTCTTACTAATTTATCTTTCTTTTTTTCTTACTAATCTATCTTTCTTTCTTTCTTTCTAACTAATCTTTTTTTCTTTCTTTCTAACTAATCTATCTATCTTTCTTTCTTTCTTTCTTTCTAACTAATCTATCTATCTTTCTATCTTTCTTTCTTTCTACCTAATCTATCTTTCTTTCTTTCTTTTTAATTAACTTTCTTTCTTTCTTTCTTTCTTTCTAACTAATCTATCTTTCTTTCTTTCTAACTAATCTATCTTTCTTTTTCTTTCTAACTAATCTCTTTCTTTCTTTCTTTCTAACTAATCTATCTTTCTTTCTCACTAATCTTTTTTTCTTTCTTTCTAACTAATCTATCTTTCTTTCCTTTTTTCTTTCTAACTAATCTATCTTTCTTTCTTTCTTACTAATCTTTTTTTCTTTCTTTCTTTCTTACTAATCTATCTTTCTTTCTAACTAATCTATCTATCTTTCTTTCTTTCTTTCTTTCTTTCTAACTAATCTATCTTTCTTTCTTTCTTACTAATCTTTTTTTCTTTCTTTCTTTTTAACTAATCTATCTTTCTTTCTTTCTTACTAAACTATAAACTAATTCAACTTTAAACTTCTTTAAACTTCTTCAAACTTATTGGTCCAAACTTTCACAAGCCAACTTAAAGTTTGTCTCGACGAACTTTTTCTAGTTAAGTTGGCTTGGAAAAGCCAACTTACTGAAATCCTATTTAAACTTATTATTATTCTTCTTCTTCTTCTTCTTCTTATTTTTCTTACCCAAAAAATTCTGACTCTAACTCGTCCTAGAGCTTTAACTCTACAAACTCCAAACTCGGGTCAGACCTTCAGACTGTTCTGACTCGGTGTGCTATATCTTTTCAAACTGATTTGACTTTCAGATTTCTTAAAAATTAATATTAAAAATCATAAAAATCCCATTGACTTTCATTGCAACAGTTCAAATTGAGCCAAGACTACGGTGGCCCAGTAGTGAACAACACAAAAACTCAAATCTAAACTCCCTGAAGCCCTAGATTCAATTAAACTACCATTCTATATGTACTAATGAACTTTATCTATCTATCTATCTATCTATCTATCTATCTATCTATCTATATATCTATCTATCTATCTATCTATCTTTCTAACTTATCTTTCTTTCTTTCTAACTAATCTTTCTTTCTTTCTACCTAATCTTTCTTTATTTCTTTCTTTCTTACTAATCGATCTTTCTTTCAAACTAATCTTTCTTTCTTTCAAACTAATCTTTCTTTCTTTCTAACTAATATTTCTTTCTTGCTAACTGATCTATCTTTCTTTCTTTCTAACTAATCTTTCTTTCTTTCTAACTAATCTATCTTTCTTCTTTCTAACTAATCTATCTTTCTTTCTAACTAATCTACCTTACTTTCTTTCTAACTAATCTATCTTTCTTTCTAACTAATCTATCTATCTTTCTTTCTTTCTAACTACTCTATCTTTCTTTCATTCTAACTTTTCTTTCTTTCTAACTAATCTATCTATCTTTCTAACTAATCTCTTTCTTTCTAACCAATCTTTCATTCTTTCTTTCTTACTTTCTTTTATTCTTTCTTTCTAACTAATCTATCTTTTTTCTTTCTAACTAATCTTTCTTTCTTTCTAACTAATCTATCTTTCTTTCTTTCTAACTAATCTATCTATCTTTCTTTCATTCTAACTAATCTTTTCTTTCTTTCTACCTAATCTCTATCTTTCAAACTAATCTATCTTTCTAACCAATTTTTCTTTCTTTCTTTCTTTCTTTCTTTTTTTCTAACTAATCTATCTATCTTTCTTTCTAACTAATCTTTCTTTCTTTCTAACTAATCTTTCTTTCTTTCTAACTAATCTATCTTTCTTTCTTTCTAAATAATCTATCTTTCTTTCTTTCTAAATAATCTATCTTTCTTTCTAACTAATCTATCTATCTATCTTTCTTTCTAACTAATCTATCTATCTTTCTTTCTAACTACTTTATCTTTATTTCTAACTAATCTATCGTTCTTTATTCCTTTCTTTCTTTCTTACTAATCTATCTTTCTTTCTTTCTAACCAATCTATCATTCTTTGTTTCTTTCTAACTAATCTTTCTTTCTTTCTAACTAATCTATCTATCTTTCTTTCTAACTAATCTATCTTTCTTTCTTTCTAACTAATCTATCTTTTTTTTCTAACTAATCTATCTATCTTTCTTTCTAACTAATATATCTTTCTTTCTTTCTAACTAATCTATCTTTCTTTCTTTCTAACTAATCTATCTATCTATCTATCTTTCTTTCTAACTAATCTATCTCTTTCTTTCTAACTAACTAGTCTTTCTAACTAATCTATCTTTCTTTCTTTCTTTCTAACTAATCTATGTTTCTTTCTTTCTAACTAATCCATCTTTCTTTATATCTTTCTTACTAACTAATCTATCTTTCTTTCTAACCAATCTTTCTTTCTTTCTTTCTTTCTTTTTTCATTCTTTCTAACTAATCTATCTTTCTTTCTTTCTAACTAATCTATCTTTCTTTCTAACTAATCTATCTATCTTTCTTTCTAACTAATCTATCTTTCTTTCTTTCTAACTAATCTATCTATCTATCTATCTTTCTAACTAATCTATCTTTCTTTCTAACTAATCTATCTTTCTTTCTAACTAATCTATCTATCTTTCTTTCTAACTAATCTATCTTTCTTTCTTTCTAACTAATCTATCTATCTATCTATCTTTCTAACTAATCTATCTTTCTTTCTAACTAATCTATCTTTCTTTCTTTCTAACTAACTAATCTTTCTTTCTTTCTAACTAATCTATCTTTCTTTCTTTCTTTCTAACTAATCTATGTTTCTTTCTTTCTAACTAATCTATCTTTCTTTCTAACCAATCTTTCTTTCTTTCTTTCTTACTTTCTTTCTTTCTAACTAATCTATCTTTTTTCTTTCTAACTAATCTATCTATCTTTCTTTCTAACTAATCTTTCTTTCTTTCTAACCAATCTATCTTTCTTTCTTTCTAACTAATCTTTCTTTCTTTCTTTCTAACTTATCTATCTTTCTAACTAATCTATCTTTCTTTCTTTCTAACTAATCTATCTTTCTTTCTAACTAATCTATCTTACTTTCTAACTAATTTATCTTTCTTTCTTTCTAACTAATCTATCTTTCTTTTTTTCTAACTAATCTATCTTTCTAGCTAATCTATCTTTCTTTCTATCAAATCCATCTTTCTTTGTTTTTTAAATAATCTATCTTTCTTTATTTCTAACTAAGTTATCTTTCTTTCTAACTAATCTATCTTTCTTTCTAACTAATCTATCTTTCTAACTAATCTATCTTTCTTTCTAACAAATCTCTTTCTTTGTTTTTTAACTAATCTATCTTTCTTTCTAACTAATTTATCTTTCTTTCTAACTAATCTATCTTTCTTTCTAACTAATCTATCTTTCTTTCTTTCTAATCTATCTTTCTTTCTTTCTAACTAATCTATCTTACTTTCTTTCTTTCTTTTTAATTAACTTTCTTTCTTTCTTTCTTTCTAACTAATCTATCTTTCTTTCTTTCTAACTGATCTATCTTTCTTTTTCTTTCTAACTAATCTATCTTTCTTTCTTTCTAACTAATCTTTCTTTCTTTCTTACTAATCTATCTTTCTTTCTTTCTAACTAATCTATCTTTCTTTCTTACTAATATTTTTTTCTTTCTTTCTTTCTAACTAATCTATCTTTCTAACTAATCTTTCTTTCTTTCTTTCTTTTTAATTAACTTTCTTTCTTTCTTTCTTTCTAACTAATCTATCTTTCTTTTTCTTTGTAACTAATCTATCTTTCTTTCTTTCTAACTAATCTTTCTTTCTTTCTTACTAATCTTTTTTTCTTTCTTTCTTTCTAACTAATCTATCTATCTTTCTTTCTTTCTTTCTTTTTAATTAACTTTCTTTCTTTCTTTCTTTCTAACTAATCTATCTTTCTTTCTAACTAATCTATCTTTCTTTTTCTTTCTAACTAATCTATCTTTCTTTCTTTCTTTCTAACTAATCTATCTTTCTCACTAATCTATCTATCTTTCTTTCTTTCTTACTAATATATCTTTCTGTCCTTTTTTCTTTCTAACTAATCTATCTATCTTTCTTTCTTTCTTACTAATCTTTTTTTCTTTCTTTTTTTCTAACTAATCTATCTATCTTTCATTCTTTCTTTCTAACTAATCTTTTTTTTCTTTCTTTCTAACTAATCTATCTTTCTTTCTTTCTAACTTATCTATATTTCTTTCTTTCTTTCTTTCTTTCTTTCTTTCTAACTAACTAATCTATCTTTCTTTCTTACTAATCTTTTTTTCTTTCTTTCTTTCTAACTAATCTATCCTTCTAACTAATCTTTCTTTCTTTCTTTTTAATTAACTTTCTTTCTTTCTTTCTTTCTAACTAATCTATCTATCTTTCTTTCTACCTAATCTATATTTCTTTTTTTCTTTTTAATTAACTTTCTTTCTTTCTTTCTTTCTAACTAATCTATCTTTCTTTCTTTCTAACTAATCTATCTTTCTTTTTCTTTCTAACTAATCTCTTTCTTTCTAACTAATCTATCTTTCTTTCTCACTAATCTTTTTTCTTTCTTTCTTTCTAACTAATCTATCTCACTAATCTATCTTTCTTCCTTTCTTTCTTACTAATCTATCTTTCTTTCCTTTTTTCTTTCTAACTAATCTATCTTTCTTTCTTTCTTACTAATCTTTTTTTCTTTCTTTCTAACTAATCCATCTTTCTTTCTCTCTAACTAATCTATCTTTCTTTCTCACTAATCTTTTTTCTTTCTTTCTTTCTAACTAATCTATCTATCTCACTAATCTATCTTTCTTCCTTTCTTTCTTACTAATCTATCTTTCTTTCCTTTTTTCTTTCTAACTAAACTATCTTTCTTTCTTTCTTTCTAACTAATCTTTTTTCTTTCTTTCTAACTAATCCATCTTTCTTTCTTTCTAACTAATCTATCTTTCTTTCTTTCTAACTTATCTATATTTCTTTCTTTCTTTCTCTTTCTTTCTTTCTTTCTTTCTTTCTTTCTTTCTAACTAATCTATCTTTCTTTCTTACTAATCTTTTTTTCTTTCTTTCTTTCTAACTAATCTATCTTTCTAACTAATCTTTCTTTCTTTATTTTTAATTAACTTTCTTTCTTTCTTTCTAACTAATCTATCTATCTTTCTATCTTTCTTTCTACCTAATCTATCTTTCTTTTTAATTAACTTTCTTTCTTTCTTTCTTTCTTTCTTTCTTTCTTTCTTTCTTTCTAACTAATTTATCTTTCTTTCTTTCTAACTAATCTATCTTTCTTTTTCTTACTAACTAATCTTTCTTTCTTTCTTTCTAACTAATCTATCTTTCTTTCTCACTAATCTTTTTTTCTTTCTTTCTTTCTTACTAATCTATCTTTCTTTCCTTTTTTCTTTCTAACTAATCTATCTTTCTTTCTTACTAATCTTTTTTTCTTTCTTTTTTCTAACTAATCTGTTTCTTTCTTTCTAACTAATCTTTTTTTCTTTCTTTCTAACTAATCTATCTTTCTTTCTTTCTTTCTTTCTTACTAATCTTTTTTTCTTTCTTTCTTTCTAACTAATCTATCTTTCTAACTAATCTTTCTTTCTTTCTTTTTAATTAACTTTCTTTCTAACTAATCTATCTATCTTTCTATCTTTCTTTCTACCTAATCTATCTTTCTTTTTAATTAACTTTCTTTCTTTCTTTCTTTCTTTCTAACTAATTTATCTTTCTTTCTTTCTAACTAATCTATCTTTCTTTTTCTTACTAACTAATCTTTCTTTCTTTCTTTCTTTCTAACTAATCTATCTTTCTTTCTCACTAATCTTTTTTTCTTTCTTTCTTTCTTACTAATCTATCTTTCTTTCCTTTTTTCAGTCTAACTAATCTATCTTTCTTTCTTACTAATCTTTTTTTCTTTCTTTTTTCTAACTAATCTATGTTTCTTTCTTTCTAACTAATCTTTTTTTCTTTCTTTCTAACTAATCTATCTTTCTTTCTTTCTTTCTTTCTTACTAATCTTTTTTTCTTTCTTTCTTTCTAACTAATCTATCTTTCTAACTGATCTTTCTTTCTTTCTTTCTTACTAATCTTTTTTTCTTTCTTTCTTTCTAACTAATCTATCTTTCTAACTGATCTTTCTTTCTTTCTTTTTAATTAACTTTCTTTCTTTCTAACTAATCTATCTTTCTTTCTTTCTAACTAATCTATCTTTCTTTTTCTTTCTAACTAATCTCTTTCTTTCTTTCTTTCTAACTAATCTATCTTTCTTTCTTTCTTTCTAACTAATCTTTTTTCTTTCTTTCTAACTAATCCATCTTTCTTTCTTTCTAACTAATCTATCTTTCTTTCTTTCTAACTTATCTATATTTCTTTCTTTCTTTCTCTTTCTTTCTTTCTTTCTTTCTTTCTAACTAATCTATCTTTCTTTCTTACTAATCTTTTTTTCTTTCTTTCTTTCTAACTAATCTATCTTTCTAACTAATCTTTCTTTCTTTCTCTTTAATTAACTTTCTTTCTTTCTTTCTAACTAATCTATCTATCTTTCTATCTTTCTTTCTACCTAATCTATCTTTCTTTCTTTCTTTTTAATTAACTTTCTTTCTTTCTTTCTTTCTTTCTTTCTAACTAATCTATCTTTCTTTCTTTCTTTCTAAATAAAAACTATCTTTCTTTTTCTTTCTAACTAATCTATCTATCTTTCTCTTTCTTTCTACCTAATCTATCTTTCTTTCTTTCTTTTTAATTAACTTTCTTTCTTTCTTTCTTTCTTTCTTTCTAACTAATCTATCTTTCTTTCTCACTAATCTCTTTTTCTTTCTTTCTTTCTAACTAATCTATCTATCTTTCTATCTTTCTTACTAATCAATCTTTCTTTCTTTCTTACTAATTTATCTTTCTTTCTTTCTTTCTTACTAATCTATCTTTTTTTCCTTTTTTCTTTCTAACTAATCTTTCTTTCTTTCTTTCTTTCTTTCTAACTAATCTATCTTTCTTTCTTTCTTTCTTTCTCACTAATCTTTTTTTCTTTCTTTCTAACTAATCTATCTATCTTTCTATCTTTCTTACTAATCAATCTTTCTTTCTTTCTTACTAATTTATCTTTCTTTCTTTCTTTCTTACTAATCTTTTTTTCTTTCTTTCTTTCTAACTAATCTATCTTTCTTTCTTTCTAACTTATCTATATTTCTTTCTTTCTTACTAATCTATCTTTCTTTCTAACTAATCTCTTTCTTTCTTTCTTTCTAACTAATCTTTTTTTCTTTCTTTCTTTCTAACTAATCTTTTTTTCTTTCTTTCTTTCTAACTTATCTATATTTCTTTCTTTCTTTCTTTCTTACTAATCTATCTTTCTTTCTAACTAATCTATCTTTCTTTCTTTCTTTCTTTCTAACTAATCTATCTTTCTTTCTTTCTAACTAATCTATCTTTCTTTCTTTCTTACTAATCTTTTTTTCTTTCTTTCTAACTAATCCATCTTTCTTTCTCTCTAACTAATCTATCTTTCTTTCTCACTAATCTTTTTTCTTTCTTTCTTTCTAACTAATCTATCTATCTCACTAATCTATCTTTCTTCCTTTCTTTCTTACTAATCTATCTTTCTTTCCTTTTTTCTTTCTAACTAAACTATCTTTCTTTCTTTCTTTCTAACTAATCTTTTTTCTTTCTTTCTAACTAATCCATCTTTCTTTCTTTCTAACTAATCTATCTTTCTTTCTTTCTAACTTATCTATATTTCTTTCTTTCTTTCTCTTTCTTTCTTTCTTTCTTTCTTTCTTTCTTTCTTTCTTTCTTTCTTTCTAACTAATCTATCTTTCTTTCTTACTAATCTTTTTTTCTTTCTTTCTTTCTAACTAATCTATCTTTCTAACTAATCTTTCTTTCTTTCTTTTTAATTAACTTTCTTTCTTTCTTTCTAACTAATCTATCTATCTTTCTATCTTTCTTTCTACCTAATCTATCTTTCTTTTTAATTAACTTTCTTTCTTTCTTTCTTTCTTTCTTTCTTTCTTTCTTTCTTTCTTTCTTTCTAACTAATTTATCTTTCTTTCTTTCTAACTAATCTATCTTTCTTTTTCTTACTAACTAATCTTTCTTTCTTTCTTTCTAACTAATCTATCTTTCTTTCTCACTAATCTTTTTTTCTTTCTTTCTTTCTTACTAATCTATCTTTCTTTCCTTTTTTCTTTCTAACTAATCTATCTTTCTTTCTTACTAATCTTTTTTTCTTTCTTTTTTCTAACTAATCTGTTTCTTTCTTTCTAACTAATCTTTTTTTCTTTCTTTCTAACTAATCTATCTTTCTTTCTTTCTTTCTTTCTTACTAATCTTTTTTTCTTTCTTTCTTTCTAACTAATCTATCTTTCTAACTAATCTTTCTTTCTTTCTTTTTAATTAACTTTCTTTCTAACTAATCTATCTATCTTTCTATCTTTCTTTCTACCTAATCTATCTTTCTTTTTAATTAACTTTCTTTCTTTCTTTCTTTCTTTCTTTCTAACTAATTTATCTTTCTTTCTTTCTAACTAATCTATCTTTCTTTTTCTTACTAACTAATCTTTCTTTCTTTCTTTCTAACTAATCTATCTTTCTTTCTCACTAATCTTTTTTTCTTTCTTTCTTTCTTACTAATCTATCTTTCTTTCCTTTTTTCAGTCTAACTAATCTATCTTTCTTTCTTACTAATCTTTTTTTCTTTCTTTTTTCTAACTAATCTATGTTTCTTTCTTTCTAACTAATCTTTTTTTCTTTCTTTCTAACTAATCTATCTTTCTTTCTTTCTTTCTTTCTTACTAATCTTTTTTTCTTTCTTTCTTTCTAACTAATCTATCTTTCTAACTGATCTTTCTTTCTTTCTTTTTAATTAACTTTCTTTCTTTCTAACTAATCTATCTTTCTTTCTTTCTAACTAATCTATCTTTCTTTTTCTTTCTAACTAATCTCTTTCTTTCTTTCTTTCTAACTAATCTATCTTTCTTTCTTTCTTTCTAACTAATCTTTTTTCTTTCTTTCTAACTAATCCATCTTTCTTTCTTTCTAACTAATCTATCTTTCTTTCTTTCTAACTTATCTATATTTCTTTCTTTCTTTCTCTTTCTTTCTTTCTTTCTTTCTTTCTAACTAATCTATCTTTCTTTCTTACTAATCTTTTTTTCTTTCTTTCTTTCTAACTAATCTATCTTTCTAACTAATCTTTCTTTCTTTCTCTTTAATTAACTTTCTTTCTTTCTTTCTAACTAATCTATCTATCTTTCTATCTTTCTTTCTACCTAATCTATCTTTCTTTCTTTCTTTTTAATTAACTTTCTTTCTTTCTTTCTTTCTTTCTTTCTAACTAATCTATCTTTCTTTCTTTCTTTCTAAATAAAAACTATCTTTCTTTTTCTTTCTAACTAATCTATCTATCTTTCTCTTTCTTTCTACCTAATCTATCTTTCTTTCTTTCTTTTTAATTAACTTTCTTTCTTTCTTTCTTTCTTTCTTTCTAACTAATCTATCTTTCTTTCTCACTAATCTCTTTTTCTTTCTTTCTTTCTAACTAATCTATCTATCTTTCTATCTTTCTTACTAATCAATCTTTCTTTCTTTCTTACTAATTTATCTTTCTTTCTTTCTTTCTTACTAATCTATCTTTTTTTCCTTTTTTCTTTCTAACTAATCTTTCTTTCTTTCTTTCTTTCTTTCTAACTAATCTATCTTTCTTTCTTTCTTTCTTTCTCACTAATCTTTTTTTCTTTCTTTCTAACTAATCTATCTATCTTTCTATCTTTCTTACTAATCAATCTTTCTTTCTTTCTTACTAATTTATCTTTCTTTCTTTCTTTCTTACTAATCTTTTTTTCTTTCTTTCTTTCTAACTAATCTATCTTTCTTTCTTTCTAACTTATCTATATTTCTTTCTTTCTTACTAATCTATCTTTCTTTCTAACTAATCTCTTTCTTTCTTTCTTTCTAACTAATCTTTTTTTCTTTCTTTCTTTCTAACTAATCTTTTTTTCTTTCTTTCTTTCTAACTTATCTATATTTCTTTCTTTCTTTCTTTCTTACTAATCTATCTTTCTTTCTAACTAATCTATCTTTCTTTCTTTCTTTCTTTCTAACTAATCTATCTTTCTTTCTTTCTAACTAATCTATCTTTCTTTCTTTCTTACTAAACTATAAACTAATTAAACTTTAAACTTCTTTAAACTTCTTCAAACTTATTGGTCCAAACTTTCACAAGCCAACTTAAAGTTTGTCTCGACGAACTTTTTCTAGTTATTCTTCTTCTTCTTATTTTTCTTACCCAAAAAATTCTGACTCTAACTCGTCCTAGAGCTTTAACTCTACAAACTCCAAACTCGGGTCAGACCTTCAGACTGTTCTGACTCGGTGTGCTATATCTTTTCAAACTGATTTGACTTTCAGATTTCTTAAAAATTAATATTAAAAATCATAAAAATCCCATTGACTTTCATTGCAACAGTTCAAATTGAGCCAAGACTACGGTGGCCCAGTAGTGAACAACACAAAAACTCAAATCTAAACTCCCTGAAGCCCTAGATTCAATTAAACTACCATTCTATATGTACTAATGAACTTTATCTATCTATCTATCTATCTATCTATCTATCTATCTATCTATCTATCTATCTATCTTTCTAACTTATCTTTCTTTCTTTCTAACTAATCTTTCTTTCTTTCTACCTAATCTTTCTTTATTTCTTTCTTTCTTACTAATCTATCTTTCTTTCAAACTAATCTTTCTTTCTTTCAAACTAATCTTTCTTTCTTTCTAACTAATATTTATTTCTTGCTAACTGATCTATCTTTCTTTCTTTCTAACTAATCTTTCTTTCTTTCTAACTAATCTATCTTTCTTCTTTCTAACTAATCTATCTTTCTTTCTAACTAATCTACCTTACTTTCTTTCTAACTAATCTATCTTTCTTTCTAACTAATCTATCTATCTTTCTTTCTTTCTAACTACTCTATCTTTCTTTCATTCTAACTTTTCTTTCTTTCTAACTAATCTATCTATCTTTCTAACTAATCTCTTTCTTTCTAATCAATCTTTCATTCTTTCTTTCTTACTTTCTTTTATTCTTTCTTTCTAACTAATCTATCTTTTTTCTTTCTAACTAATCTTTCTTTCTTTCTAACTAATCTATCTATCTTTCTTTCTTTCTAACTAATCTATCTATCTTTCTTTCATTCTAACTAATCTTTTCTTTCTTTCTAACTAATCTCTATCTTTCAAACTAATCTATCTTTCTTTCTAACCAATTTTTCTTTCTTTCTTTCTTTCTTTCTTTTTTTCTTTCTAACTAATCTATCTATCTTTCTTTCTAACTAATCTTTCTTTCTTTCTAACTAATCTTTCTTTCTTTCTAACTAATCTATCTTTCTTTCTTTCTAAATAATCTATCTTTCTAACTAATCTATCTATCTATCTTTCTTTCTAACTAATCTATCGTTCTTTATTCCTTTCTTTCTTTCTTACTAATCTATCTTTCTTTCTTTCTAACCAATCTATCATTCTTTCTTTCTTTCTAACTAATCTTTCTTTCTTTCTAACTAATCTATCTATCTTTCTTTCTAACTAATCTATCTTTCTTTCTTTCTAACTAATCTATCTTTTTTTTCTAACTAATCTATCTATCTTTCTTTCTAACTAATATATCTTTCTTTCTTTCTAACTAATCTATCTTTCTTTCTTTCTAACTAATCTATCTATCTATCTATCTTTCTTTCTAACTAATCTATCTCTTTCTTTCTAACTAACTAGTCTTTCTAACTAATCTATCTTTCTTTCTTTCTTTCTTTCTAACTAATCTATGTTTCTTTCTTTCTAACTAATCCATCTTTCTTTATATCTTTCTTACTAACTAATCTATCTTTCTTTCTAACCAATCTTTCTTTCTTTCTTTCTTTTTTCATTCTTTCTAACTAATCTATCTTTCTTTCTTTCTAACTAATCTATCTTTCTTTCTAACTAATCTATCTATCTTTCTTTCTAACTAATCTATCTTTCTTTCTTTCTAACTAATCTATCTATCTATCTATCTATCTATCTTTCTAACTAATCTATCTTTCTTTCTAACTAATCTATCTTTCTTTCTAACTAATCTATCTATCTTTCTTTCTAACTAATCTATCTTTCTTTCTTTCTAACTAATCTATCTATCTATCTATCTTTCTAACTAATCTATCTTTCTTTCTAACTAATCTATCTTTCTTTCTAACTAATCTTTCTTTCTTTCTAACTAATCTATCTTTCTTTCTTTCTTTCTAACTAATCTATGTTTCTTTCTTTCTAACTAATCTATCTTTCTTTCTATCTTTCTAACTAATCTATCTTTCTTTCTAACCAATCTTTCTTTCTTTCTTTCTTTCTTTCTTTCTAACTAATCTATCTTTTTTCTTTCTAACTAATCTATCTATCTTTCTTTCTAACTAATCTTTCTTTCTTTCTAACCAATCTATCTTTCTTTCTAACTAATCTTTCTTTCTTTCTTTCTAACTAATCTATCTTACTTTCTAACTAATTTATCTTTCTTTCTTTCTAACTAATCTATCTTTCTTTTTTTCTAACTAATCTATCTTTCTTTCTATCAAATCCATCTTTCTTTGTTTTTTAAATAATCTATCTTTCTTTATTTCTAACTAAGTTATCTTTCTTTCTAACTAATCTATCTTTCTTTCTAACTAATCTATCTTTCTAACTAATCTATCTTTCTTTCTAACAAATCTCTTTCTTTGTTTTTTAACTAATCTATCTTTCTTTCTAACTAATTTATCTTTCTTTCTAACTAATCTATCTTTCTTTCTAACTAATCTATCTTTCTTTCTTTCTAATCTATCTTTCTTTCTAACTAATCTATCTTACTTTCTTTCTTTCTTTTTAATTAACTTTCTTTCTTTCTAACTAATCTATCTTTCTTTCTTTCTAACTGATCTATCTTTCTTTTTCTTTCTAACTAATCTATCTTTCTTTCTTTCTAACTAATCTTTCTTTCTTTCTTACTAATCTATCTTTCTTTCTTTCTAACTAATCTATCTTTCTTTCTTACTAATATTTTTTTCTTTCTTTCTTTCTAACTAATCTATCTTTCTAACTAATCTTTCTTTCTTTCTTTCTTTTAAATTAACTTTCTTTCTTTCTTTCTTTCTAACCAATCTATCTTTCTTTCTTTCTAACTAATCTATCTTTCTTTTTCTTTGTAACTAATCTATCTTTCTTTCTTTCTAACTAATCTTTCTTTCTTTCTTACTAATCTTTTTTTCTTTCTTTCTTTCTAACTAATCTATCTATCTTTCTTTCTTTTTAATTAACTTTATTTATTTCTTTCTAACTAATCTATCTTTCTTTCTAACTAATCTATCTTTCTTTTTCTTTCTAACTAATCTATCTTTCTTTCTTTCTTTCTAACTAATCTATCTTTCTCACTAATCTCTTTCTTTCTTTCTTTCTTACTAATATATCTTTCTTTCCTTTTTTCTTTCTAACTAATCTATCTTTCTTTCTTTCTTACTAATCTTTTTTTCTTTTTTTCTAACTAATCTATCTATCTTTCACTCTTTCTTTCTAACTAATCTTTTTTTCTTTCTTTCTAACTAATCTATCTTTCTTTCTTTCTAACTTATCTATATTTCTTTCTTTCTTTCTTTCTTTCTAACTAATCTATCTATCTTTCTTTCTACCTAATCTATATTTCTTTTTTTCTTTTTAATTAACTTTCTTTCTTTCTTTCTTTCTTTCTAACTAATCTATCTTTCTTTTTCTTTCTAACTAATCTCTTTCTTTCTAACTAATCTATCTTTCTTTCTCACTAATCTTTTTTCTTTCTTTCTTTCTAACTAATCTATCTATCTCACTAATCTATCTTTCTTCCTTTCTTTCTTACTAATCTATCTTTCTTTCCTTTTTTCTTTCTAACTAATCTATCTTTCTTTCTTACTAATCTTTTTTTTTCTTTCTAACTAATCCATCTTTCTTTCTCTCTAACTAATCTATCTTTCTTTCTCACTAATCTTTTTTCTTTCTTTCTTTCTAACTAATCTATCTATCTCACTAATCTATCTTTCTTCCTTTCTTTCTTACTAATCTATCTTTCTTTCCTTTTTTCTTTCTAACTAATCTATCTTTCTTTCTTTCTAACTAATCTTTTTTCTTTCTTTCTAACTAATCCATCTTTCTTTCTTTCTAACTAATCTATCTTTCTTTCTTTCTAACTTATCTATATTTCTTTCTTTCTTTCTCTTTCTTTCTTTCTTTCTTTCTTTCTTTCTTTCTTTCTAACTAATCTATCTTTCTTTCTTACTAATCTTTTTTTCTTTCTTTCTTTCTAACTAATCTATCTTTCTAACTAATCTTTCTTTCTTTCTTTTTAATTAACTTTCTTTCTTTCTTTCTAACTAATCTATCTATCTTTCTATCTTTCTTTCTACCTAATCTATCTTTCTTTCTTTCTTTTTAATTAACTTTCTTTCTTTCTTTCTTTCTTTCTTTCTAACTAATTTATCTTTCTTTCTTTCTAACTAATCTATCTTTCTTTTTCTTACTAACTAATCTTTCTTTCTTTCTTTCTAACTAATCTATCTTTCTTTCTCACTAATCTTTTTTTCTTTCTTTCTTTCTTACTAATCTATCTTTCTTTCCTTTTTTCTTTCTAACTAATCTATCTTTCTTTCTTACTAATCTTTTTTTCTTTCTTTTTTCTAACTAATCTATGTTTCTTTCTTTCTAACTAATCTTTTTTTCTTTCTTTCTAACTAATCTATCTTTCTTTCTTTCTTTCTTTCTTACTAATCTTTTTTTCTTTCTTTCTTTCTAACTAATCTATCTTTCTAACTAATCTTTCTTTCTTTCTTTTTAATTAACTTTCTTTCTTTCTTTCTTTCTTTCTTTCTAACTGATCTATCTTTCTTTCTTTCTAACTAATCTATCTTTCTTTTTCTTTCTAACTAATCTCTTTCTTTCTTTCTTTCTTTCTAACTAATCTATCTTTCTTTCTTTCTTTCTAACTAATCTTTTTTCTTTCTTTCTAACTAATCCATCTTTCTTTCTAACTAATCTATCTTTCTTTCTTTCTAACTTATCTATATTTCTTTCTTTCTCTTTCTTTCTTTCTTTCTTTCTTTCTAACTAATCTATCTTTCTTTCTTACTAATCTTTTTTCTTTCTTTCTTTCTAACTAATCTATCTTTCTAACTAATCTTTCTTTCTTTCTCTTTAATTAATTTTCTTTCTTTCTTTCTAACTAATCTATCTATCTTTCTATCTTTCTTTCTACCTAATCTATCTTTCTTTCTTTCTTTTTAATTAACTTTCTTTCTTTCTTTCTTTCTTTCTAACTAATCTATCTTTCTTTCTTTCTAAATAAAAACTATCTTTCTTTTTCTTTCTAACTAATCTATCTATCTTTCTATCTTTCTTTCTACCTAATCTATCTTTCTTTCTTTCTTTTTAATTAACTTTCTTTCTTTCTTTCTTTCTTTCTAACTAATCTATCTTTCTTTCTCACTAATCTCTTTTTCTTTCTTTCTTTCTAACTAATCTATCTATCTTTCTATCTTTCTTACTAATCAATCTTTCTTTCTTTCTTACTAATTTATCTTTCTTTCTTTCTTTCTTACTAATCTATCTTTCTTTCCTTTTTTCTTTCTAACTAATCTTTCTTTCTTTCTTTCTAACTAATCTATCTTTCTTTCTTTCTTTCTTTCTTTCTCACTAATCTTTTTTTCTTTCTTTCTAACTAATCTATCTATCTTTCTATCTTTCTTACTAATCAATCTTTCTTTCTTTCTTACTAATTTATCTTTCTTTCTTTCTTTCTTACTAATCTTTTTTTCTTTCTTTCTTTCTAACTAATCTATCTTTCTTTCTTTCTAACTTATCTATATTTCTTTCTTTCTTTCTTTCTTACTAATCTATCTTTCTTTCTAACTAATCTCTTTCTTTCTTTCTTTCTAACTAATCTTTCTTTCTTTCTTTCTTTCTTACTAATCTTTTTTTCTTTCTTTTTTCTAACTAATCTATCTTTCTTTCTTTCTTTCTAACTAATCTTTTTTTCTTTCTTTCTTTCTAACTTATCTATATTTCTTTCTTTCTTTCTTACTAATCTATCTTTCTTTCTAACTAATCTATCTTTCTTTCTTTCTTTCTTTCTAACTAATCTATCTTTCTTTCTTTCTTACTAATCTTTTTTTCTTTCTTTCTAACTAATCTATCTTTCTTTCTTTCTTACTAAACTATAAACTAATTAAACTTTAAACTTCTTTAAACTTCTTCAAACTTATTGGTCCAAACTTTCACAAGCCAACTTAAAGTTTGTCTCGACGAACTTTTTCTAGTTATTCTTCTTCTTCTTATTTTTCTTACCCAAAAAATTCTGACTCTAACTCGTCCTAGAGCTTTAACTCTACAAACTCCAAACTCGGGTCAGACCTTCAGACTGTTCTGACTCGGTGTGCTATATCTTTTCAAACTGATTTGACTTTCAGATTTCTTAAAAATTAATATTAAAAATCATAAAAATCCCATTGACTTTCATTGCAACAGTTCAAATTGAGCCAAGACTACGGTGGCCCAGTAGTGAACAACACAAAAACTCAAATCTAAACTCCCTGAAGCCCTAGATTCAATTAAACTACCATTCTATATGTACTAATGAACTTTATCTATCTATCTATCTATCTATCTATCTATCTATCTATCTATCTATCTATCTATCTATCTATCTTTCTAACTTATCTTTCTTTCTTTCTACCTAATCTTTCTTTATTTCTTTCTTTCTTACTAATCTATCTTTCTTTCAAACTAATCTTTCTTTCTTTCAAACTAATCTTTCTTTCTTTCTAACTAATATTTATTTCTTGCTAACTGATCTATCTTTCTTTCTTTCTAACTAATCTTTCTTTCTAACTAATCTATCTTTCTTCTTTCTAACTAATCTATCTTTCTTTCTAACTAATCTACCTTACTTTCTTTCTAACTAATCTATCTTTCTTTCTAACTAATCTATCTATCTTTCTTTCTTTCTAACTAATCTATCTATCTTTCTAACTAATCTCTTTCTTTCTAACCAATCTTTCATTCTTTCTTTCTTACTTTCTTTTATTCTTTCTTTCTAACTAATCTATCTTTTTTCTTTCTAACTAATCTTTCTTTCTTTCTAACTAATCTATCTATCTTTCTTTCTTTCTTTCTAACTAATCTATCTATCTTTCTTTCATTCTAACTAATCTTTTCTTTCTTTCTAACTAATCTCTATCTTTCAAACTAATCTATCTTTCTTTCTAACCAATTTTTCTTTCTTTCTTTCTTTCTTTCTTTTTTTCTTTCTAACTAATCTATCTATCTTTCTTTCTAACTAATCTTTCTTTCTTTCTAACTAATCTTTCTTTCTTTCTAACTAATCTATCTTTCTTTCTTTCTAAATAATCTATCTTTCTAACTAATCTATCTATCTATCTTTCTTTCTAACTAATCTATCTATCTTTCTTTCTAACTACTTTATCTTTATTTCTAACTAATCTATCGTTCTTTATTCCTTTCTTTCTTTCTTACTAATCTATCTTTCTTTCTTTCTAACCAATCTATCATTCTTTCTTTCTTTCTAACTAATCTTTCTTTCTTTCTAACTAATCTATCTTTCTTTCTAACTAATCTATCTTTCTTTCTTTCTAACTAATCTATCTTTTTTTTCTAACTAATCTATCTATCTTTCTTTCTAACTAATATATCTTTCTTTCTTTCTAACTAATCTATCTTTCTTTCTTTCTAACTAATCTATCTATCTATCTATCTATCTTTCTTTCTAACTAATCTATCTCTTTCTTTCTAACTAACTAGTCTTTCTAACTAATCTATCTTTCTTTCTTTCTTTCTTTCTAACTAATCTATGTTTCTTTCTTTCTAACTAATCCATCTTTCTTTATATCTTTCTTACTAACTAATCTATCTTTCTTTCTAACCAATCTTTCTTTCTTTCTTTCTTTTTTCATTCTTTCTAACTAATCTATCTTTCTTTCTTTCTAACTAATCTATCTTTCTTTCTAACTAATCTATCTATCTTTCTTTCTAACTAATCTATCTTTCTTTCTTTCTAACTAATCTATCTATCTATCTATCTATCTATCTATCTTTCTAACTAATCTATCTTTCTTTCTAACTAATCTATCTTTCTTTCTAACTAATCTATCTATCTTTCTTTCTAACTAATCTATCTTTCTTTCTTTCTAACTAATCTATCTATCTATCTATCTTTCTAACTAATCTATCTTTCTTTCTAACTAATCTATCTTTCTTTCTAACTAATCTTTCTTTCTTTCTAACTAATCTATCTTTCTTTCTTTCTTTCTAACTAATCTATGTTTCTTTCTTTCTAACTAATCTATCTTTCTTTCTATCTTTCTAACTAATCTATCTTTCTTTCTAACCAATCTTTCTTTCTTTCTTTCTTTCTTTCTTTCTTTCTAACTAATCTATCTTTTTTCTTTCTAACTAATCTATCTATCTTTCTTTCTAACTAATCTTTCTTTCTTTCTAACCAATCTATCTTTCTTTCTAACTAATCTTTCTTTCTTTCTTTCT
Source organism: Semotilus atromaculatus (assembly GCA_031834385.1). Taxonomy (NCBI): domain Eukaryota; kingdom Metazoa; phylum Chordata; class Actinopteri; order Cypriniformes; family Leuciscidae; genus Semotilus; species Semotilus atromaculatus. Next base: position 5,339,485 of record JAULUF010000062.1, read on the forward strand.
AACTTATCTATCTATCTTTCTAACTAATCTATCTTTCTTTCTTTCTAACTAATCTATCTTTCTTTCTAACTAATCTATCTTACTTTCTAACTAATTTATCTTTCTTTCTTTCTAACTAATCTATCTTTCTTTTTTTCTAACTAATCTATCTTTCTTTCTATCAAATCCATCTTTCTTTGTTTTTTAAATAATCTATCTTTCTTTATTTCTAACTAAGTTATCTTTCTTTCTAACTAATCTATCTTTCTTTCTAACTAATCTATCTTTCTAACTAATCTATCTTTCTTTCTAACAAATCTCTTTCTTTGTTTTTTAACTAATCTATCTTTCTTTCTAACTAATTTATCTTTCTTTCTAACTAATCTATCTTTCTTTCTAACTAATCTATCTTTCTTTCTTTCTAATCTATCTTTCTTTCTTTCTAACTAATCTATCTTACTTTCTTTCTTTCTTTTTAATTAACTTTCTTTCTTTCTTTCTAACTAATCTATCTTTCTTTCTTTCTAACTGATCTATCTTTCTTTTTCTTTCTAACTAATCTATCTTTCTTTCTTTCTAACTAATCTTTCTTTCTTTCTTACTAATCTATCTTTCTTTCTTTCTTTCTAACTAATCTATCTTTCTTTCTTACTAATATTTTTTTCTTTCTTTCTTTCTAACTAATCTATCTTTCTAACTAATCTTTCTTTCTTTCTTTCTTTTTAATTAACTTTCTTTCTTTCTTTCTTTCTAACCAATCTATCTTTTTTTCTTTCTAACTAATCTATCTTTCTTTTTCTTTGTAACTAATCTATCTTTCTTTCTTTCTAACTAATCTTTCTTTCTTTCTTACTAATCTTTTTTTCTTTCTTTCTTTCTAACTAATCTATCTATCTTTCTTTCTTTTTAATTAACTTTATTTATTTCTTTCTAACTAATCTATCTTTCTTTCTAACTAATCTATCTTTCTTTTTCTTTCTAACTAATCTATCTTTCTTTCTTTCTTTCTAACTAATCTATCTTTCTCACTAATCTCTTTCTTTCTTTCTTTCTTACTAACATATCTTTCTTTCCTTTTTTCTTTCTAACTAATCTATCTTTCTTTCTTTCTTACTAATCTTTTTTTCTTTTTTTCTAACTAATCTATCTATCTTTCATTCTTTCTTTCTAACTAATCTTTTTTTCTTTCTTTCTAACTAATCTATCTTTCTTTCTTTCTAACTTATCTATATTTCTTTCTTTCTTTCTTTCTTTCTAACTAACTAATCTATCTTTCTTTCTTACTAATCTTTTTTTCTTTCTTTCTTTCTTTCTAACTAATCTATCCTTCTAACTAATCTTTCTTTCTTTCTTTTTAATTAACTTTCTTTCTTTCTTTCTAACTAATCTATCTATCTTTCTTTCTACCTAATCTATATTTCTTTTTTTCTTTTTAATTAACTTTCTTTCTTTCTTTCTTTCTTTCTAACTAATCTATCTTTCTTTCTTTCTAACTAATCTATCTTTCTTTTTCTTTCTAACTAATCTCTTTCTTTCTAACTAATCTATCTTTCTTTCTCACTAATCTTTTTTCTTTCTTTCTTTCTAACTAATCTATCTATCTCACTAATCTATCTTTCTTCCTTTCTTTCTTACTAATCTATCTTTCTTTCCTTTTTTCTTTCTAACTAATCTATCTTTCTTTCTTACTAATCTTTTTTTTTTCTTTCTAACTAATCCATCTTTCTTTCTCTCTAACTAATCTATCTTTCTTTCTCACTAATCTTTTTTCTTTCTTTCTTTCTAACTAATCTATCTATCTCACTAATCTATCTTTCTTCCTTTCTTTCTTACTAATCTATCTTTCTTTCCTTTTTTCTTTCTAACTAATCTATCTTTCTTTCTTTCTAACTAATCTTTTTTCTTTCTTTCTAACTAATCCATCTTTCTTTCTTTCTAACTAATCTATCTTTCTTTCTTTCTAACTTATCTATATTTCTTTCTTTCTCTTTCTTTCTTTCTTTCTTTCTTTCTTTCTTTCTTTCTTTCTTTCTTTCTTTCTTTCTTTCTTTCTTTCTAACTAATCTATCTTTCTTTCTTACTAATCTTTTTTTCTTTCTTTCTTTCTAACTAATCTATCTTTCTAACTAATCTTTCTTTCTTTCTTTTTAATTAACTTTCTTTCTTTCTTTCTAACTAATCTATCTATCTTTCTATCTTTCTTTCTACCTAATCTATCTTTCTTTCTTTCTTTTTAATTAACTTTCTTTCTTTCTTTCTTTCTTTCTAACTAATTTATCTTTCTTTCTTTCTAACTAATCTATCTTTCTTTTTCTTACTAACTAATCTTTCTTTCTTTCTTTCTAACTAATCTATCTTTCTTTCTCACTAATCTTTTTTTCTTTCTTTCTTTCTTACTAATCTATCTTTCTTTCCTTTTTTCTTTCTAACTAATCTATCTTTCTTTCTTACTAATCTTTTTTTCTTTCTTTTTTCTAACTAATCTATGTTTCTTTCTTTCTAACTAATCTTTTTTTCTTTCTTTCTAACTAATCTATCTTTCTTTCTTTCTTTCTTTCTTACTAATCTTTTTTCTTTCTTTCTTTCTAACTAATCTATCTTTCTAACTAATCTTTCTTTCTTTCTTTTTAATTAACTTTCTTTCTTTCTTTCTTTCTTTCTAACTGATCTATCTTTCTTTCTTTCTAACTAATCTATCTTTCTTTTTCTTTCTAACTAATCTCTTTCTTTCTTTCTTTCTTTCTAACTAATCTATCTTTCTTTCTTTCTTTCTAACTAATCTTTTTTCTTTCTTTCTAACTAATCCATCTTTCTTTCTTTCTAACTAATCTATCTTTCTTTCTTTCTAACTTATCTATATTTCTTTCTTTCTCTTTCTTTCTTTCTTTCTTTCTTTCTAACTAATCTATCTTTCTTTCTTACTAATCTTTTTTTCTTTCTTTCTTTCTAACTAATCTATCTTTCTAACTAATCTTTCTTTCTTTCTCTTTAATTAATTTTCTTTCTTTCTTTCTAACTAATCTATCTATCTTTCTATCTTTCTTTCTACCTAATCTATCTTTCTTTCTTTCTTTTTAATTAACTTTCTTTCTTTCTTTCTTTCTTTCTTTCTTTCTTTCTTTCTTTCTAACTAATCTATCTTTCTTTCTTTCTAAATAAAAACTATCTTTCTTTTTCTTTCTAACTAATCTATCTATCTTTCTATCTTTCTTTCTACCTAATCTATCTTTCTTTCTTTCTTTTTAATTAACTTTCTTTCTTTCTTTCTTTCTTTCTAACTAATCTATCTTTCTTTCTCACTAATCTCTTTTTCTTTCTTTCTTTCTAACTAATCTATCTATCTTTCTATCTTTCTTACTAATCAATCTTTCTTTCTTTCTTACTAATTTATCTTTCTTTCTTTCTTTCTTACTAATCTATCTTTCTTTCCTTTTTTCTTTCTAACTAATCTTTCTTTCTTTCTTTCTAACTAATCTATCTTTCTTTCTTTCTTTCTTTCTCACTAATCTTTTTTTCTTTCTTTCTAACTAATCTATCTATCTTTCTATCTTTCTTACTAATCAATCTTTCTTTCTTACTAATTTATCTTTCTTTCTTTCTTTCTTACTAATCTTTTTTTCTTTCTTTCTTTCTAACTAATCTATCTTTCTTTCTTTCTAACTTATCTATATTTCTTTCTTTCTTTCTTTCTTACTAATCTATCTTTCTTTCTAACTAATCTCTTTCTTTCTTTCTTTCTAACTAATCTATCTTTCTTTCTTTCTTTCTTACTAATCTTTTTTTCTTTCTTTTTTCTAACTAATCTATCTTTCTTTCTTTCTTTCTAACTAATCTTTTTTTCTTTCTTTCTTTCTAACTTATCTATATTTCTTTCTTTCTTTCTTACTAATCTATCTTTCTTTCTAACTAATCTATCTTTCTTTCTTTCTTTCTTTCTTACTAATCTATCTTTCTTTCTAACTAATCTCTTTCTTTCTTTCTTTCTAACTAATCTATCTTTCTTTCTTTCTTTCTTACTAATCTTTTTTTCTTTCTTTTTTCTAACTAATCTATCTTTCTTTCTTTCTTTCTTTCTAACTAATCTTTTTTTCTTTCTTTCTTTCTAACTTATCTATATTTCTTTCTTTCTTTCTTACTAATCTATCTTTCTTTCTAACTAATCTATCTTTCTTTCTTTCTTTCTTTCTAACTAATCTATCTTTCTTTCTTTCTTACTAATCTTTTTTTCTTTCTTTCTAACTAATCTATCTTTCTTTCTTTCTTACTAAACTATAAACTAATTAAACTTTAAACTTCTTTAAACTTCTTCAAACTTATTGGTCCAAACTTTCACAAGCCAACTTAAAGTTTGTCTCGACGAACTTTTTCTAGTTTGATATGTTATTATTACATTTTTATAGTAGTTTATAGCTCATAGTTTTTCTACTTTTGTGTTTACTACTGTTAATATTTATCTATTTATTATTGACATTATTATCATTACTAGGTGTGTAATTCTTTTTGTCATTTTTCATGTTATTTATATATATATATATATATATATATATACTCTTTATTAATGTGTGCATAGTTTCATGTTATATTTTATTGTTAAAAATAAAAATAAACATTTTATTGTTCATAGAATAGTTTCTCATCATTCAGTGAGCCTGAGTCAAAACATTAGTCATTATTAACATTAACATTATTATGAATTATTATTATTATAGGCCTATATATCTCATATGTATGTAGATTTCAAGGAACTCCATATTCATATGGTTAATTAATAAATAAAAACACTTATTGATACAAACACTTTCTAATAAAATAAGTTTTAAAGCATAAAAGCATAGGAAATATATACATATAGGTGTTCATACATTAAGAAAAGAATGCTTACATTTGATGCAGTTTCCATTTAAATATCAGTAACAAATCACAAAGAAATTAACCTTGGTGACAAATGATTAATTTTCGTTCACAATCAGGATTTGTTTGGAGACAATTGGGTGATTTAAACCTTGTCCGAGGTGGGATTCGAACCGTCTTATTCATGTCAGTGATTTGCCCCGTGAAATACATAAAACAATTATTTTCTTTATGATATGAATACTAATCTACCAAAAATCACACAGAAGTGTGAAATGTGGGTTTACCTTTTTCCTTTCCTTTCATTTTTCTCTTTTTTTCCTTCTCTTTTCTCTCTTTTTCCTTCTTCCCCTTCTTTTTCCTTCTCCCCTTCCTCAAACAGACTATTGTTCCCCAGCTTGAGCTCAGTCGGTAGAGCATCAGACTTTTAATCTGAGGGTCCAGGGTTCAAGTCCCTGTTCGGGCAAAGGTCTGTCAGTTTGTTGCAGACCTCCCCTAGCCACTTGCTGTGCTCTTTCCAGCCTTTCTTCCTCTTCAAGAAAAGATGTGGTGGTGTTATTACCCAGCATTTGGTGTTGCTTTGCCTTCTGTAATAATGGTTGCTGTCTCAGCAAGCAGTGCTAGGGGACTTTAGAGAAATGAGCTGAAGCTTGCCATTGACTCTGTACATTCAGTAACATGTGACTCACCTTCAGGAGTAGTCGTGGCCGAGAGGTTAAGGCGATGGACTCGAAATCCATTGGGGTCTCCCCGCGCAGGTTCGAACCCTGCCGACTACGTGGATCCGTGTCACTTTGTCTGTTTGCAACAGGAATTGTGATATATAGGACCTGTGTGCGAGCTGCTATTTTTCTCTAACTTCATATGCAGCACGTAAATTAGGCAACCCACATCTCTTTTCAAGCCTGAAGTGAGCATCGTTTCAAAAGGCCCAGATCATCTGTGATTTTGGCCATTCTATTCAGGAAATCGGAGCAATGGCTTTGGCATCCCCGATAACTTCAAGGCCTTCACGGTTTGCAGCTCGGGAGTTGCTGCATTCAATTTTGTGGAGAATCTTGCATATTAGTGTTTAGAAATGTCGCATTTGTTCTCTTGTAACTCTACCGATTAGGCCTGTAACAATCGGCCTAATCGGTAGAGTTACATACGCTAAAAATGGGGTCAGATTGTGTATATACAATCCAACTGTAGAGATAAACCAATGAAAAGTGATGAGGTTTGCTGGAATGGTAAATCCTTAAAAGAAACTCCTCAATCCAGCTTCGGTCGTCTAGACAGAAACCTTGTTTGTTTGCCATACTGCTTCCTTTATGCTGGCTGTTTCCTGTTTCCTGTCATGTGATGGCTCACATGACAGGCAGACCCAGCATGGATTAAAGACATACACACATTAAAACAGATAAGAGGAATAAAATGGACTAAAATGACACACTCAAGAGTCACACTCTCTTAGAATAGTAAAACAGAATCCTACTCATTATGTACCTCTTACTTGTTTGTCCAAACCACTCTTTCAATGTCAGTGGTCCTAGCTTGCCACGAGCAGCCTATCTCTCTCGTCACTTTATAAATTGTGGTCTTCGTCATTTAATGCCACAAACTTCGAGCTGTCTCAGCAAGCAGTGCTGGGGGACTTCAGAGAAATGAGCTGAAGCTTGCCATTGACTCTGTACGTTCAGTAACTTCTAAGCGGTCTTGTGCAGTTCCAAGTGAGTGGTCTGCTTTCTCTGTATAGCGTTTAGTACTTTGTGTTGGGCCCACAGCATCCTCAGTCCAAATCCGGATCACGACAGTCTTTTCGTGCAGGTGAAGGCGTCGTTAAACTCCTTTTTGCCAATACAATATTTTAGCCGTGTGCAACCTCTGCTGCTCACATTCACATTGATGGTTGGCCCCGGTGTCCTATGCTGCTCACATCCAGAAAAGAAAATAGCATGTGACTCACCTTCAGGAGTAGTCGTGGCCGAGAGGTTAAGGCGATGGACTTGAAATCCATTGGGGTCTCCCCGCACAGGTTCGAACCCTGCCGACTACGTGGCTCTTTGTCTGTTTGAGGAAGGAATTGTGACGTCCAGGAGCTTTGTAAGAGCTGCTTTTTCACTAACACGGAAATTGGGAAACCCACGTCTCCTTTCAAGCCTGAAGTGAGCAGGTTTTCGTGTAGGTGAAGACTTCATTGAACTCCTTTTTGTGTTTATGCTTACTGACCAAGCATGTTTAGAAATGTCGCATTTGTTCTCTTGTAACTCTACCGATTAGGCCTGTAACAATCGACCTAATCGGTAGAGTTACATACGCTAAAAATGGGGTCAGATTGTGTATATACAATCCAACTGTAGAGATAAACCAATGAAAAGTGATGAGGTTTGCTGGAATGGTAAATCCTTAAAAGAAACTCCTCAATCCAGCTTTGGTCGTCCAGACAGAAACCTTGTTTGTTTGCCATACTGCTTCCTTTATGCTGGCTGTTTCCTGTTTCCTGTCATGTGATGGCTCACATGACAGGCAGACCCAGCATGGATTAAAGACATATACACATTAAAACAGATAAGAGGAATAAAATGGACTAAAATGACACACTCACTCTCTTAGAATAGTAAAACAGAATCCTACTCATTATGTACCTCTTACTTGTTTGTCCAAACCACTCTTTCAATGTCAGTGGTCCTAGCTTGCCACGAGCAGCCTATCTCTCTCGTCACTTTATAAATTGTGGTCTTCGTCATTTAATGCCACAAACTTCGAGCTGTCTCAGCAAGCAGTGCTGGGGGACTTTAGAGAAATGAGCTGAAGCTTGCCATTGACTCTGTACGTTCAGTAACTTCTAATCGGTCTTGTGCAGTTCCAAGTGAGTGGTCTGCTTTCTCTGTATAGCGTTTAGTACTTTGTGTTGGGCCCACAGCATCCTCAGTCCAAATCCGGATCACGACAGTCTTTTCGTGCAGGCGAAGGCGTCGTTAAACTCCTTTTTGCCAATACAATATTTTAGCCGTGTGCAACCTCTGCTGCTCACATTCACATTGATGGTTGGCCCCGGTGTCCTATGCTGCTCACATCCAGAAAAGAAAATAGCATGTGACTCGCTGACGAGAGTAGTCGTGGCCGAGAGGTTAAGGCGATGGACTTGAAATCCATTGGGGTCTCCCCGCGCAGGTTGGAACCCTGCTGACTACGTGGCTCTTTGTCTGTTTGAGGAAGGAATTGTGACGTCCAGGAGCTTTGTAAGAATTGCTTTTTCACTAACACGGAAATTGGGAAACCCACGTCTCCTTTCGAGCCTGAAGTGAGCAGGTTTTCGTGTAGGTGAAGACGTCATTGAACTACTTTTTGTGTTTATGCTTACTGACCAAGCATGAACACTTTATGGAGAAAGTGCTGTTATATGGCTGTGCCTTGGCAAGAGCCCGGATAGCTCAGTCGGTAGAGCATCAGACTTTTAATCTGAGGGTCCAGGGTTCAAGTCCCTGTTCGGGCAAAGGTCTGTCAGTTTGTTGCAGACCTCCCCTAGCCGCTTGCTGTGCTCTTTCCAGCCTTTCTTCCTCTTCAAGAAAAGATGTGGTGGTGTTATTACCCAGCATTTGGTGTTGCTTTGCCTTCTGTAATAATGGTTGCTGTCTCAGCAAGCAGTGCTAGGGGACTTTAGAGAAATGAGCTGAAGCTTGCCATTGACTCTGTACGTTCAGTAACATGTGACTCACCTTCAGGAGTAGTCGTGGCCGAGAGGTTAAGGCGATGGACTCGAAATCCATTGGGGTCTCCCCGCGCAGGTTCGAACCCTGCCGACTACGTGGATCCGTGTCACTTTGTCTGTTTGCAACAGGAATTGTGATATATAGGACCTGTGTACGAGCTGCTATTTTTCTCTAACTTCATATGCAGCACGTAAATTAGGCAACCCACATCTCTTTTCAAGCCTGAAGTGAGCATCGTTTCAAAAGGCCCAGATCATCTGTGATTTTGGCCATTCTATTCAGGAAATCGGAGCAATGGCTTTGGCATCCCCGATAACTTCAAGGCCTTCACGGTTTGCAGCTCGGGAGTTGCTGCATTCAATTTTGTGGAGAATCTTGCATATTAGTGTTTAGAAATGTCGCATTTGTTCTCTTGTAACTCTACCGATTAGGCCTGTAACAATCGGCCTAATCGGTAGAGTTACATACGCAAAAAATGGGGTCAGATTGTGTATATACAATCCAACTGTAGAGATAAACCAATGAAAAGTGATGAGGTTTGCTGGAATGGTAAATCCTTAAAAGAAACTCCTCAATCCAGCTTCGGTCGTCTAGACAGAAACCTTGTTTGTTTGCCATACTGCTTCCTTTATGCTGGCTGTTTCCTGTTTCCTGTCATGTGATGGCTCACATGACAGGCAGACCCAGCATGGATTAAAGACATACACACATTAAAACAGATAAGAGGAATAAAATGGACTAAAATGACACACTCAAGAGTCACACTCTCTTAGAATAGTAAAACAGAATCCTACTCATTATGTACCTCTTACTTGTTTGTCCAAACCACTCTTTCAATGTCAGTGGTCCTAGCTTGCCACGAGCAGCCTATCTCTCTCGTCACTTTATAAATTGTGGTCTTCGTCATTTAATGCCACAAACTTCGAGCTGTCTCAGCAAGCAGTGCTGGGGGACTTCAGAGAAATGAGCTGAAGCTTGCCATTGACTCTGTACGTTCAGTAACTTCTAAGCGGTCTTGTGCAGTTCCAAGTGAGTGGTCTGCTTTCTCTGTATAGCGTTTAGTACTTTGTGTTGGGCCCACAGCATCCTCAGTCCAAATCCGGATCACGACAGTCTTTTCGTGCAGGTGAAGGCGTCGTTAAACTCCTTTTTGCCAATACAATATTTTAGCCGTGTGCAACCTCTGCTGCTCACATTCACATTGATGGTTGGCCCCGGTGTCCTATGCTGCTCACATCCAGAAAAGAAAATAGCATGTGACTCGCTGACGAGAGTAGTCGTGGCCGAGAGGTTAAGGCGATGGACTTGAAATCCATTGGGGTCTCCCCGCGCAGGTTGGAACCCTGCTGACTACGTGGCTCTTTGTCTGTTTGAGGAAGGAATTGTGACGTCCAGGAGCTTTGTAAGAATTGCTTTTTCACTAACACGGAAATTGGGAAACCCACGTCTCCTTTCGAGCCTGAAGTGAGCAGGTTTTCGTGTAGGTGAAGACGTCATTGAACTACTTTTTGTGTTTATGCTTACTGACCAAGCATGAACACTTTATGGAGAAAGTGCTGTTATATGGCTGTGCCTTGGCAAGAGCCCGGATAGCGGTACCTGACAGCCGTGCGGCTGTTTACAACAGCCAATCAAGCTCAAGCTACTCCATTTTATTGAGCGAATGGCGTTCTCGGACTTCATCTTTGTCAGAGTTCCTCGGCGAATCACGCGTCATATCTTCATCTTTGCTTAGCGAATGACGTTATCGGGCTTCATCTTTGTCAGAGGTTCCTTGGCCAATCACGCTTCGGATCTCCATCTTTGCTGAGCGAATGGCGTTCTCTGGCTTCATCTTTCAGAGATTCTTTGGCCTATCACACGTCAGATCTTCATCTTGCGGGATCCCTGAAGACTTTTTGCGCCGAATTATTACCGTTCATTCATCGAATGTCAACAAGTAAGATAAACTACATTAACAAGAATAGACTAATACATATTTAATTTTTATTCTCGTATTTTTGATCCATTAAGGTGTTTATTGTTATGATCTATCGCGATCTTGATCTGCTGGAACCTGCAGCATTTCTTATGTAAATGTTTTGATGAACTACATTAACATCAGCAACAGATTTCATATATATTGCTAACTCTTTCTCGTATGTTATGCTGCATTAAGGTACTTTTTAATATTATCTATCTATCTATCTATCTATCTATCTATCTATCTTGATGAGCTAGTATTGTAGCACTTTTCATATTACACTCTTTTTTTGATAAACTACATTCTACATTAACAGGAACATAATTTTACTTTTGCATTTTAAAAAGAAATTTGATGAGTCATAAAGTTGTTTAGTGTCATGATCAATCTTGATGTAGTATACTGCAGCACTTCTCATTTTATTGTCTCCAATGATGAACTACATTAACAACAATAATACATTCATGGATTTTTAGCTTTCAGTGTTCTTTAAGGTGTGTTTAAAATTTTTATTATCGATAAGTACTGTTCAAATACAGTAATACTCAAGTCATAGGCTAGTGTTAGTAATTTATCTTTTAGCTTAAAAGACTAAACATGTTTCAAATGTTCCAGAGATGTCTAAAAAGTCACACAAGGCCATAGGGGACGATGAGTGGATGTCCCGTCTGCGGCGGTTTGCCAGCACAGGGGTTTGGCCCTCGGAAGCTGGCAACAGACCTGCCCCTCGCCAGAAGAAATGGTTTGACCTCTTTCAGAGGGTATGTACTGACAAAAGTTAATGAGAAAAAATGCTAAAACTGATTTAACATAACTTACAGGTCTTTATTTGTACAGATAGATAAATGTCCAATGCAGGTCCGTCGCCAGGCAACACTTTTTGGTGGACCACAGAAATGCCTTTGTGGATTCCATCCGCCTAAGGTATGCATCTTAAATCTTATCTGAAGTTTATGTCTGAGCAGACATTACCATTACCTATATCAATAATATTTATGTTATTTATATAATTAATATATATTTGCTTGCAGCTTAGAATTAGACAGTCAATTACAATTTCAGCAGTGATTTGCAGTTAGGATCTATTAATTAGTGTATAATTGTAAATAAATAAAAAAAATTAATATAATTAATTTGTACTCACTGTGTCAATATGAAATATCAAAATAGACGTATCCACATATTACAAAGCAGAGGTTTTATGTATAACCTCATTACAGAGATAAAAACACAACAAGCAAACAAAAACATTGAAATGTATTTGGATTTTTCAAATTGCCAAAGAGACCAGTTAGTATTGATTTTATTTTTATTGTTATATTTATACAGCTTCTCCTTGCTGCTTCTGCCCTCAGACTCTTGCTGGTGTACAGAGATTGATTGTCCTGATTAAATGTATAAATGTCTGTGAATGTTAGATTTTGGCATGCCTGTGCTTAATTAGATCTGTAAAAAGTACCATGAATGAAAGATGAATAAAACCTTTTTTCCTCATTCTTGATTGTTCTTTTACCAGGCCACAAGTGCTCCACCTGCATCCACTCCTACCACTGTCCCAACCTCTACCTCAGCCCCGACCTTTACACGGCCTGCACTTAACTTATCAATGGTAACACATTATTTTAATATTTGAGTAGATTACCTCCTCCACAAGCAATGATCTCCGGAATTTCCCAATGCCTTTTAATGGTAGCCTGGAAGATTATTTGTGTATTCTTCAATAGGGAATTCATATCTTTAAAATGTCCAATTCATGCAAGATATTACATGAATGTCAATCTGTTGTATAATCTCCATTTTTAGTTTACAAAGCCACGATTTGGAGGATCCATTAGTTCAGCAGCCAAACCCAACCTAAATGTACCTAGGCGGATTCAGGTAATTTAAAAAGACCATAATATGTTTCATCATCATCATCATTATTATGTTTGTTGATAATGTACAATATGTATCTTTACAGCCTGGTAGTCACAGTCTGCCTCCTTCAGCCAGACCCAGTCTTTCGGCTTCATCCAGTCCTTCTCCTTCAACCATTCAACCGGCAGCCAGTGCTTCTTCTGTTGCCAGACCTCCTTCTGCAGCCAGACCTCCTTCAACCAGTCCGTCTTCTGCAGCCAGACCTCCTTCAACCAGTCCGTCTTCTGCAATCAGACCTCCTTCAACCAGTCCGTCTTCTGCAGCCAGACCTCCTTCAACCAGTCCGTTTCCTGCAGCCAGACCTTCATCCAGTCCGTCTCCTGCAGACAGACCTCCTTCTGCAGCTAGTCCGACTCTTACATCATTGGTGAGTGCCCATCTATTTTTTGTGGCATCTCTTATTTCCTGTGTGTGAAGTACATGTATATTATGCTTATTCTAATTCTAAATATAATATAATATTCTAAATTGGGGGGTACATTTAAAAACTTACTGTTGGTTTCAGTTATATTTCTCATAATATATCTGCTAGTTACCAAGCATAATCATTAAACACCATCTCGATATTACAAGAAATGTATGTTTCCCTGGGAAATTTGTCAACCGTTACATACAAATTCAATGTTAAACATGTATCTGAGTGTTATTTCTTTCCATTTAGCAATGTATACAGTGATTTAAATTTAAAAAAAAATTATGCCCCCTTGTAGAATTACTTGAGAGAAACAATGTTTTAATATTACATCTCTAATCTTTCATTGCTTTTGAATTAGGAGGAGCATGTTGCCCCGTCTATGCCCGGACCTGCTTCTGCATCCGAGCCAGATCAATTTTGGCTGCCCACTAAAATGAGGCAGACAATCCCCTCACAGGATCAGAGGTGGATTTCTGCTGCGATCTTTCACTCTGGTAGACTTCGGACAGACTTGAAGCTCTGGTATGAGCCACCCGTACCTTCCCTCATCTACCACCAGGCTCCATCTCCAGATCGCTTTTTTAATCACAGGCTTCTGGTATGGATGCCCTACCACTTGTGGAAGTTCAGACTGTTCTGTCCTGCATGTGGGAAGCAGCTGACTGGCTATGGCCTCCACAAGAGAGCACGGAAGGTCCTGGACATCGACAGGTACTACCTGATGATAACAGAGACTCTCAGGTGTACTGTGTGTTGCCTGAATTACCTGTCTACCAGTCAGACTGTCCTGGACCAGCTCGACGTGCCCCATAGAAGACTGTTCCGTCTGATTTTGACACAGAAGTGAGTTACAATCTACACACCTTGTACAGAATTTTGTAATGTGTTTACAATAATGATATAATATAATTAATAATGTATGTATTTTCTGAAGCAGAATTGTGTAATATGAAGTAAATGCAAACATGAAATTAATTACATAAGCAAATCTTCTCTTTTACACAAAGGTATGCTTGTGACATTCGTGTCATACGCATGCTGAGGGAACGGACGCTGGGCAACAGTCCCACAAGACTTGTCAAACAGCTGAGGGAGAACCATGGGGAAGAGTGGCTTGACCGCTTGGCGCACTATATGGAGGAGTGTGGTGGTTTTATTAACCGCCCCAGCCTCTTACCTGTCATGTGCCAAAAGCCTCCAGAGCCCATTGATGTCCCTACTAGCAAGTGGCTGCTGTCAGTTTATGGGAGGGACATTATCAGTCGCATAGACCACATTAAGGCAAGCATAACCTCCACGTTTGGGACCATTTTGAAAATGGACTCAACAAAACAGGTAATTGTTTGTCATTATTACTGATGTTTTAACTTTTGTTAAGTTTTCAAATGATTTGTGTTATGCTTTATTAATATTTGTAATTTTGTTGATTTTAGATCACAAAGAAGTTGGCAGGCACAGCCAGGGGAACAGCACAGTGGGTGACTTCTATTGGCAATGAGACAGGACAAATTCTTATTAGTGTCTTGACTGCTCAGGAAGGTCCAGCACTGGACACCATGGTCTCCGGACTGATTAACAGGTACAGCCAGGCGGCCATGGCTCCACCACTGCTGCTGTACGTGGACTGCGGCTGCTGCATAGAGAAGGGGCAGAGCAAGCTACAGGCCAGATTTGGAGGATGGCCTGACCTCAATATCAGGCTGGACATTTGGCATTTCATGCGTCGGCTAGCAGTGGGGTGCACCACTGATGCTCATCCTCTCTACCCAGTCTTCATGTCACGTCTCTCTGCGTGCATTTTTGAATGGGATCCAGATGATGTGTCTTTGTTGCGGCGGGCAAAGAGAGAGCAACTGCAGGAGGAAGGTGTGCCTGTCATCACCAATAACCTTGTGGACCGACGCATAACCAAAAAAGAGCTGGCTCTCTATTGCCGTCGGAGGACTCGTGGGGTGGAATCCACAACCATCTATCTTGACAGGCTTCTGCAGGAACTGAAGGGGGATAAGGGGAGAGATATGATGGGAGTTCCTCTGCTGGACACAGTGAGGATAGAGCACATCTGGCGTGTTCAGATGAGGCATATTAAGTGCATCCAGGATCCACCAGGTGTGTTTCTCTACACCGTGACGGGCACCACCACCAAAGGAGGATTAGTTCTCACGAAGTACAGATGTGCTAGGGGCTCGACCTCCCTTGAATCTTTTCACTGCCACCTGAACAGGTTCATTCCAGGTTTGTGGCTCATTGTGTTTGCAGTATAGAACATATTCAACACAATAGAACATGTAATATCACTTTATATTTTCTAAAGGAAACTCATTATCCTAGTTTCATGGTTTTTATTGTTCACTTCTTTACAGGAACCAGTGCTAACACACTGAATTTTCAGTTGTATCTCCTGGAAGGCCTGAACAGGTGGAACCAAGACCGGGCAGCAGCATCAATTTCCACAAAATCCTCCCCTCTTCTCACCTACGCAGGGCAGGTGGTGCAAAGCATCAACACCAACAGCCTAAATGTTTTTGGAGAGAAGCTTGTGCCCACCTTCCAACCTCCTGCACAGTACACTGGTAAGACTCTCACAGTACATTTTACAGCACATGGTTCTTTGCTAATGAAAGGGCTTTAACACACTGCATTCTGTTTTTAGGGGAGCTAATTGGAGTGGACTATCTACTTAGTCAGACAGGGCAGCCACTTCAGTCGATGGATGCTGACAATGAGCAGACAGACCAGCTGCTGGAGGAAGTGAATGTAGATGAGCAGGATGAGGGATTTGAGGAGGACATCAATGAGGACCCTACACTGAGTTTCCTCCTTGAAGATGAAGTTCATCCCTCATCCCAGTCTGCTGCTCCCTCATCCCTGTTTGCTACTGCCTCATCCCTGTTTGCTACTGCCTCATCCCTGTCTGCTGCTCCCTCATCCCAGTCTGCTACTGCCTCATCCCAGTCTGCTGCTCCCTCATCCCAGTCTGCTGCTCCCTCATCCCTGTTTGCTACTGCCTCATCCCTGTCTGCTGCTCCCTCATCCCAGTCTGCTGCTCCCTCATCCCAGTCTGCTACTGCCTCATCCCTGTCTGCTGCTCCCTCATCCCAGTCTGCTGCTGCCTCATCCCTGTCTGCTGCTCCCTCATCCCAGTCTGCTGCTCCCTCATACCAGTCTGCCTCATCCCAGTCTGCTGCTCCCTCATCCCAGTCTGCTACTGCCTCATCCCTGTTTGCTACTGCCTCATCCCTGTCTGCTGCTCCCTCATCCCTGTTTGCTGCTCCCTCATCCCTGTCTGCTGCTTCCTCATCCCTGTTTGCTACTGCCTCATCCCAGTCTGCTGCTACCTCATCCCAGTCTGCTGCTGCCTCATCCCTGTTTGCTACTCCCTCATCCCAGTCTGCTGCTCCCTCATCCCTGTTTGCTACTGCCTCATCCCTGTTTGCTACTGCCTCATCCCAGTCTGCTGCTCCCTCATCCCAGTCTGCTGCTCCCTCATCCCAGTCTGCTACTGCCTCATCCCTGTTTGCTGCTCCCTCATCCCTGTCTGCTGCTGCCTCATCCCTGTTTGCTGCTCCCTCATCCCTGTCTGCTGCTGCCTCATCCCAGTCTGCCTTCTCCCAGCCAGCTGCCGCCACATTCTCCTCTCAGCCAACTACATCCATAGTCCAGTATGCACCAGGTTACCCCACTCAGGTGCCTGAAGAGCTTTTGGTATGTACATTTCACAATAGGAACTTGCCACAAGCAAATTAATTTGTAATTTGACAAACTGATCAATACTACCATTAAGATGTAATTTCAATAATCTCATTCTTTTTTCTTTACCATTTAAAATTATACTATTTTAGGCTGTGGATGACCAAAACATTCCAGGAATGGACCGGGTGGACAGACTGGCTGAGTATTTGGTAGAGCTGAGGACAAACACAGGGTTGACATTGAGCAGACAGCAGGTATGCAAACATTTTGAATGTTTGTTAACGTGAAAAAGACAGTGTTACTGAACTATGTATGTGAAATTACCAGTTTCCTTTTAACTTACCTATGCGTCTATACTTCTATCCTTCTTCAGGTTGATGACATTGTATGCTTGTGGCAGAGCCTGCTTGAATATGACAAGCAGCGAGTGAAGTTTGCTGCCAGACACCAGGACAGGCTGACCACAGGGAGGTTCAGGTCTCCAAAAAAGAAGGCTGTTTTCACCCCTGGAGTGGACAGCCTGAAACGGAGTGTGTTGGCTTCTACAGCTTCACCTGCCCAATGGCCAGACTGCTGTCGTCTCGTGGAGACCATTTTTATCAGGCTCTGCCGCATCCATCAAAGTCCGAGAAAAAAAGAGAAGGTGACGCTGAGTCGATGGTCTCTTATTTTACAAGATTACCGAAAAATCCGGCAGCTGATCCTGTCAAATGGTGCCATCATGGAAGTCACTACTCTCCAGCTGGTGGAGGTGAATCAGACCACTCTGGTTCAGTGGCACAACGGCAGGGTTAAGAAGCAAGATCAGACTCTTCTGCTTCAGGGGATCGATCTGCCTGACCCTCTTGGTGTTGCTGCTGAGGCTCTCCCACCTGCCAGTGTCTGTGCTGTTGCTCCACCCCAGGTCCAGGGTGAGCAACATATTTACAAACTGCCACAAAGCACAGCTGGGCAAGCTAGGCTTAAAAGGCGCATCACTTACAATAACACTGAGGCAGTCATACCCAAGCTGACAACCCTGAGGCCAATAATTCCTCGGCCTGTTGGCAACCTTCAACCAGAACCTGTCCTTCCCAGCCCCAGCCCTCTTGCCTCCCACACTACTCCTACCTTCACACTGTTTGTTGTCCCCCAAAGCCCTCGTCCTATAGCCCCAGCCACTTCCAGTTTTGTCCTCCCACCTCCTGCGACGGTTAGTCAATCTCAACCCACCGTCCCTCGTCCCTACCACAGAAAGGTGGAGGCAAATACCTGCAGGAAGTGTGGGCAATTCAGGACAGCAGCGACCGGGCACAGCCAGTTTAGAGGGACTATCTACTGCCCTGTCACAGAGACACTTACAAAAGAACAGTGGCTTGAAAAAGTAAAAAAAAAGAAATAGTTAATTTTTTATATTTACATTACATATATATATATACACTACTATGTACATGGTTTTATAAAGTTTCTATCTTTGTGTGTTTATTACTATTTTATTTGTTATTTATTAATAGGTTGGTGGTTCAACCCCACTCAGGGACTTTTATTTTAATAATTTGATATGTTATTATTACATTTTTATAGTAGTTTATAGCTCATAGTTTTTCTACTTTTGTGTTTACTACTGTTAATATTTATCTATTTATTATTGACATTATTATCATTACTAGGTGTGTAATTCTTTTTGTCATTTTTCATGTTATTTATATATATATATATATATATATATATATATATATATATACTCTTTATTAATATGTGCATAGTTTCATGTTATATTTTATTGTTAAAAATAAAAATAAACATTTTATTGTTCATAGAATAGTTTCTCATCATTCAGTGAGCCTGAGTCAAAACATTAGTCATTATTAACATTAACATTATTATAAATTATTATTATTATAGGCCTATATATCTCATATGTATGTAGATTTCAAGGAACTCCATATTCATATGGTTAATTAATAAATAAAAACACTTATTGATACAAACACTTTCTAATAAAATAAGTTTTAAAGCATAAAAGCATAGGAAATATATACATATAGGTGTTCATACATTAAGAAAAGAATGCTTACATTTGATGCAGTTTCCATTTAAATATCAGTAACAAATCACAAAGAAATTAACCTTGGTGACAAATGATTAATTTTCGTTCACAATCAGGATTTGTTTGTAGACAATTGGGTGATTTAAACCTTGTCCGAGGTGGGATTCGAACCGTCTTATTCATGTCAGTGATTTGCCCCGTGAAATACATAAAACAATTATTTTCTTTATGATATGAATACTAATCTACCAAAAATCACACAGAAGTGTGAAATGTGGGTTTACCTTTTTCCTTTCCTTTCATTTTTCTCTTTTTTTCCTTCTCTTTTCTCTCTTTTTCCTTCTTCCCCTTCTTCCCCTTCTTTTTCCTTCTCCCCTTCCTCAAACAGACTATTGTTCCCCAGCTTTAGCTCAGTCGGTAGAGCATCAGACTTTTAATCTGAGGGTCCAGGGTTCAAGTCCCTGTTCGGACAAAGGTCTGTCAGTTTGTTGCAGACCTCCCCTAGCCACTTGCTGTGCTCTTTCCAGCCTTTCTTCCTCTTCAAGAAAAGATGTGGTGGTGTTATTACCCAGCATTTGGTGTTGCTTTGCCTTCTGTAATAATGGTTGCTGTCTCAGCAAGCAGTGCTAGGGGACTTTAGAGAAATGAGCTGAAGCTTGCCATTGACTCTGTACGTTCAGTAACTTCTAAGCGGTCTTGTGCAGTTCCAAGTTTGTGGTCTGCTTTCTCTGTATAGCGTTTAGTACTTTGTGTTGGGCCCACAGCATCCTCAGTCCAAATCCGGATCACGACAGTCTTTTCGTGCAGGTGAAGGCGTCGTTAAACTCCTTTTTGCCAATACAATATTTTAGCCGTGTGCAACCTCTGCTGCTCACATTCACATTGATGGTTGGCCCCGGTGTCCTATGCTGCTCACATCCAGAAAAGAAAATAGCATGTGACTCGCTGACGAGAGTAGTCGTGGCCGAGAGGTTAAGGCGATGGACTTGAAATCCATTGGGGTCTCCCCGCGCAGGTTGGAACCCTGCCGACTACGTGGCTCTTTGTCTGTTTGAGGAAGGAATTGTGACGTCCAGGAGCTTTGTAAGAATTGCTTTTTCACTAACACGGAAATTGGGAAACCCACGTCTCCTTTCGAGCCTGAAGTGAGCAGGTTTTCGTGTAGGTGAAGACGTCATTGAACTACTTTTTGTGTTTATGCTTACTGACCAAGCATGAACACTTTATGGAGAAAGTGCTGTTATATGGCTGTGCCTTGGCAAGATCCCGGATAGCTCAGTCGGTAGAGCATCAGACTTTTTATCTGAGGGTCCAGGGTTCAAGTCCCTGTTCGGGCAAAGGTCTGTCAGTTTGTTGCAGACCTCCCCTAGCCACTTGCTGTGCTCTTTCCAGCCTTTCTTCCTCTTCAAGAAAAGATGTGGTGGTGTTATTACCCAGCATTTGGTGTTGCTTTGCCTTCTGTAATAATGGTTGCTGTCTCAGCAAGCAGTGCTGGGGGACTTTAGAGAAATGAGCTGAAGCTTGCCATTGACTCTGTACGTTCAGTAACTTCTAAGCGGTCTTGTGCAGTTCCAAGTGTGTGGTCTGCTTTCTCTGTATAGCGTTTAGTACTTTGTGTTGGGCCCACAGCATCCTCAGTCCAAATCCGGATCACGACAGTCTTTTGGTGCAGGTGAAGGCGTCGTTAAACTCCTTTTTGCCAATACAATATTTTAGCCGTGTGCAACCTCTGCTGCTCACATTCACATTGATGGTTGGCCCCGGTGTCCTATGCTGCTCACATCCAGAAAAGAAAATAGCATGTGACTCGCTGACGAGAGTAGTCGTGGCCGAGAGGTTAAGGCGATGGACTTGAAATCCATTGGGGTCTCCCCGCGCAGGTTGGAACCCTGCCGACTACGTGGCTCTTTGTCTGTTTGAGGAAGGAATTGTGACGTCCAGGAGCTTTGTAAGAATTGCTTTTTCACTAACACGGAAATTGGGAAACCCACGTCTCCTTTCGAGCCTGAAGTGAGCAGGTTTTCGTGTAGGTGAAGACGTCATTGAACTACTTTTTGTGTTTATGCTTACTGACCAAGCATGAACACTTTATGGAGAAAGTGCTGTTATATGGCTGTGCCTTGGCAAGAGCCCGGATAGCTCAGTCGGTAGAGCATCAGACTTTTTATCTGAGGGTCCAGGGTTCAAGTCCCTGTTCGGGCAAAGGTCTGTCAGTTTGTTGCAGACCTCCCCTAGCCACTTGCTGTGCTCTTTCCAGCCTTTCTTCCTCTTCAAGAAAAGATGTGGTGGTGTTATTACCCAGCATTTGGTGTTGCTTTGCCTTCTGTAATAATGGTTGCTGTCTCAGCAAGCAGTGCTGGGGGACTTTAGAGAAATGAGCTGAAGCTTGCCATTGACTCTGTACGTTCAGTAACTTCTAAGCGGTCTTGTGCAGTTCCAAGTGTGTGGTCTGCTTTCTCTGTATAGCGTTTAGTACTTTGTGTTGGGCCCACAGCATCCTCAGTCCAAATCCGGATCACGACAGTCTTTTGGTGCAGGTGAAGGCGTCGTTAAACTCCTTTTTGCCAATACAATATTTTAGCCGTGTGCAACCTCTGCTGCTCACATTCACATTGATGGTTGGCCCCGGTGTCCTATGCTGCTCACATCCAGAAAAGAAAATAGCATGTGACTCACCTTCAGGAGTAGTCGTGGCCGAGAGGTTAAGGCGATGGACTCAAAATCCATTGGGGTCTCCCCGCGCAGGTTCGAACCCTGCCGACTACGTGGATCCGTGTCACTTTGTCTGTTTGCAACAGGCATTGTGATATATAGGACCTGTGTGCGAGCTGCTATTTTTCTCTAACTTCATATGCAGCACGTAAATTAGGCAACCCACATCTCTTTTCAAGCCTGAAGTGAGCATCGTTTCAAAAGGCCCAGATCATCTGTGATTTTGGCCATTCTATTCAGGAAATCGGAGCAATGGCTTTGGCATCCCCGATAACTTCAAGGCCTTCACGGTTTGCAGCTCGGGAGTTGCTGCATTCAATTTTGTGGAGAATCTTGCATATTAGTGTTTAGAAATGTCGCATTTGTTCTCTTGTAACTCTACCGATTAGGCCTGTAACAATCGACCTAATCGGTAGAGTTACATATGCTAAAAATGGGGTCAGATTGTGGATATACAATCCAACTGTAGAGATAAACCAATGAAAAGTGATGAGGTTTGCTGGAATGGTAAATCCTTAAAAGAAACTCCTCAATCCAGCTTTGGTCGTCCAGACAGAAACCTTGTTTGTTTGCCATACTGCTTCCTTTATGCTGGCTGTTTCCTGTTTCCTGTCATGTGATGGCTCACATGACAGGCAGACCCAGCATGGATTAAAGACATACACACATTAAAACAGATAAGAGGAATAAAATGGACTAAAATGACACACTCACTCTCTTAGAATAGTAAAACAGAATCCTACTCATTATGTACCTCTTACTTGTTTGTCCAAACCACTCTTTCAATGTCAGTGGTCCTAGCTTGCCACGAGCAGCCTATCTCTCTCGTCACTTTATAAATTGTGGTCTTCGTCATTTAATGCCACAAACTTCGAGCTGTCTCAGCAAGCAGTGCTGGGGGACTTTAGAGAAATGAGCTGAAGCTTGCCATTGACTCTGTACGTTCAGTAACTTCTAAGCGGTCTTGTGCAGTTCCAAGTGTGTGGTCTGCTTTCTCTGTATAGCGTTTAGTACTTTGTGTTGGGCCCACAGCATCCTCAGTCCAAATCCGGATCACGACAGTCTTTTGGTGCAGGTGAAGGCGTCGTTAAACTCCTTTTTGCCAATACAATATTTTAGCCGTGTGCAACCTCTGCTGCTCACATTCACATTGATGGTTGGCCCCAGTGTCCTATCCTGCTCACATCCAGAAAAGAAAATAGCATGTGACTCACCTTCAGGAGTAGTCGTGGCCGAGAGGTTAAGGCGATGGACTCGAAATCCATTGGGGTCTCCCCGCGCAGGTTCGAACCCTGCCGACTACGTGGATCCGTGTCACTTTGTCTGTTTGCAACAGGCATTGTGATATATAGGACCTGTGTGCGAGCTGCTATTTTTCTCTAACTTCATATGCAGCACGTAAATTAGGCAACCCACATCTCTTTTCAAGCCTGAAGTGAGCATCGTTTCAAAAGGCCCAGATCATCTGTGATTTTGGCCATTCTATTCAGGAAATCGGAGCAATGGCTTTGGCATCCCCGATAACTTCAAGGCCTTCACGGTTTGCAGCTCGGGAGTTGCTGCATTCAATTTTGTGGAGAATCTTGCATATTAGTGTTTAGAAATGTCGCATTTGTTCTCTTGTAACTCTACCGATTAGGCCTGTAACAATCGACCTAATCGGTAGAGTTACATACGCTAAAAATGGGGTCAGATTGTGTATATACAATCCAACTGTAGAGATAAACCAATGAAAAGTGATGAGGTTTGCTGGAATGGTAAATCCTTAAAAGAAACTCCTCAATCCAGCTTTGGTCGTCCAGACAGAAACCTTGTTTGTTTGCCATACTGCTTCCTTTATGCTGGCTGTTTCCTGTTTCCTGTCATGTGATGGCTCACATGACAGGCAGACCCAGCATGGATTAAAGACATACACACATTAAAACAGATAAGAGGAATAAAATGGACTAAAATGACACACTCACTCTCTTAGAATAGTAAAACAGAATCCTACTCATTATGTACCTCTTACTTGTTTGTCCAAACCACTCTTTCAATGTCAGTGGTCCTAGCTTGCCACGAGCAGCCTATCTCTCTCGTCACTTTATAAATTGTGGTCTTCGTCATTTAATGCCACAAACTTCGAGCTGTCTCAGCAAGCAGTGCTGGGGGACTTTAGAGAAATGAGCTGAAGCTTGCCATTGACTCTGTACGTTCAGTAACTTCTAATCGGTCTTGTGCAGTTCCAAGTGAGTGGTCTGCTTTCTCTGTTTAGCGTTTAGTACTTTGTGTTGGGCCCACAGCATCCTCAGTCCAAATCCGGATCACGACAGTCTTTTCGTGCAGGTGAAGGCGTCGTTAAACTCCTTTTTGCCAATACAATATTTTAGCCGTGTGCAACCTCTGCTGCTCACATTCACATTGATGGTTGGCCCCGGTGTCCTATGCTGCTCACATCCAGAAAAGAAAATAGCATGTGACTCGCTGACGAGAGTAGTCGTGGCCGAGAGGTTAAGGCGATGGACTTGAAATCCATTGGGGTCTCCCCGCGCAGGTTCGAACCCTGCCGACTACGTGGCTCTTTGTCTGTTTGAGGAAGGAATTGTGACGTCCAGGAGCTTTGTAAGAATTGCTTTTTCACTAACACGGAAATTGGGAAACCCAGGTCTCCTTTAGAGCCTGAAGTGAGCAGGTTTTCGTGTAGGTGAAGACGTCATTGAACTACTTTTTGTGTTTATGCTTACTGACCAAGCATGAACACTTTATGGAGAAAGTGCTGTTATATGGCTGTGCCTTGGCAAGAGCCCGGATAGCTCAGTCGGTAGAGCATCAGTCTTTTAATCTGAGGGTCCAGGGTTCAAGTCCCTGTTCGGGCAAAGGTCTGTCAGTTTGTTGCAGACCTCCCCTAGCCACTTGCTGTGCTCTTTCCAGCCTTTCTTCCTCTTCAAGAAAAGATGTGGTGGTGTTATTACCCAGCATTTGGTGTTGCTTTGCCTTCTGTAATAATGGTTGCTGTCTCAGCAAGCAGTGCTGGGGGACTTTAGAGAAATGAGCTGAAGCTTGCCATTGACTCTGTACGTTCAGTAACTTCTAAGCGGTCTTGTGCAGTTCCAAGTGTGTGGTCTGCTTTCTCTGTATAGCGTTTAGTACTTTGTGTTGGGCCCACAGCATCCTCAGTCCAAATCCGGATCACGACAGTCTTTTCGTGCAGGTGAAGGCGTCGTTAAACTCCTTTTTGCCAATACAATATTTTAGCCGTGTGCAACCTCTGCTGCTCACATTCACATTGATGGTTGGCCCCGGTGTCCTATGCTGCTCACATCCAGAAAAGAAAATAGCATGTGACTCGCTGACGAGAGTAGTCGTGGCCGAGAGGTTAAGGCGATGGACTTGAAATCCATTGGGGTCTCCCCGCGCAGGTTCGAACCCTGCCGACTACGTGGCTCTTTGTCTGTTTGAGGAAGGAATTGTGACGTCCAGGAGCTTTGTAAGAGCTGCTTTTTCATTAACACGGAAATTGGGATACCCACGTCTCCTTTCGAGCCTGAAGTGAGCAGGTTTTCGTGTAGGTGAAGACGTCATTGAACTACTTTTTGTGTTTATGCTTACTGACCAAGCATGAACACTTTATGGAGAAAGTGCTGTTATATGGCTGTGCCTTGGCAAGAGCCCGGATAGCTCAGTCGGTAGAACATCAGACTTTTAATCTGAGGGTCCAGGGTTCAAGTCCCTGTTCGGGCAAAGGTCTGTCAGTTTGTTGCAGACCTCCCTTAGCCAATTGCTGTGCTCTTTCCAGCCTTTCTTCCTCTTCAAGAAAAGATGTGGTGGTGTTATTACCCAGCATTTGGTGTTGCTTTGCCTTCTGTAATAATGGTTGCTGTCTCAGCAAGCAGTGCTAGGGGACTTTAGAGAAATGAGCTGAAGCTTGCCATTGACTCTGTACGTTCAGTAACATGTGACTCACCTTCAGGAGTAGTCGTGGCCGAGAGGTTAAGGCGATGGACTCGAAATCCATTGGGGTCTCCCCGCGCAGGTTCGAACCCTGCCGACTACGTGGATCCGTGTCACTTTGTCTGTTTGCAACAGGAATTGTGATATATAGGACCTGTGTGCAAGCTGCTATTTTTCTCTAACTTCATATGCAGCACGTAAATTAGGCAACCCACATCTCTTTTCAAGCCTGAAGTGAGCATCGTTTCAAAAGGCCCAGATCATCTGTGATTTTGGCCATTCTATTCAGGAAATCGGAGCAATGGCTTTGGCATCCCCGATAACTTCAAGGCCTTCACGGTTTGCAGCTCGGGAGTTGCTGCATTCAATTTTGTGGAGAATCTTGCATATTAGTGTTTAGAAATGTCGCATTTGTTCTCTTGTAACTCTACCGATTAGGCCTGTAA
This sequence comes from Semotilus atromaculatus, assembly GCA_031834385.1. Taxonomy (NCBI): domain Eukaryota; kingdom Metazoa; phylum Chordata; class Actinopteri; order Cypriniformes; family Leuciscidae; genus Semotilus; species Semotilus atromaculatus. Next base: position 5,365,115 of record JAULUF010000062.1, read on the forward strand.
CAATCGGCCTAATCGGTAGAGTTACATACGCAAAAAATGGGGTCAGATTGTGTATATACAATCCAACTGTAGAGATAAACCAATGAAAAGTGATGAGGTTTGCTGGAATGGTAAATCCTTAAAAGAAACTCCTCAATCCAGCTTCGGTCGTCTAGACAGAAACCTTGTTTGTTTGCCATACTGCTTCCTTTATGCTGGCTGTTTCCTGTTTCCTGTCATGTGATGGCTCACATGACAGGCAGACCCAGCATGGATTAAAGACATACACACATTAAAACAGATAAGAGGAATAAAATGGACTAAAATGACACACTCAAGAGTCACACTCTCTTAGAATAGTAAAACAGAATCCTACTCATTATGTACCTCTTACTTGTTTGTCCAAACCACTCTTTCAATGTCAGTGGTCCTAGCTTGCCACGAGCAGCCTATCTCTCTCGTCACTTTATAAATTGTGGTCTTCGTCATTTAATGCCACAAACTTCGAGCTGTCTCAGCAAGCAGTGCTGGGGGACTTCAGAGAAATGAGCTGAAGCTTGCCATTGACTCTGTACATTCAGTAACTTCTAAGCGGTCTTGTGCAGTTCCAAGTGAGTGGTCTGCTTTCTCTGTATAGCGTTTAGTACTTTGTGTTGGGCCCACAGCATCCTCAGTCCAAATCCGGATCACGACAGTCTTTTCGTGCAGGTGAAGGCGTCGTTAAACTCCTTTTTGCCAATACAATATTTTAGCCGTGTGCAACCTCTGCTGCTCACATTCACATTGATGGTTGGCCCCGGTGTCCTATGCTGCTCACATCCAGAAAAGAAAATAGCATGTGACTCGCTGACGAGAGTAGTCGTGGCCGAGAGGTTAAGGCGATGGACTTGAAATCCATTGGGGTCTCCCCGCGCAGGTTGGAACCCTGCTGACTACGTGGCTCTTTGTCTGTTTGAGGAAGGAATTGTGACGTCCAGGAGCTTTGTAAGAGCTGCTTTTTCACTAACACGGAAATTGGGAAACCCACGTCTCCTTTCAAGCCTGAAGTGAGCAGGTTTTCGTGTAGGTGAAGACGTCATTGAACTCCTTTTTGTGTTTATGCTTACTGACCAAGCATGAACACTTTATGGAGAAAGTGCTGTTATATGGCTGTGCCTTAGCAAGATCCCAGATAGCTCAGTCGGTAAAACATCAGACTTTTAATCTTTCCAGCCTTTCTTCCTCTTCAAGAAAAGATGTGGTGGTGTTATTACCCAGCATTTGGTGTTGCTTTGCCTTCTGTAATAATGGTTGCTGTCTCAGCAAGCAGTGCTAGGGGACTTTAGAGAAATGAGCTGAAGCTTGCCATTGACTCTGTACGTTCAGTAACACGTGACTCACCTTCAGGAGTAGTCGTGGCCGAGAGGTTAAGGCGATGGACTCGAAATCCATTGGGGTCTCCCCGCGCAGGTTCGAACCCTGCCGACTACGTGGATCCGTGTCACTTTGTCTGTTTGCAACAGGAATTGTGATATATAGGACCTGTGTGCGAGCTGCTATTTTTCTCTAACTTCATATGCAGCACGTAAATTAGGCAACCCACATCTCTTTTCAAGCCTGAAGTGAGCATCGTTTCAAAAGGCCCAGATCATCTGTGATTTTGGCCATTCTATTCAGGAAATCGGAGCAATGGCTTTGGCATCCCCGATAACTTCAAGGCCTTCACGGTTTGCAGCTCGGGAGTTGCTGCATTCAATTTTGTGGAGAATCTTGCATATTAGTGTTTAGAAATGTCGCATTTGTTCTCTTGTAACTCTACCGATTAGGCCTGTAACAATCGGCCTAATCGGTAGAGTTACATACGCAAAAAATGGGGTCAGATTGTGTATATACAATCCAACTGTAGAGATAAACCAATGAAAAGTGATGAGGTTTGCTGGAATGGTAAATCCTTAAAAGAAACTCCTCAATCCAGCTTCGGTCGTCTAGACAGAAACCTTGTTTGTTTGCCATACTGCTTCCTTTATGCTGGCTGTTTCCTGTTTCCTGTCATGTGATGGCTCACATGACAGGCAGACCCAGCATGGATTAAAGACATACACACATTAAAACAGATAAGAGGAATAAAATGGACTAAAATGACACACTCAAGAGTCACACTCTCTTAGAATAGTAAAACAGAATCCTACTCATTATGTACCTCTTACTTGTTTGTCCAAACCACTCTTTCAATGTCAGTGGTCCTAGCTTGCCACGAGCAGCCTATCTCTCTCGTCACTTTATAAATTGTGGTCTTCGTCATTTAATGCCACAAACTTCGAGCTGTCTCAGCAAGCAGTGCTGGGGGACTTCAGAGAAATGAGCTGAAGCTTGCCATTGACTCTGTACATTCAGTAACTTCTAAGCGGTCTTGTGCAGTTCCAAGTGAGTGGTCTGCTTTCTCTGTATAGCGTTTAGTACTTTGTGTTGGGCCCACAGCATCCTCAGTCCAAATCCGGATCACGACAGTCTTTTCGTGCAGGTGAAGGCGTCGTTAAACTCCTTTTTGCCAATACAATATTTTAGCCGTGTGCAACCTCTGCTGCTCACATTCACATTGATGGTTGGCCCCGGTGTCCTATGCTGCTCACATCCAGAAAAGAAAATAGCATGTGACTCGCTGACGAGAGTAGTCGTGGCCGAGAGGTTAAGGCGATGGACTTGAAATCCATTGGGGTCTCCCCGCGCAGGTTGGAACCCTGCTGACTACGTGGCTCTTTGTCTGTTTGAGGAAGGAATTGTGACGTCCAGGAGCTTTGTAAGAGCTGCTTTTTCACTAACACGGAAATTGGGAAACCCACGTCTCCTTTCAAGCCTGAAGTGAGCAGGTTTTCGTGTAGGTGAAGACGTCATTGAACTCCTTTTTGTGTTTATGCTTACTGACCAAGCATGAACACTTTATGGAGAAAGTGCTGTTATATGGCTGTGCCTTAGCAAGATCCCAGATAGCTCAGTCGGTAAAACATCAGACTTTTAATCTTTCCAGCCTTTCTTCCTCTTCAAGAAAAGATGTGGTGGTGTTATTACCCAGCATTTGGTGTTGCTTTGCCTTCTGTAATAATGGTTGCTGTCTCAGCAAGCAGTGCTAGGGGACTTTAGAGAAATGAGCTGAAGCTTGCCATTGACTCTGTACGTTCAGTAACACGTGACTCACCTTCAGGAGTAGTCGTGGCCGAGAGGTTAAGGCGATGGACTCGAAATCCATTGGGGTCTCCCCGCGCAGGTTCGAACCCTGCCGACTACGTGGATCCGTGTCACTTTGTCTGTTTGCAACAGGAATTGTGATATATAGGACCTGTGTGCGAGCTGCTATTTTTCTCTAACTTCATATGCAGCACGTAAATTAGGCAACCCACATCTCTTTTCAAGCCTGAAGTGAGCATCGTTTCAAAAGGCCCAGATCATCTGTGATTTTGGCCATTCTATTCAGGAAATCGGAGCAATGGCTTTGGCATCCCCGATAACTTCAAGGCCTTCACGGTTTGCAGCTCGGGAGTTGCTGCATTCAATTTTGTGGAGAATCTTGCATATTAGTGTTTAGAAATGTCGCATTTGTTCTCTTGTAACTCTACCGATTAGGCCTGTAACAATCGGCCTAATCGGTAGAGTTACATACGCAAAAAATGGGGTCAGATTGTGTATATACAATCCAACTGTAGAGATAAACCAATGAAAAGTGATGAGGTTTGCTGGAATGGTAAATCCTTAAAAGAAACTCCTCAATCCAGCTTCGGTCGTCTAGACAGAAACCTTGTTTGTTTGCCATACTGCTTCCTTTATGCTGGCTGTTTCCTGTTTCCTGTCATGTGATGGCTCACATGACAGGCAGACCCAGCATGGATTAAAGACATACACACATTAAAACAGATAAGAGGAATAAAATGGACTAAAATGACACACTCAAGAGTCACACTCTCTTAGAATAGTAAAACAGAATCCTACTCATTATGTACCTCTTACTTGTTTGTCCAAACCACTCTTTCAATGTCAGTGGTCCTAGCTTGCCACGAGCAGCCTATCTCTCTCGTCACTTTATAAATTGTGGTCTTCGTCATTTAATGCCACAAACTTCGAGCTGTCTCAGCAAGCAGTGCTGGGGGACTTCAGAGAAATGAGCTGAAGCTTGCCATTGACTCTGTACGTTCAGTAACTTCTAAGCGGTCTTGTGCAGTTCCAAGTGAGTGGTCTGCTTTCTCTGTATAGCGTTTAGTACTTTGTGTTGGGCCCACAGCATCCTCAGTCCAAATCCGGATCACGACAGTCTTTTCGTGCAGGTGAAGGCGTCGTTAAACTCCTTTTTGCCAATACAATATTTTAGCCGTGTGCAACCTCTGCTGCTCACATTCACATTGATGGTTGGCCCCGGTGTCCTATGCTGCTCACATCCAGAAAAGAAAATAGCATGTGACTCACCTTCAGGAGTAGTCGTGGCCGAGAGGTTAAGGCGATGGACTTGAAATCCATTGGGGTCTCCCCGCGCAGGTTCGAACCCTGCCGACTACGTGGCTCTTTGTCTGTTTGAGGAAGGAATTGTGACGTCCAGGAGCTTTGTAAGAGCTGCTTTTTCACTAACACGGAAATTGGGAAACCCACGTCTCCTTTCAAGCCTGAAGTGAGCAGGTTTTCGTGTAGGTGAAGACTTCATTGAACTCCTTTTTGTGTTTATGCTTACTGACCAAGCATGTTTAGAAATGTCGCATTTGTTCTCTTGTAACTCTACCGATTAGGCCTGTAACAATCGACCTAATCGGTAGAGTTACATACGCTAAAAATGGGGTCAGATTGTGTATATACAATCCAACTGTAGAGATAAACCAATGAAAAGTGATGAGGTTTGCTGGAATGGTAAATCCTTAAAAGAAACTCCTCAATCCAGCTTTGGTCGTCCAGACAGAAACCTTGTTTGTTTGCCATACTGCTTCCTTTATGCTGGCTGTTTCCTGTTTCCTGTCATGTGATGGCTCACATGACAGGCAGACCCAGCATGGATTAAAGACATACACACATTAAAACAGATAAGAGGAATAAAATGGACTAAAATGACACACTCACTCTCTTAGAATAGTAAAACAGAATCCTACTCATTATGTACCTCTTACTTGTTTGTCCAAACCACTCTTTCAATGTCAGTGGTCCTAGCTTGCCACGAGCAGCCTATCTCTCTCGTCACTTTATAAATTGTGGTCTTCGTCATTTAATGCCACAAACTTCGAGCTGTCTCAGCAAGCAGTGCTGGGGGACTTTAGAGAAATGAGCTGAAGCTTGCCATTGACTCTGTACGTTCAGTAACTTCTAATCGGTCTTGTGCAGTTCCAAGTGAGTGGTCTGCTTTCTCTGTATAGCGTTTAGTACTTTGTGTTGGGCCCACAGCATCCTCAGTCCAAATCCGGATCACGACAGTCTTTTCGTGCAGGTGAAGGCGTCGTTAAACTCCTTTTTGCCAATACAATATTTTAGCCGTGTGCAACCTCTGCTGCTCACATTCACATTGATGGTTGGCCCCGGTGTCCTATGCTGCTCACATCCAGAAAAGAAAATAGCATGTGACTCGCTGACGAGAGTAGTCGTGGCCGAGAGGTTAAGGCGATGGACTTGAAATCCATTGGGGTCTCCCCGCGCAGGTTGGAACCCTGCTGACTACGTGGCTCTTTGTCTGTTTGAGGAAGGAATTGTGACGTCCAGGAGCTTTGTAAGAATTGCTTTTTCACTAACACGGAAATTGGGAAACCCACGTCTCCTTTCGAGCCTGAAGTGAGCAGGTTTTCGTGTAGGTGAAGACGTCATTGAACTACTTTTTGTGTTTATGCTTACTGACCAAGCATGAACACTTTATGGAGAAAGTGCTGTTATATGGCTTTGCCTTGGCAAGAGCCCGGATGGCGGTACCTGACAGCCGTGCGGCTGTTTACAACAGCCAATCAAGCGCAAGCTACTCCATTTTATTGAGCGAATGGCGTTCTCGGACTTCATCTTTGTCAGAGTTCCTCGGCGAATCACGCGTCATATCTTCATCTTTGCTTAGCGAATGACGTTATCGGGCTTCATCTTTGTCAGAGGTTCCTTGGCCAATCACGCTTCGGATCTCCATCTTTGCTGAGCGAATGGCGTTCTCTGGCTTCATCTTTCAGAGATTCTTTGGCCTATCACACGTCAGATCTTCATCTTGCGGGATCCCTGAAGACTTTTTGCGCCGAATTATTACCGTTCATTCATCGAATGTCAACAAGTAAGATAAACTACATTAACAAGAATAGACTAATACATATTTAATTTTTATTCTCGTATTTTTGATCCATTAAGGTGTTTATTGTTATGATCTATCGCGATCTTGATCTGCTGGAACCTGCAGCATTTCTTATGTAAATGTTTTGATGAACTACATTAACATCAGCAACAGATTTCATATATATTGCTAACTCTTTCTCGTATGTTATGCTGCATTAAGGTACTTTTTAATATTATCTATCTATCTATCTATCTATCTATCTATCTATCTATCTATCTATCTTGATGAGCTAGTATTGTAGCACTTTTCATATTACACTCTTTTTTTGATAAACTACATTCTACATTAACAGGAACATAATTTTACTTTTGCATTTTAAAAAGAAATTTGATGAGTCATAAAGTTGTTTAGTGTCATGATCAATCTTGATGTAGTATACTGCAGCACTTCTCATTTTATTGTCTCCAATGATGAACTACATTAACAACAATAATACATTCATGGATTTTTAGCTTTCAGTGTTCTTTAAGGTGTGTTTAAAAATTTTATTATCGATAAGTACTGTTCAAATACAGTAATACTCAAGTCATAGGCTAGTGTTAGTAATTTATCTTTTAGCTTAAAAGACTAAACATGTTTCAAATGTTCCAGAGATGTCTAAAAAGTCACACAAGGCCATAGGGGACGATGAGTGGATGTCCCGTCTGCGGCGGTTTGCCAGCACAGGGGTTTGGCCCTCGGAAGCTGGCAACAGACCTGCCCCTCGCCAGAAGAAATGGTTTGACCTCTTTCAGAGGGTATGTACTGACAAAAGTTAATGAGAAAAAATGCTAAAACTGATTTAACATAACTTACAGGTCTTTATTTGTACAGATAGATAAATGTCCAATGCAGGTCCGTCGCCAGGCAACACTTTTTGGTGGACCACAGAAATGCCTTTGTGGATTCCATCCGCCTAAGGTATGCATCTTAAATCTTATCTGAAGTTTATGTCTGAGCAGACATTACCATTACCTATATCAATAATATTTATGTTATTTATATAATTAATATATATTTGCTTGCAGCTTAGAATTAGACAGTCAATTACAATTTCAGCAGTGATTTGCAGTTAGGATCTATTAATTAGTGTATAATTGTAAATAAATAAAAAATGTTAATATAATTAATTTGTACTCACTGTGTCAATATGAAATATCAAAATAGACGTATCCACATATTACAAAGCAGAGGTTTTATGTATAACCTCATTACAGAGATAAAAACACAACAAGCAAACAAAAACATTGAAATGTATTTGGATTTTTCAAATTGCCAAAGAGACCAGTTAGTATTGATTTTATTTTTATTGTTATATTTATACAGCTTCTCCTTGCTGCTTCTGCCCTCAGACTCTTGCTGGTGTACAGAGATTGATTGTCCTGATTAAATGTATAAATGTCTGTGAATGTTAGATTTTGGCATGCCTGTGCTTAATTAGATCTGTAAAAAGTACCATGAATGAAAGATGAATAAAACCTTTTTTCCTCATTCTTGATTGTTCTTTTACCAGGCCACAAGTGCTCCACCTGCATCCACTCCTACCACTGTCCCAACCTCTACCTCAGCCCCGACCTTTACACGGCCTGCACTTAACTTATCAATGGTAACACATTATTTTAATATTTGAGTAGATTACCTCCTCCACAAGCAATGATCTCCGGAATTTCCCAATGCCTTTTAATGGTAGCCTGGAAGATTATTTGTGTATTCTTCAATAGGGAATTCATATCTTTAAAATGTCCAATTCATGCAAGATATTACATGAATGTCAATCTGTTGTATAATCTCCATTTTTAGTTTACAAAGCCACGATTTGGAGGATCCATTAGTTCAGCAGCCAAACCCAACCTAAATGTACCTAGGCGGATTCAGGTAATTTAAAAAGACCATAATATGTTTCATCATCATCATCATTATTATGTTTGTTGATAATGTACAATATGTATCTTTACAGCCTGGTAGTCACAGTCTGCCTCCTTCAGCCAGACCCAGTCTTTCGGCTTCATCCAGTCCTTCTCCTTCAACCATTCAACCGGCAGCCAGTGCTTCTTCTGTTGCCAGACCTCCTTCTGCAGCCAGACCTCCTTCAACCAGTCCGTTTCCTGCAGCCAGACCTTCATCCAGTCCGTCTCCTGCAGACAGACCTCCTTCTGCAGCTAGTCCGACTCTTACATCATTGGTGAGTGCCCATCTATTTTTTGTGGCATCTCTTATTTCCTGTGTGTGAAGTACATTATGCTTATTCTAATTCTAAATATAATATAATATTCTAAATTGGGGGGTACATTTAAAAACTTACTGTTGGTTTCAGTTATATTTCTCATAATATATCTGCTAGTTACCAAGCATAATCATTAAACACCATCTCGATATTACAAGAAATGTATGTTTCCCTGGGAAATTTGTCAACCGTTACATACAAATTCAATGTTAAACATGTATCTGAGTGTTATTTCTTTCCATTTAGCAATGTATACAGTGATTTAAATTAAAAAAAAAATTATGCCCCCTTGTAGAATTACTTGAGAGAAACAATGTTTTAATATTACATCTCTAATCTTTCATTGCTTTTGAATTAGGAGGAGCATGTTGCCCCGTCTATGCCCGGACCTGCTTCTGCATCCGAGCCAGATCAATTTTGGCTGCCCACTAAAATGAGGCAGACAATCCCCTCACAGGATCAGAGGTGGATTTCTGCTGCGATCTTTCACTCTGGTAGACTTCGGACAGACTTGAAGCTCTGGTATGAGCCACCCGTACCTTCCCTCATCTACCACCAGGCTCCATCTCCAGATCGCTTTTTTAATCACAGGCTTCTGGTATGGATGCCCTACCACTTGTGGAAGTTCAGACTGTTCTGTCCTGCATGTGGGAAGCAGCTGACTGGCTATGGCCTCCACAAGAGAGCACGGAAGGTCCTGGACATCGACAGGTACTACCTGATGATAACAGAGACTCTCAGGTGTACTGTGTGTTGCCTGAATTACCTGTCTACCAGTCAGACTGTCCTGGACCAGCTCGACGTGCCCCATAGAAGACTGTTCCGTCTGATTTTGACACAGAAGTGAGTTACAATCTACACACCTTGTACAGAATTTTGTAATGTGTTTACAATAATGATATAATATAATTAATAATGTATGTATTTTCTGAAGCAGAATTGTGTAATATGAAGTAAATGCAAACATGAAATTAATTACATAAGCAAATCTTCTCTTTTACACAAAGGTATGCTTGTGACATTCGTGTCATACGCATGCTGAGGGAACGGACGCTGGGCAACAGTCCCACAAGACTTGTCAAACAGCTGAGGGAGAACCATGGGGAAGAGTGGCTTGACCGCTTGGCGCACTATATGGAGGAGTGTGGTGGTTTTATTAACCGCCCCAGCCTCTTACCTGTCATGTGCCAAAAGCCTCCAGAGCCCATTGATGTCCCTACTAGCAAGTGGCTGCTGTCAGTTTATGGGAGGGACATTATCAGTCGCATAGACCACATTAAGGCAAGCATAACCTCCACGTTTGGGACCATTTTGAAAATGGACTCAACAAAACAGGTAATTGTTTGTCATTATTACTGATGTTTTAACTTTTGTTAAGTTTTCAAATGATTTGTGTTATGCTTTATTAATATTTGTAATTTTGTTGATTTTAGATCACAAAGAAGTTGGCAGGCACAGCCAGGGGAACAGCACAGTGGGTGACTTCTATTGGCAATGAGACAGGACAAATTCTTATTAGTGTCTTGACTGCTCAGGAAGGTCCAGCACTGGACACCATGGTCTCCGGACTGATTAACAGGTACAGCCAGGCGGCCATGGCTCCACCACTGCTGCTGTACGTGGACTGCGGCTGCTGCATAGAGAAGGGGCAGAGCAAGCTACAGGCCAGATTTGGAGGATGGCCTGACCTCAATATCAGGCTGGACATTTGGCATTTCATGCGTCGGCTAGCAGTGGGGTGCACCACTGATGCTCATCCTCTCTACCCAGTCTTCATGTCACGTCTCTCTGCGTGCATTTTTGAATGGGATCCAGATGATGTGTCTTTGTTGCGGCGGGCAAAGAGAGAGCAACTGCAGGAGGAAGGTGTGCCTGTCATCACCAATAACCTTGTGGACCGACGCATAACCAAAAAAGAGCTGGCTCTCTATTGCCGTCGGAGGACTCGTGGGGTGGAATCCACAACCATCTATCTTGACAGGCTTCTGCAGGAACTGAAGGGGGATAAGGGGAGAGATATGATGGGAGTTCCTCTGCTGGACACAGTGAGGATAGAGCACATCTGGCGTGTTCAGATGAGGCATATTAAGTGCATCCAGGATCCGCCAGGTGTGTTTCTCTACACCGTGACGGGCACCACCACCAAAGGAGGATTAGTTCTCACGAAGTACAGATGTGCTAGGGGCTCGACCTCCCTTGAATCTTTTCACTGCCACCTGAACAGGTTCATTCCAGGTTTGTGGCTCATTGTGTTTGCAGTATAGAACATATTCAACACAATAGAACATGTAATATCACTTTATATTTTCTAAAGGAAACTCATTATCCTAGTTTCATGGTTTTTATTGTTCACTTCTTTACAGGAACCAGTGCTAACACACTGAATTTTCAGTTGTATCTCCTGGAAGGCCTGAACAGGTGGAACCAAGACCGGGCAGCAGCATCAATTTCCACAAAATCCTCCCCTCTTCTCACCTACGCAGGGCAGGTGGTGCAAAGCATCAACACCAACAGCCTAAATGTTTTTGGAGAGAAGCTTGTGCCCACCTTCCAACCTCCTGCACAGTACACTGGTAAGACTCTCACAGTACATTTTACAGCACATGGTTCTTTGCTAACGAAAGGGCTTTAACACACTGCATTCTGTTTTTAGGGGAGCTAATTGGAGTGGACTATCTACTTAGTCAGACAGGGCAGCCACTTCAGTCGATGGATGCTGACAATGAGCAGACAGACCAGCTGCTGGAGGAAGTGAATGTAGATGAGCAGGATGAGGGATTTGAGGAGGACATCAATGAGGACCCTACACTGAGTTTCCTCCTTGAAGATGAAGTTCATCCCTCATCCCAGTCTGCTGCTCCCTCATCCCTGTTTGCTACTGCCTCATCCCTGTTTGCTACTGCCTCATCCCTGTCTGCTGCTCCCTCATCCCAGTCTGCTGCTCCCTCATCCCAGTCTGCTACTGCCTCATCCCAGTCTGCTGCTCCCTCATCCCAGTCTGCTGCTCCCTCATCCCTGTTTGCTACTGCCTCATCCCTGTCTGCTGCTCCCTCATCCCAGTCTGCTGCTGCCTCATCCCTGTCTGCTGCTCCCTCATCCCAGTCTGCTGCTCCCTCATACCAGTCTGCCTCATCCCAGTCTGCTGCTCCCTCATCCCAGTCTGCTACTGCCTCATCCCTGTTTGCTACTGCCTCATCCCTGTCTGCTGCTCCCTCATCCCTGTTTGCTGCTCCCTCATCCCTGTCTGCTGCTTCCTCATCCCTGTTTGCTACTGCCTCATCCCAGTCTGCTGCTACCTCATCCCAGTCTGCTGCTGCCTCATCCCTGTTTGCTACTCCCTCATCCCAGTCTGCTGCTCCCTCATCCCTGTTTGCTACTGCCTCATCCCTGTTTGCTACTGCCTCATCCCAGTCTCATCCCAGTCATACTATTTTAGGCTGTGGATGACCAAAACATTCCAGGAATGGACCGGGTGGACAGACTGGCTGAGTATTTGGTAGAGCTGAGGACAAACACAGGGTTGACATTGAGCAGACAGCAGGTATGCAAACATTTTGAATGTTTGTTAACGTGAAAAAGACAGTGTTACTGAACTATGTATGTGAAATTACCAGTTTTCTTTTAACTTACCTATGCGTCTATACTTCTATCCTTCTTCAGGTTGATGACATTGTATGCTTGTGGCAGAGCCTGCTTGAATATGACAAGCAGCGAGTGAAGTTTGCTGCCAGACACCAGGACAGGCTGACCACAGGGAGGTTCAGGTCTCCAAAAAAGAAGGCTGTTTTCACCCCTGGAGTGGACAGCCTGAAACGGAGTGTGTTGGTTTCTACAGCTTCACCTGCCCAATGGCCAGACTGCTGTCGTCTCGTGGAGACCATTTTTATCAGGCTCTGCCGCATCCATCAAAGTCCGAGAAAAAAAGAGAAGGTGACGCTGAGTCGATGGTCTCTTATTTTACAAGATTACCGAAAAATCCGGCAGCTGATCCTGTCAAATGGTGCCATCATGCAAGTCACTACTCTCCAGCTGGTGGAGGTGAATCAGACCACTCTGGTTCAGTGGCACAACGGCAGGGTTAAGAAGCAAGATCAGACTCTTCTGCTTCAGGGGATCGATCTGCCTGACCCTCTTGGTGTTGCTGCTGAGGCTCTCCCACCTGCCAGTGTCTGTGCTGTTGCTCCACCCCAGGTCCAGGGTGAGCAACATATTTACAAACTGCCACAAAGCACAGCTGGGCAAGCTAGGCTTAAAAGGCGCATCACTTACAATAACACTGAGGCAGTCATACCCAAGCTGACAACCCTGAGGCCAATAATTCCTCGGCCTGTTGGCAACCTTCAACCAGAACCTGTCCTTCCCAGCCCCAGCCCTCTTGCCTCCCACACTACTCCTACCTTCACACTGTTTGTTGTCCCCCAAAGCCCTCGTCCTATAGCCCCAGCCACTTCCAGTTTTGTCCTCCCACCTCCTGCGACGGTTAGTCAATCTCAACCCACCGTCCCTCGTCCCTACCACAGAAAGGTGGAGGCAAATACCTGCAGGAAGTGTGGGCAATTCAGGACAGCAGCGACCGGGCACAGCCAGTTTAGAGGGACTATCTACTGCCCTGTCACAGAGACACTTACAAAAGAACAGTGGCTTGAAAAAGTAAAAAAAAAGAAATAGTTAATTTTTTATATTTACATTACATATATATATACACTACTATGTACATGGTTTTATAAAGTTTCTATCTTTGTGTGTTTATTACTATTTTATTTGTTATTTATTAATAGGTTGGTGGTTCAACCCCACTCAGGGACTTTTATTTTAATAATTTGATATGTTATTATTACATTTTTATAGTAGTTTATAGCTCATAGTTTTTCTACTTTTGTGTTTACTACTGTTAATATTTATCTATTTATTATTGACATTATTATCATTACTAGGTGTGTAATTCTTTTTGTCATTTTTCATGTTATTTATATATATATATATATATATATATATATATATATATATATATATATATATATACTCTTTATTAATATGTGCATAGTTTCATGTTATATTTTATTGTTAAAAATAAAAATAAACATTTTATTGTTCATAGAATAGTTTCTCATCATTCAGTGAGCCTGAGTCAAAACATTAGTCATTATTAACATTAACATTATTATAAATTATTATTATTATAGGCCTATATATCTCATATGTATGTAGATTTCAAGGAACTCCATATTCATATGGTTAATTAATAAATAAAAACACTTATTGATACAAACACTTTCTAATAAAATAAGTTTTAAAGCATAAAAGCATAGGAAATATATACATATAGGTGTTCATACATTAAGAAAAGAATGCTTACATTTGATGCAGTTTCCATTTAAATATCAGTAACAAATCACAAAGAAATTAACCTTGGTGACAAATGATTAATTTTCGTTCACAATCAGGATTTGTTTGTAGACAATTGGGTGATTTAAACCTTGTCCGAGGTGGGATTCGAACCGTCTTATTCATGTCAGTGATTTGCCCCGTGAAATACATAAAACAATTATTTTCTTTATGATATGAATACTAATCTACCAAAAATCACACAGAAGTGTGAAATGTGGGTTTACCTTTTTCCTTTCCTTTCATTTTTCTCTTTTTTTCCTTCTCTTTTCTCTCTTTTTCCTTCTTCCCCTTCTTCCCCTTCTTTTTCCCTCTCCCCTTCCTCAAACAGACTATTGTTCCCCAGCTTTAGCTCAGTCGGTAGAGCATCAGACTTTTAATCTGAGGGTCCAGGGTTCAAGTCCCTGTTCGGGCAAAGGTCTGTCAGTTTGTTGCAGACCTCCCCTAGCCACTTGCTGTGCTCTTTCCAGCCTTTCTTCCTCTTCAAGAAAAGATGTGGTGGTGTTATTACCCAGCATTTGGTGTTGCTTTGCCTTCTGTAATAATGGTTGCTGTCTCAGCAAGCAGTGCTAGGGGACTTTAGAGAAATGAGCTGAAGCTTGCCATTGACTCTGTACGTTCAGTAACTTCTAAGCGGTCTTGTGCAGTTCCAAGTTTGTGGTCTGCTTTCTCTGTATAGCGTTTAGTACTTTGTGTTGGGCCCACAGCATCCTCAGTCCAAATCCGGATCACGACAGTCTTTTCGTGCAGGTGAAGGCGTCGTTAAACTCCTTTTTGCCAATACAATATTTTAGCCGTGTGCAACCTCTGCTGCTCACATTCACATTGATGGTTGGCCCCGGTGTCCTATGCTGCTCACATCCAGAAAAGAAAATAGCATGTGACTCGCTGACGAGAGTAGTCGTGGCCGAGAGGTTAAGGCGATGGACTTGAAATCCATTGGGGTCTCCCCGCGCAGGTTCGAACCCTGCCGACTACGTGGCTCTTTGTCTGTTTGAGGAAGGAATTGTGACGTCCAGGAGCTTTGTAAGAGCTGCTTTTTCACTAACACGGAAATTGGGAAACCCACGTCTCCTTTCAAGCCTGAAGTGAGCAGGTTTTCGTGTAGGTGAAGACGTCATTGAACTCCTTTTTGTGTTTATGCTTACTGACCAAGCATGAACACTTTATGGAGAAAGTGCTGTTATATGGCTGTGCCTTAGCAAGATCGCAGATAGCTCAGTCGGTAGAACATCAGACTTTTAATCTGAGGGTCCAGGGCTCAAGTCCCTGTTCGGGCGAAGGTCTGTCAGTTTGTTGCAGACCTCCTCTAGCCACTTGCTGTGCTCTTTCCAGCCTTTCTTCCTCTTCAAGAAAAGATGTGGCGGTGTTATTACCCAGCATTTGGTGTTGCTTTGCCTTCTGTAATAATGGTTGCTGTCTCAGCAAGCAGTGCTGGGGGACTTTAGAGAAATGAGCTGAAGCTTGCCATTGACTCTGTACGTTCAGTAACTTCTAAGCGGTCTTGTACAGTTCCAAGTGTGTGGTCTGCTTTCTCTGTATAGCGTTTAGTACTTTGTGTTGGGCCCACAGCATCCTCAGTCCAAATCCGGATCACGACAGTCTTTTGGTGCAGGTGAAGGCGTCGTTAAACTCCTTTTTGCCAATACAATATTTTAGCCGTGTGCAACCTCTGCTGCTCACATTCACATTGATGGTTGGCCCCGGTGTCCTATGCTGCTCACATCCAGAAAAGAAAATAGCATGTGACTCGCTGACGAGAGTAGTCGTGGCCGAGAGGTTAAGGCGATGGACTTGAAATCCATTGGGGTCTCCCCGCGCAGGTTCGAACCCTGCCGACTACGTGGCTCTTTGTCTGTTTGAGGAAGGAATTGTGACGTCCAGGAGCTTTGTAAGAGCTGCTTTTTCACTAACACGGAAATTGGGAAACCCACGTCTCCTTTCAAGCCTGAAGTGAGCAGGTTTTCGTGTAGGTGAAGACGTCATTGAACTCCTTTTTGTGTTTATGCTTACTGACCAAGCATGAACACTTTATGGAGAAAGTGCTGTTATATGGCTGTGCCTTAGCAAGATCCCAGATAGCTCAGTCGGTAGAACATCAGACTTTTAATCTGAGGGTCCAGGGTTAAAGTCCCTGTTCGGGCGAAGGTCTGTCAGTTTGTTGCAGACCTCCTCTAGCCACTTGCTGTGCTCTTTCCAGCCTTTCTTCCTCTTCAAGAAAAGATGTGGTGGTGTTATTACCCAGCATTTGGTGTTGCTTTGCCTTCTGTAATACTTGGTTGCTGTCTCAGCAAGCAGTGCTGGGGGACTTTAGAGAAATGAGCTGAAGCTTGCCATTGACTCTGTACGTTCAGTAACTTCTAAGCGGTCTTGTGCAGTTCCAAGTGAGTGGTCTGCTTTCTCTGTATAGCGTTTAGTACTTTGTGTTGGGCCCACAGCATCCTCAGTCCAAATCCGGATCACGACAGTCTTTTCGTGCAGGTGAAGGCGTCGTTAAACTCCTTTTTGCCAATACAATATTTTAGCCGTGTGCAACCTCTGCTGCTCACATTCACATTGATGGTTGGCCCCGGTGTCCTATGCTGCTCACATCCAGAAAAGAAAATAGCATGTGACTCACCTTCAGGAGTAGTCGTGGCCGAGAGGTTAAGGCGATGGACTCGAAATCCATTGGGGTCTCCCCGCGCAGGTTCGAACCCTGCCGACTACGTGGATCCGTGTCACTTTGTCTGTTTGCAACAGGAATTGTGATATATAGGACCTGTGTGCGAGCTGCTATTTTTCTCTAACTTCATATGCAGCACGTAAATTAGGCAACCCACATCTCTTTTCAAGCCTGAAGTGAGCATCGTTTCAAAAGGCCCAGATCATCTGTGATTTTGGCCATTCTATTCAGGAAATCGGAGCAATGGCTTTGGCATCCCCGATAACTTCAAGGCCTTCACGGTTTGCAGCTCGGGAGTTGCTGCATTCAATTTTGTGGAGAATCTTGCATATTAGTGTTTAGAAATGTCGCATTTGTTCTCTTGTAACTCTACCGATTAGGCCTGTAACAATCGGCCTAATCGGTAGAGTTACATACGCTAAAAATGGGGTCAGATTGTGTATATACAATCCAACTGTAGAGATAAACCAATGAAAAGTGATGAGGTTTGCTGGAATGGTAAATCCTTAAAAGAAACTCCTCAATCCAGCTTTGGTCGTCTAGACAGAAACCTTGGCTGCGTTCGGAATCGCATACTCAATGAGTAGGTACTTAATTTCAATGAGTACTTACTTAACGAGCGCTAAAAGAGTAGGTACTTAATGGCCAAATCTCGTTAAGTATGAATGCGATCCGGACATCATTCGCCATGTTGACGTTACATGTGACCTATGACGTTTTCACAAGCGCAACAATTTAAAAGTCATGAGCGACAGGTGCACTAACAGCTGATTGCATCAGTAACTCGACAACTTTACTAGAACGGTTTAGTTCAGCGTTTAAAATGGTTGGCATGTCTGCAATTGTTAGATTAAGGTGTGCACAAAGGAGATGTCGGGCAGCTGCTCGACGATCTCGCCTTTGGAGAAGACTGATGATTTTATTCTCAAACAAAGCAAGTATTACTACTTAAACAATTAAGATTACCCCAGAAAGAATTTCATTACTAGCCCATCCCAACACTTATGCACAATAATTATGACAAATGCTGTGACCAACAGTTAATTATATAACATTATTATAATATATATACATTATTATGTAGTTTTGTAAAACAAGCAAACTTTTGTATTATCATATGACATAGCTATGCATGAAAACACGCTAGACAAATGCAGATTATGTAAATAAATTTTTATTCATGAAATTCATATTTTATTTACTGACAACAATATGAAACATGTATAAAATAAGAGAATGAATAAAAGAAATCATCACAATAAATAAATACATATACAAGTCAATACCACATGAAACATCGCTTTATTCAAGCTTTTTGTTCTAACAAACTATGATGTATTTATTGCAGGCAGTGAACCCCACATCATACTGCCATCTCAATAGAGCTGTTCCCATTTTGCGGCTTTATCTTGATGAGGCAGCTGACCACCGTGCCCACCTTCGCCTGTCTATGCCGTCCATCAGGTCCCTGATTGCTGCAGTCAGACCTGGATCTGACCATGGATGGGAACGGGAGATTGAGGTCCTTGTGTTCCTGCACTGGCTGGCCCATGCAGCATCCTACAGGGTGGTGTCGCAGACCTTCGATATCCCAAAGACCTCTGTGCATGACATTGTGCACAGAGTGAGCAAGGCCATCATGGGAATTTTGAGGAGGGTGATCTGCTTTCCTTCCGGAGATGACCTGGAGGCAGTGGGAGCAGGATTTGCGCAGCTGTCTGGGTCAGCAGCTTTCAGCAGAGTAGTTGGTGCAATAGACGGCTGTCATATCCGTATCAAACCTCCAGCAAATAACTCCCACTGTTACTTCAACAGGAAGCTGTTTCACTCCATCCAACTCCAGGCCATCTCTGATCACCGGGGGAAATTCCTTGATGTCTTTGTGGGATATCCTGGGTCTGTGCACGATGCCAGGGTGCTGAGGAACAGCCCTGTGTATGCTAGCAGCCTTTACCCACCTGCAGGCAAGTGCATCCTCGGGGATGGAGGCTATCCTTGCCTGAGTGCACCCATCTGCCTCATCACCCCTTACAGAGAGCCTGTACAGAACCCTGTGCAGGCTCGTTTCAACAGCAAGCACTCCCGTGCCCGCAACATCGTGGAGAGAGCTTTTGGGATGCTGAAGACACGCTGGCGCTGCATTTTCTTCAAGGCCTTGGAGGTGAGCCCTGCCTTTGTGCCTGAGATTGTTGCGTGCTGCGCTGTGCTTCACAATCTCGCTCTAGCCAATGGGGACATCGTTGAGCCAGAGGATGAGGAAGACCATGATGACGGCCCCCCTGATCCCCACAACCTTGCAGCAAGAGTGGGAGAACAAGTGCGGGACAATCTGGCTGCTGCGGTGTCTGCTCCAAACATCCCTGTGCCGGCTCTCCATGAGCACGACTACCTTTAAAACATTAAGAAAGATAAAAATGTTTTAAAATTCATGTTGTCAGCATTCAGTTTCTTGACAAATGTCATTTTATAGGTTTACAATTACATGCAAATATTTGTTAGAGCTTTAAAACCTTTTGTAGTGTAGAGGGATAAACCAATGAACTGGTTAGAAGAAGATTGCTGGTCAATCAGCAAGGCTCTTTACTCCAGGTTTGTCCAGGGTCATTTTCCCTGTAAATAAATGGAGTTAATCACTTTTGATAAAAAATATGTCAAATGCATAAATGTGATTGATATTTGTAAAGCATTTTTTGAACCAGTCATGGGCATAAACAGTCAAAGCTGCTTAGTTTGTCAAGGAATTACTATAATGCAAAATGCACACATAAATTTACTACAATTTATATTTGGTGGGTTAAAGGGTTAGTTCACCTCAACATATAAATACAGCAATTGTTTACGGTTTACTATTTACTTATTTAATGTTTTTTATTGTATAAATACAAAAGAATTTTTGTTTTTCAGAGTTTGCAGAGTTTTTCCAACCCTAATTATACACCCCTGAATCAATTTAAACCAATTAATAACTGACTACTTGAAATTTACTGACAGGGGTGCTGGAACTTAACCCTCCATGACCTGCCTTTAAGATCCTTGCATGAACTCTGTAAACCTTTAAAAGTCATATAATACACTCCAGTAAAACCAGTGTTTTAAAGTGTTTTTTCTTCTTACATTACACCATACATACACTAATTATTAATCAACGTTTCATAAATATTTAATTTATGAATTTGATTACAATCTTAAAGTATCACTAAATTTCTAGAAGTCTATAATGTACTGTGAATGCCTAGAAATAGTTTGTTTTATATACATATTATTGTACAAAATTCTTAGGCCACCATTTGTAGTTGTTGCACAGTACTGTGTGTATATATATAAACTCTTAGAAGAAAAGGTTCTATATAGAACCTTAAAAGGTTCTAAAGTGCTACGTATTTGGAACCCCTAAAATGCAATCCATGAATGATCAAAAAATTCAAGATATGGGGGTTTAAAAATGTAATTAATCAATATCACACGAAGAGTGGCATTTCAGTTTTTATCCTTCAAAAATCAGCATGATTAAAATGGGATATTAAGTTACTACAACAGTTTAATAAACAATAATTTAATTACAACTGCAAAAAGTTGCAGAATAATGTAATATATGAATGAATAATAGCCTATAAAGAACCTTTGTGCCAAAAGGGTTCTTTCTTGTCATTATCATAATTTTTTGCATAAAAGGTCCTTTGCAGTTGAGTAAAGAACCCTATGCTACATAGAACCCTTTTCCCTAAGAGTGTATAGATTCCCATTTTTATTCACAAATTTAATTCACATCAACCCAAATGTGCAAAAGATCAGAAGATGTTTTTTGTCAAATAATTTATTTTTTGGCGAGCATCTGAAGAACAGAAAGGAACCTTTCATCCCTTTCGTTGGTTTCTCTTTCTCTCCTTTCCTCTCTCTCGACTGCCTCCCGGTGCCATCTCTCTTCTCTTTCTCTTACTTCTCTTTCTTGTCTTTCCGCTCTCTCTCGTCTCTCCCGTTCTCTTCTGTCCTCCTTCTCCTCCATTTCTCTCCACAGCCTCTCCTCCCTCTCAGCTGCCTTCCGCTCTCTCTCCTCTTCTCGCTCCTCCATGTCCCGGATCAGCTCCTCCACATCTATAGCCCTTTTCCTGGCTCTTGCTGGCTCTGGCCTCACTGAGGATGAAGAGACCACAGCAGCATCCGGCCCACATGAGGCAACGAGGGCAGGAGGAGTGATGGAGGGTCTGCCCCCAATTGCCTCATCCATGGCAGTGTACCACTTCCAGGACGCTGCTGTGGGCCCTCCATCCTCAGTGCTCACCCCCGTCTGCGGACATTTCAGATCCTGCAAAAATGCACAAGCATGATACAAAAGCAGTCATTTTAACAGCACAATATTTAATCATTTAATTTATGTATTAGAAGTAACAAAATGATCTTACTTTGTATTTTTGTTTCAGGTTTTCCCATTTTTTTTTAACAAACGCCGCCGTCACCCTGCCTTGCAGGCTCTGCTCCTCCACAAAAGATCTGCAGCAAGAGAGAAATCAAGAATGAAAAAGTTATATCTCTGTTTGAAAATACAATAATTGAAATGTACTGCAAATAAAGTATTCAATTGATTTTTAAATATTTCTGTATACTCACTCAAAGCCTTTGATGGCAGCATTACGCTTTCCGGTGAAGAGCACTTCATGAGCCACTCTCCACCGGATAAGCAGCCGCGTGTGCTCATCCGTCCCTGTAACATCCAGACAAGACTCACGTTACCTCTGTGATTTATGAGCTCAATACTACATTTACATGTTGAGGTTGTTGCTAATAAATAGCTTTTTATCCATCATAAATGTTCAACAATTTTTCAACAGTACTAATGGACAAATGAAATAGATTACTTATGTTTAGTTACTGTGGTGTTTATTGATTAAACACTTTGAACAAATAAATGTTTGAACTGGCGTGTAGCCTCTTTATTCTTCAGAACATTCAACAACTAGGAGCTTAGCCCTTTGACCCACTTCTTTGTGCCTCTTTTACATTCTTGGGTCTCTGTTAACTGTATGTTTAGTTCTACTGCCATCTAGAGGACAAACATAGGAAACACACCTAATCACCACATCCCCTTTCCTTTAGGAAGAAAAACATAAACTAAAACACATAAAACAATGGAAATAATATAACACAATGATCCATTTAACACTAAACTGAAATTTCAAAACAACATATTTGTGTGGCACATTTTAAATGTAACTGGACAGAGTTATTTACAAATTAAGTCGATCAGGTTTCTTTATTATACGTGATGATCTTCTTATTATAGGAGATGCATTTGTTTCTGCAGAATGACCATTGTCCAGGGGAATGGAAGAAGGTGAAGAAGTCTGACTGCTTGGTAGTGCTACATCTTCAGGTGAGACCAGAACTTCTTCTCCTTTAGTGTCAGTCAGTGTTTGGCTTGTTTCTTGCGTTTTAAGAAGACTTCTGCGATTTCTCCTAAGCACTTGTCCATTCTCTGTTCTGACAACATATGATCTTGGATTCACTTCTTCCAAAACAACAGCTTTTTTGTCCCAGCAGTTGGTATTTTCCACTCGCACAATGTCATTTTTCGATAACACCTTCAGCATTTTAGTTTGTTTGTCATAGTTCGTTTTTTGTCTCTTTTGAAGATCCTTCCGTTTCTGTCTTATTGCTGCACTGTTCAACGTGTCTTGTTTTGTGTCAATCCTGCAGGGAAGTGTCGTTCTTATCTTGCGATTCATTAAGAGCTCTGCAGGAGATGCACCATGTTCCAGAGGAGTTGCTCGATAGCTCAGAAGAGCTAGATATGGATCTGACTGTCCTTCAGATGCTTTCTTCAACAATTGCTTCACAATGTGCACTCCTTTTTCTGCCTTCCCATTAGATGAAGGCATGATGGGGATTTGAAGTCACGTGTCTGAAATCATAGTGAGCAGCAAAGTCCTGAAATTCCTTGGAATTGTAACATGGGCCGTTGTCGCTCACCACAACCAGAGGAATGCCATGCCTGGCAAAAATTGACTTCATCTGCTGTATCACACATGCACTTGAAGGGTTAGACAGGAGGGCTATTTCTGGAAAACTAGAAAAATAATTCACTACCAGCAAGTACTCTTTACCATGGAAATGAAACAGATCGGTACCTACTTTCTGCCAAGGATGCTGAGGTAAGTCTGTTGTGATCATTGGTTCTCTTGCTTGCTTGTTTTGATGTTTCAGACAAACCTCACATGTACTGACCATTTTTTCAATGTCAGAACTTATTCCAGGCCAATAGACTGAATCCCTGGATCTCCTTTTGCATTTTTCCATCCCAAGATGTCCCTCGTGTATCCTGGAAAGCATCTCTTTTCTCAGCACTTGTGGAACAACTATTCTGTCCCGTCTCAGAAGAATGCCATCTGCTACACTGAGCTCAGCTCTAACATTGTAGAATTGCGGGACGGAACTTTTGACCCAGACATTATTCAGATTTTGAGTTACAGCCTGGAGAACTGGATCTTTTGCTGTCTCCTCAGCGATTTGCTTGAGCTTTCGATCAGACACTGGAAGAGATTCAACAACAAGATTCACATGTGTGTTCACATCATCTTCTGTGGAACTCGCATCTGAGGATTTGGATGTTAATGGTGCACAGGACAGTGCATCAGCTAGCACTATGTATTTCCCCGGTGTGTAGACTAATTCAAAGTCATACCGTTGCAGTCTCATCATTAGACGCTCAATGCGTGGAGACATCTGATTCAGATTTTTCTTGATGATCGCAATTAAAGGCTTGTGGTCCGTCTCTGCTGTGAACGATGATAAACCATAGACATAGTCATGAAATTTCTCAAATCCAAAGACGAGTCCAAGACTTTCTTTTTCGATCTGAGCATATCTGCACTCAGATTGTGTCATCGTCCTAGAGGCATAAGCAATCGGTTTCCAGCCGTCAACTTCTGCTTGGAGCAAGACTGCACCTAGACCATCCTTTGACGCATCCGTGGAGATTTTGATACTCTTAGAGGAATCAAAATAGGTGAGAACTGGCGCTCTTGTCAATGTTGACTTGAGCACTTTCCATTCTTGCTCATGCTTACTTGTCCAATTGAACTCATTTTTATGATTCAACAGCTCTCTGAGGGTCGCAGTTTTTGCGGAGAGGTTTGGAATGAATTTGCCAATGAAATTTACCATTCCCATTATCCTCAGCACACCTTTTTTGTCGACAGGACTCGACATGTCCAGAATTGCCTGAATTTTGCTTTTGTCAGGTTCAACACCACATCCAGACAACTTGTCACCTAGAAATGTCATTTCAGTGACACCAAACAGACATTTAGCTCTGTTTAACTTGAGTCCATATTTCTGAACTCTTTGAAGTAGCTGGAAAAGTCTTTGATTGTGTTCCTGCAAAGTGGATCCCCAAACCACTATGTCATCAACATATGCACGGATTCCCTCCAGTCCTTCTATGATATGCTCCATGGCACGATGGAAGATTTCTGAGGCTGAAATTATGTCAAAGGGAAGACGAAGAAATGAATACCGTCCAAATGGTGTATTGAACGTACAGTACTTAGTACTGTCTTCATGGAGCTTCAACTGCCAGAATCCCTGTGAAGCGTCCAACTTGCTGAAATACTGTGCACCAGACATTTCACTTGTGATCTCCTCACGTTTTGGAATCTGGTAGTGCTCCCTTTTTATGCTTGCATTCAAGTCTCGAGGATCCATGCACACTCTCAGATCACCATTTTTCTTTTTTACACAGACCATCGAGTTCACCCAGTCTGTGGGTTCCTCCACTTTCTTAATGACTCCTAGAGCTGTCATCTTATCAAGCTCCTTTTTTAGTTTCTCTTTGAGTGGCGCGGAAACCCTTCTCGGAGCATGAACTACAGGGTGAGCATCGTCTTTGAGCTGAATTTTGTAAATAAATGGTAGAGCTCCCAGTCCCTTGAAAACATCATCAAATCTGCGAACAATGTTATCTGTAGTTTCCTGCTGTGTCGCTGTTGCACCATGACTATTGATGCAGTACACTCTCTTAACCAGTCCTAACTCCTCGCAGGCTTTGTCACCAAGGAGAGACTGATGATTATCTGGAACTACAACAAAGAGCAGGTGATGAGTTTTGTTCTTTACACATACTCTGAGCCTGCACACACCTTGAGTCTGTATGTCCTGTCCATTGTAGGTTTTGAGCGACACAGTGTTTCTTTTTATCTGGGGCTTGATTTTCATTTCCTTTATGTCACTTATGCTTATGAGATTGGCCTTCGCTCCTGTATCAAGTTTAAGCGACACGATGGTTCCATTAACTTGTAGTGACACAATCCATTTGTCTTCAGATACACCGTTCTCATCAGAGTCATTTCTTTCATTTTCTTCGTGTTTATTCTGAATACTTTCTGTGTCACCATTGATCATGCCTACAAAGAAAGTGTCTGACAATTCTGTGTCATCCACAACATGCACAAATGTTGATTGCTTGGTTTTTTTTCGTTTTTTGAAAAGCACTGCTTAGCGAAGTGGTTCATGCCTTTGCATTTTGCACATTGCTTTCCATATGCTGGGCATTGTTTAGGCTGATGCTTTGAGCCACATCTTTTACAGCAGAATGAATCTGTGCATGTCTTTGGTACAGCTTTTTGACTCTGCCTTTTTATTTTATGAGTAACAGCGCCAACTACTGGACAGTCAGCACCTGTGGAGCCTTTATCGGTAAAAGTTCTAGAATGCAACAGAGCAAGCTCACTCGCATGACAAATCTTGACAGCGCCTTCAAATGTCAGCTCCGTTTCTCTGAGTAATCTTTCTCTTATTTTCTTGTCATCAATGCCAAAAACAATTTGATCTCTGATCATTAATTCAGCCAAGACTCCGAAGTTGCATGTTTTTGCCTTTAGCTTCAAATCAGTCAAGAATGAGTCAAAACTTTCTCCCTGAGATTGAATGCGTGTGCGAAACATATACCTTTTTGGGTGAGCAGTGCTCGTCAAATTTCTTTATGACCTCATCATATTTTTCTCTGTCCGCAGCGTCCGCAAACATAAAAGTATTGTATACTTCAATCGCCTGAGGTCCAGCAACTGTCAAGAGCAACGCTATTTTCCGTGAATCCGACTCACCATCTAGACCAATAGCTTGGATGTATAGCGCGAATTGCTGCTTGAAAGTCCGCCAGCTGCTATCAACACTCCCGGTGAGTTTCAGAGATTCCGGTGGTTTGACAGAATCCATCTCTGTTGTATCACAGGACAGTTCACTCCTGGGGCCCGTTTCAATAAGGAGGTTCAACCAACTCTGAGGCCATGTTTACACGGAAACGATCTGAAGAGAAAACTTAAAAGTGGCGTTGCGTTTTCACTTTTTATTCTGCGTTTAGACGAGCGTTATGAAGGGGAAATCTGTGTGCATATGGTGACGCAAAAGTGTGTGAAATTCGAAGTAGTATGCACTCCAGGCGGCTAGGTGGCAACGAAGCACTGCCACACAACAACACCAATATCTGAGAATATTTTGGACAACTGCTGAAAAGACTCTTGTATGTTTATCAGAGCTGCTGTGGCAACTTGAAGGTCCGACGTATGGAAATAATCCGACATGTTAGTTATTATTTTCCTGTACTGGCGAATGCCTGTGACGTAAACGCGCACGTGATCGAGGGCAGTTTTGCGTTTTTACCGGTTTTTACCCTTTACACGGGAACGCGACGGTGGAGCGTTTTTAAGTTTTCCACTCTGGAGGGTGGTTTCACTTTTTTGCGTTTTTAAGCCATAAAAACGGCGGCACCGTGTAAACGAAAGGCACATCCGATAAAATATTTTTGCGTTTTTACTCGGAATCGTTCTCGTGTAAACAGGGCCTGAGTTAAAACTTGAACTCTGAGTTGACTTACCCTGAGAGGGGAAACTCTGAGTTTTCGGTTACAGAACAGCTGAAATGAGTTGGTTCAATCAACTCTGAGTTGACTGACTCTGAGTTAAGCGCGTGCACCACAACTATAAAAAGCCATTATCAATGGAGCACAGATATTACGAGTCACCATGGCAACAGCGCCAGACAAAAAGAGGAATTACTGTTATACAGTGTTGGGTGTAATTAATTACCAAGTAATCTATTGTAATTTAATTAAAGGGATTACTCTTAATTCTGTAATTTAAAATAAAATCTGATTACATTAAATACTGTAGAGACTATAGAACAATTCAGTATAAAACAATAATGGATTTAAAATACATTTTTAAAATACAAGGTATATTTTTTATGTAACCTTCTCCCTCTACACACTTTGGTCAATTCAAGAATAATTCATGCAATTGTATATTGTTCATTTGAAAGCATTAAAAGTGCAGTTTCTTGTCTCTCCTTGTATTGTTCAAGTGGTTGAGGTTGATATGGGATTTAGTAATAAGTAGACCAATACTTTCTAAAGATAGTAATTATTACATTAATCTAATTACACTGTTGAAGATGTAATTTGTAGTAATTAATAACTTTTCACTTTTTATTCTGCGTTTAGACGAGCGTTATGAAGGGGAAATCTGTGTGCATATGGTGACGCAAAAGTGTGTGAAATTCGAAGTAGTATGCACTCCAGGCGGCTAGGTGGCAACGAAGCACTGCCACACAACAACACCAATATCTGAGAATATTTTGGACAACTGCTGAAAAGACTCTTGTATGTTTATCAGAGCTGCTGTGGCAACTTGAAGGTCCGACGTATGGAAATAATCCGACATGTTAGTTATTATTTTCCTGTACTGGCGAATGCCTGTGACGTAAACGCGCACGTGATCGAGGGCAGTTTTGCGTTTTTACCGGTTTTTACCCTTTACACGGGAACGCGACGGTGGAGCGTTTTTAAGTTTTCCACTCTGGAGGGTGGTTTCACTTTTTTGCGTTTTTAAGCCATAAAAACGGCGGCACCGTGTAAACGAAAGGCACATCCGATAAAATATTTTTGCGTTTTTACTCGGAATCGTTCTCGTGTAAACAGGGCCTGAGTTAAAACTTGAACTCTGAGTTGACTTACCCTGAGAGGGGAAACTCTGAGTTTTCGGTTACAGAACAGCTGAAATGAGTTGGTTCAATCAACTCTGAGTTGACTGACTCTGAGTTAAGCGCGTGCACCACAACTATAAAAAGCCATTATCAATGGAGCACAGATATTACGAGTCACCATGGCAACAGCGCCAGACAAAAAGAGGAATTACTGTTATACAGTGTTGGGTGTAATTAATTACCAAGTAATCTATTGTAATTTAATTAAAGGGATTACTCTTAATTCTGTAATTTAAAATAAAATCTGATTACATTAAATACTGTAGAGACTATAGAACAATTCAGTATAAAACAATAATGGATTTAAAATACATTTTTAAAATACAAGGTATATTTTTTATGTAACCTTCTCCCTCTACACACTTTGGTCAATTCAAGAATAATTCATGCAATTGTATATTGTTCATTTGAAAGCATTAAAAGTGCAGTTTCTTGTCTCTCCTTGTATTGTTCAAGTGGTTGAGGTTGATATGGGATTTAGTAATAAGTAGACCAATACTTTCTAAAGATAGTAATTATTACATTAATCTAATTACACTGTTGAAGATGTAATTTGTAGTAATTAATAACTATTTTAGAGTAACTTACCCAACTGTTATAATATCAGAGGTGAAACTGGAAGAACAGTAGCCTATGTTATTCAACCTAATTTTAATTTTCATGTAGGCTATAGGTGCAATCCTGCAGGCATTAAAAGAACGTGGCAGCAGCTGAAAATAAAATATATAAACATAATTCAATCAGGTAAGGCTTGAGCATATCATGGGTGTAGGCTACCTGACTTTACAAACATTTGACATATTAAATAACTAAATAGCATCCAGTATATAGCAGTGCAGCAGCATTTCTGGCTGAGGGAATTCCTTGATCAGAGCCAGTCACTCCCGAAGATCCAAGGGCCTTCATAAAATGTAAGAGGTCTACATGTGTTATTTTTTATATAGGGTATTTTTGATATTTCCATTTATTTTACTTTGGGTTGGGTTTTTCGTTTGTCCCAACAGATTCTGATGGTAATATCTGTCTTTTGGATCCTCCTGTCCCAACAGAACCCCAGTTGTAAGTAGCCTACACTCAATACACCAGAAATTATGACAAATAGGCCTAAACTTCATAAATAGTAGGGACACACTTCAGTGTGTAATGCCACAGTTTAATTCTGTAGAATTTGTTTAGAACTACCGGAGGTGGAAAGAGTAATAAAATATTTTACTCAAGTAAAAATACTATTACTTTGATAAAAATTTTACTTAAGTACAAGTAAAAGAAGCCGGTCTAAAAATCTACTCAAGTAAAAGTACTTCTATTCAACGACTCTCCTATGTAGTGTTGTAATGTATGAGAGTTTCACAAATAATGTTTAAATAAATTGTAGTATTATTGTTGGTGTTTAAACACTGCTTCCTCTTTAAAAAAGGGGAGGAGACCGAAATAAACTCTGGGTTTACTGAAGAAAACCTGCTCCCGACCAGGTTAGGTTCACAGAGTAAGTCACCATGGTAACTGACTCTGAGTATAAGTTACCTCTCTTTCAGAAACGGGCTTGACTTACTCTGCTTTCTCGGGTTTGATATACCTCCCATTCTGAAACGGAAAACCCAGAGTTTCCCTCATTTCAGGGTTAACATACTCAGAGTTTTCACTTAACCTCCTTTCTGAAACAGGCCCCAGGTACCATGTGGTGTTTATTGATTAAACACTTTGAACAAATAAATGTTTGAACTGGCGTGTAGCCTCTTTATTCTTCAGAACATTCAACAACTAGGAGCTTAGCCCTTTGACCCACTTCTTTGTGCCTCTTTTACATTCTTGGGTCTCTGTTAACTGTATGTTTAGTTCTACTGCCATCTAGAGGACAAACATAGGAAACACACCTAATCACCACAGTTACTTTATGTAAAATGCATTAAACTAATAAAAACAGTGTTAACAACAGTGAATTCTCCTAAACAATAGTACACACACGTCACTCAGATGTCTATTTCATATCAGTTACACGTAGTAATCTTGCCAGATTTTGAATAAATATTTAGTAATGGTATTTCAGATGTATACGGTTTAAAATGTATGCAAATACAGTTTAAAGACGTATGTGTCCTTATGGAGCTCCTCTATCCAATAAAATGTGATTTACGGCAAAATCACAAATTTACCATATTATATAGCGTCTTTGCACCTTCAACAGTTCAACAATTTACTGTACAGAAAGTTAGTTCAACACATGCGATTTGGTTTGTATTTGTAATACTCACATTTGAAAACACTCTCGTCCACCCTTTCCGTCATGTTTGAGTATGAAATATCTACTTCTTCTTGTTCTTTTTTATATCGTATCCTCTCGCGTGGCCTCCTGGGATAGATGAGTACAAGCTGAAAAGCACTCAAATGTCTGGGCGAAAGCAGGAGATCATCCGGGAACTTCTCGCCTACTCTTTTAGGAATACTGATGTTTCGAACGTACTGCTTCTTTCACGTACTGTTTTCGCCTACTATATAGTAGGAAAGTAGGCATATTCGAACGCACTATCGTCCAAATCTCGCGATAATTAGTACGTCAACCAGGTAATTCTCGCCTACTCTTTTATGAATACTGAGGATTCGAACGTACTTTTTCGCTCGCCTACTCTTTTCCCCTACTATATAGTAGGGAAGTATGCGATTCCGAACGCAGCCCTTGTTTGTTTGCCATACTGCTTCCTTTATGCTGGCTGTTTCCTGTTTCCTGTCATGTGATGGCTCACATGACAGGCAGACCCAGCATGGATTAAAGACATACACACATTAAAACAGATAAGAGGAATAAAATGGACTAAAATGACACACTCAAGAGTCACACTCTCTTAGAATAGTAAAACAGTAAAACAACCTCTTACTTGTTTGTCCAAACCACTCTTTCAATGTCAGTGGTCCTAGCTTATGCAAGGCGTTTGGCCGTGACAAATAAGGAGCCTCCCCGTCGGGGAATAGAACCCCGGTCTTCCGCGTGACAGGCGGAGATACTGTCCACTATACTAACGAGGACTGGTTGCTACAGCTGTGTCCTTGAGCGGTACGCCACTATATGCTCAACCGTTGTAAATTCAATTAATACAGGATATGCTTTCCATTATGGGTGTTGTTATTATTTAAGCCTTTTATTTTGGCCAAGGGGGACAGGAAGAGGAGCTCACCCTGTCCTATGGAGGAATCCACCTGCAATCCGAGGAGATGAAGGGTGAAACCATCGCAAATCCACCTGCAGGAAGTTCATAAAAATCTCATCCGAATACTACCACTGGTCTTCAACCGACTGTCGCCTTCAGTGACATCCTCTTAGACAGGGTTTGGGGCAGATTCTTATGACATTGGCTCCGTCCTCTAATGGAAATGGCTGTATTATTGTTTTTTTTTAAAAAGCTGGGTGGGAGGAGGCTGCACCAGACATTACCCCTGCTGAGTATGGTGGCATGTGCGTGGGAGCACATTGTCCCAACGTCTCATGGGCACAGCTCGAGTTTCTCTTCATTCACGCTTAAATCTTTCGCCTTTTACTAAAGATTTCCGTGGAGGGGAACATTTGCGAGTTTCTGGTATTTTTGGATGCTCTGCTCACAGCAGAGCTACATGCATTTGTTCAAAAACAGAGAATGTTTTGCGGCTTCCTCCGAAGAACCGCAGCAGATTGGGCCAGCGTTTGAGCGTGGCCGAAACACTTGGCCACTTTCTCCGTGTCTGGAGCTGGGTGGTCGTCAAACCATCGCCACTTTCACAACTTCTTGGGTCGGCAGCGTGATTGTAAGGTTCACCATGCACAAAAGGGTAGTGATGGGAGAAACTAAGCTTTTCAAAGCTTTGAACCGATTGCTGCGCAAAATGATTCAATGTCTCGAAGCGTTTGGAATGCCACACGCTGGTGACCTCTGCTGGTCAGATTGGAAATGGGACAAAATCTCAGGCCAAACATGCATAAAACAACCTTTTTACAAACCCATTGCAAACGCTTTCTTGAAAGTAAAATCTTTCAAATGCAGTTAGCTATCCATCATCAGGTGAGTCTTGAACGGCACATTGGCTTCATGAGCAGCTTCCACGGTAAAGCCTGAGCTTATGCAAGGCGTTTGGCCGTGACAAATAAGGAGCCTCCCCGTCGGGGAATCGAACCCCAGTCTTCCGCGTGACAGGCGGAGAAACTGTCCACTATACTAACGAGGACTGGTTGCTACAGGTGTGTCCTTGAGCGGTACGCAACTGTATGCTCAACTGTTGTAAATTCAATTAATACAGGATATGCTTTCCATTATGGGTGTTGTTATTATTTAAGCCTTTTATTTTGGCCAAGGGGGGCAGGAAGAGGAGCTCACCCTGTCCTATGGAGGAATCCACCTGCAATCCGAGGAGATGAAGGGTGAAACCATCGCAAATCCACCTGCAGGAAGTTCATAAAAATCTCATGCAAATACTACCACTGGTCTTCAACCGACTGTCGCCTTCAGTGACATCCTCTTAGACAGGGTTTGGGGCAGATTCTTATGACATTGACTCCGTCCTCTAATGGAAATGGCTGTATTATTGTTTTAAAAAAAAAAGCTGGGGGAGAGGAGGCTGCACAAGACATTACCCCTGCTGAGTATGGTGGCATGTGCATGGCAGCACATTGTCCCAACGTCTCGTGGGTACAGCTCGAGTTTCTCTTCATTCACGCTTAAATTTTTCGCCTTTTACTAAAGATTTCCGTGGAGGGGAACATTTGCGAGTTTCTGGTATTTTTGGATGCTCTGCTCACAGCAGAGCTACATGCGTTTGTTCAAAAACAGAAGACGTTTTGCGGCTTCCTCCGAAGAACCACAGCAGGTTGGGCCAGCGTTTGAGCGTGGCCGAAACACTTGGCCACTTTCTCCGTGTCTGGAGCTGGGTGGTCGTCAAACCATCGCCACTTTCACAACTTCTTGGGTCAGCAGCGTGATTGTAAGGTTCACCATGCACAAAAGGGTAGTGATGGGAGAAACTAAGCTTTTCAAAGCTTTGAACCGATTGCTGCGCAAAATGATTCAATGTCTCGAAGCGTTTGGAATGCCACACGCTGGTGACCCCTGCTGGTCAGATTGGAAATGGGACAAAATCTCAGGCCAAACATGCATAAAACAACCTTTTTACAAACCCATTGCAAACGCTTTCTTGAAAGTAAAATCTTTCAAATGCAGTTAGCTACACTGTAAAAAATTTACTGTAAAATTTACAGCAACTTTGCCAGTTGGTTGGTTGCCAGTAAGCCTGTAAATTTTACAAGATTACTGTAAATCATAAACTACAATTATACAGTAAAAAATACAGCACATCTGTAAAAGCAGAAAAACAAGAGCAGCTGTAAATTTACAGTTCTTTACTGTATTATGTACAGTATGAATTAAAACCTGTGTAAACTAATTTAATTTGAGGAAACCAATTATCTTAAATTGGTCAATTGACATATTTATTCTGTGATCTTATTTCATTTGAGTCCACTAAAAAATGCTTTTTAATCAAATAAAATAAATTTAAAAGAGTTATGAAAACATAAATTTAACTCAATCCTCTTGCAGATCATTATTAGTTAACAACAGCAGCACACACCTGAGCTGAAAAACTTAACAAAAAAAAATCATCAATAGATCAGCAATTGTGCAGTCACTGCCTTTAAATAAAACAACATTCACATATCATCAGGGTTTCTGTGCTCATCCTGGACTGAAGCACAGGCTCTACTCTTCAACACAATGGTGACACACAAAACACAACAAAAACACTTTAAATCCCAACAGAACTTTAAATCCCAACAGAACATTAAACACTAGCAGATCTCCACTATATCATTATGTGCAAAAACACATAAAATCACATTTCATTTCAGCATTTACTCTCCTGAGCAGTCATTCACATAACTATATATTCACATTTCACATTTATGTTCACATAAATACATTCACAGAGAATAACTTTTTAGTAAATTTGACTTAGATTTTACAGTAAACTACTGACTTCCAGCCACAGCCATATATTTAATCAACTGAAAAGAAAAGAAGACAATAAATATCTAAAGAGGAGGATTAAATAACTCCAGCCTCAGTTGTCAATGTCTTTTTGAATTAACTGAGAATTAACTGAGGTTTAGATGTTGATGATTTATTGTTTAGTTTGTAGTCACCATGATGGTGATAAGTATTTGCTTTAGTTGGGTTCTTACCCTTGACATTGCGACATTAGTTTTTCTCAGGCTGCTTTACCTGTGTGTTTACAAGGCATAATCGTTATAGCATAAAAGCCATGAGAAAATAAATCTGGGGGTTATGGCTCAATATTGATGATGTCATCAATAGAGCTTATAGGTCAGTAGTGCCTATTTTCATCCAGAGATTTATCTCTTCTCAAATATATGGTTCTTTCCATATGATTGATTATTAAAGTCCAGTGAGTTTATTAACAACATTATTTGAATGACATTATGGCATAGATAACAAAAAAAAAGCATCACATTATCAAGTCACACATAGACATCAACAATCAGGGTATGAATCTCAACAATGGTGACACTCAAATGAAAAGCTTCATGTTGCAATGCATGCTGGGTATCACCTTAATACTGAACTCCCAGCATGCATTGCAGCACGCATAAATTATGCAGCTGAATTGTCTTATTTTCTTTTATTCTTACCATGTGCTTTTATTTTTGTTGTTGTTTTTTATGTGCCTTTTTAGTAGCTTGGTTTGTGATGTTCAGAGTTGATCTGTTTATTTATATTTTGTTTGTCACCATAGATGAGGTTCATATGCTGATTCTTGATACATGTGTGTTCCGGTTAATTAAAAGGTTTTGTGAATATTATATATGTTAATCACTAACTTCCTGATAAAATCACAACTGTACATCATGCGATATAGTTACACAACTATTACAAACAATAGGGTGAAATCTATGACAACCTCAACTTCATATTTAAAGAAAAGATTTTGATCAAGATCAGCTACTATATGTTGTGTAGTTGATATGAATACACATCCATCAAAACCTGACAATAATTTTACTTGACTTTTATTACTTTAACAAATTTGTCTTATAAAGACATGGTTATAGCAGCCAAAGTAAAACAAATGTTTAACTTATTCAAGAGTCAAGAGACCAACTAAAGTAAACACTAATCACGCTCATGGTAATTTAGGATACAATTAATTATAATTTAGGATACAAAAGTACAATTGCAGGGTATTTATATTGAGTACATACATATGTAAATATATTTGTAGTAAACTTACCATAAAATAAATGTTCCAAATACATTTTAGTATTTTTTTAACTAGGATTTTCATGTGTTTGAGTTTCAAACTAGCTGACAACATTGACATCAGAGGCAAACTTTAGAACATTTGGTAACACTTTATAATAACTGCACGCTATTAATCATTAGTTAAGCATGAGTAAACAGTTAATTCATAATTTATAAAGCATTAATAGACATTAATAAGCAGTTTATAAATACAGCTATAAATGCTTTTTTCTTGTTTTATAAGCATATATATAATGTGTTTAATAACTGTATTTTCATACTTTGTTAATGATCAATAAATAATTTCTAAATGAAGTATTACATTATTTACAAACCAGTTATTTAAGAGTTGTCAGTGATTCATAAGATCACTTAGAAAGTGCAAGTAAATGGAGTAAATTCGGGTAGTTATAAAGCATTTAGTAGTGGTTAGTTAACTGTTTTTGTGAGCTCATCTAAAGTGAGGACTAGTTATGCCTTGTAAAGCATTATAAACATAAGTACTACTCATTTTGTGTTACGTTTAACACAACTACACTGAAAAAAATGATTCAGACCCCTTGTAAATGTTACATGTTTTTATCTGGTTAATTTCACTGATTTTATTGTGTTATTTAATGCTACTTATTTTTTATTATTAATTTTCTAATTCACTGGCCTTGTTTAAAACAAGTTAATTTCATTCAGTTAAAAGTCATTAGAAAAAAATTCGTTTAATTTAATAAAATGAATACGCTATATCTACTCAATAAAATTGTGCAGATTACAAGCAATATTATTTATTAAATTTAACACATTAGAATTGAGTAATAATTAATCAAATTAATTCCTTAAAAGTTAACCATTTAAAAACATAATGGTTAACACCTGATGTTAAAACCGTAATTTTAAGTCACCATTATGGAGATAAGTGTGTGTTATAGTTGGGCTCTGGACCCTTAAAACATTAACTTTCTTTTTTGTTTGACTGATCTACGTGAGTTATAACAGCCAGATGAACATAAAGGTCATCTGATAGTGTTGGTTGTGTTTTAACATAATCGTTAATTCACAACCGTTTGACCTGAATCACTGAACTCACATAGATACCAATTTAGGTTTACTTTGTTAATTATAGTAGCACTGGCCTTGTACAACATTTTATTTTTAGCCTTTTCAATGAAATCCAAATGATCAAATCAATAAAAAAAACATCAACATTTTCTTTTTATGTAGGCACACACAGACATCAAGAATTAGTGTATGAATCTCAGCAATGGTGACAAATAGATCACCTCTGATCTCATTATTTATTCATGCAGCAATGCATGATGGGAGCCATGAATGCGTTTTGATTGGTGGCACCCAGAATGCACTGCAACATATAATTGTCACCATTGTTGAGATTCACAGGCGGATTCTTGAAAAAATTGAGTAAATTCAACTCAAAATAATTTAGCTAAAATTATGAATATAATTCATCTGAAATTACTTATAAAATATAAGTACATTCAAATTAAAAATAATAATGAGATCAGAGGTGATCTATTTGTCACCATTGCTGAGATTCATACACTAATTCTTGATGTCTGTGTGTGCCTACATAAAAAGAAAATGTTGATGTTTTTTTTATTGATTTGATCATTTGAATTTAATTGAAAAGGCTAAAAATAAAATGTTGTACAAGGCCAGTGCTATTATAATTAATAAAGTAAACCTAAATTGGTATTTATGTGAGTTCAGTGATTCAGGTCAAACGGTTGTGAATTAACGATTATGTTAAAACACAACCAACACTATCAGATGACCTTTATGTTCATCTGGCTGTTATAACTCACGTAGATCAGTCAAACAAAAAAGAAAGTTAATGTTTTAAGGGTCCAGAGCCCAACTAAAACACACACTTATCTCCATAATGGTGACTTAAAATTACGGTTTTAACATCAGGTGTTAACCATTATGTTTTTAAATGGTTAACTTTTAAGGAATTAATTTGATTAATTATTACTCAATTCTAATGTGTTAAATTTAATAAATAATATTGCTTGTAATCTGCACAATTTTATTGAGTAGATATAGCGTATTCATTTTATTAAATTAAACGAATTTTTTTCTAATGACTTTTAACTGAATGAAATTAACTTGTTTTAAACAAGGCCAGTGAATTAGAAAATTAATAATAAAAAATAAGTAGCATTAAATAACACAATAAAATCAGTGAAATTAACCAGATAAAAACATGTAACATTTACAAGGGGTCTGAATCATTTTTTTCAGTGTAGTCGGTGTGTATTTGCCGGAGTTTCTTCCTGTTTTTTTTACAACTGAGTGTTTGGATGAACACTAACACGTATTGGTACCTTGTGTTTATGGAGTCCAGTGATGTTTAATAAGAGTTTGTTTGAACATTTGGATGTTTTAGACATCATGAATCTACATAGACAAGCTCTTATTGAGAATTAACAGAGGTTTGATGTTTATGTTTGATGTTAATCACCAGAATCGTGATTAATGGCTCCTTTATTTGGGCTATTGACCCTTTAATCTTCTTTAAGTTTTTCTCTGATTGCTGTAACTGTATTTTAAGAAAATACATCTGTTATGGTGAGAAAAAACATGATCAGATGGTTCTTGATGATGTCGTAATCAGCAAGTTTAGATCAAGATTTTGAGTAAATTGTGTGCATTTATTTTATTTATGTGCTGTTAGTTATACCGGTTTTGTGAAACCACATCATGCTATCCAAAAGTGCAGAATGACTTCAAAAAAATAAAATAAAAAGTTCAGAAAATTTAAAGCTACAGCAGAAACTAGTCAAACACAGATATCAAGAATCAGCGTATAAATCTCAACAATGGTGACAAACGAAAACTTCATGCCGCAATGCATGCTGGGACTCATGGATGAGCTTTGTACTATGGTAGCACCCAGCATGCATTGCGACATGAAGCTTTGTCACCATTGTTGAGATTCATACGCTGATTCTTGATGTCTGTATTTGACTAGTTTCTGCTGCAGCTTAAAACTTTCTGTTAACATCTTTTTTAAAGAAATAATAATGTAGCATAAACGGTAATATTCTGTACGCACGGAGTATTTAAAATCAAACTATAAGCCAGTTGCAAAATGTTAATTTTGCTCATCACTTTATAAGTCATCTTTTAGATATTAAACTCATCTTGCTAAGCTTAATAAAACTACATGATGATAATATTATCATCTGATGATCTTTTCCTCATGGTAAGTTCAGCTGTTTCAAATGTGCAAAATAAATACACAGAAACAGCAAACAGAGAAATCTAATATTAAAGAGTCAAGGGTCAAGAGCCCAAATAAAGCTGACACTAATCACGATTCTGGTGACTTCAAATGAAACATTCAATGAATCGTCAACACCAAACCTGGTAATAAGAGTATAAGTATAAGAGCTTCTGTAGACATCTGACAGAAATAAATTGTTTGCTATAATAAATTGGTTATTAATAACAAGTGAAAGCAGCATTTGAAAAATACAATGAAAAAAAGAGGCATGATGTGATTGGCTGCCAAAAAACACCAGTTAATCTTTAAGTTTTTATGAAATAAGATTTTATTTATTTATTGTAATGTATTGTTTTATTTATTTTAGAGCTTGTTATGGGATACCATATAAAATATACTACCTATCATTATTTTCATAAACACAAACTTCCCTCCACCCGGTGCTATTCTATCCAGTTACATTTTAACACACATTGTGTGTTAACATCTACACAACATGTGTCAAAATACCATCAACACATGCTGTGTGTTGTTTTTTAACACATCTCTTTTTAGAGTGTGCGATTTGTTATATTATATTTAGGCTTCCATTTAAATTTACACATTGACTGATAGGCTAGAGACAGGCAGAGTACATATAGTGACACATTAATAGATGCATAGATATAAATATATATATACAGATTAATAGATATATAGATTTATAATAATATTTATAGAGAAATTAATATTTTTGAATAAAAATCTATAAGAAAGTGAGACATTGTTGCTTGATTTCTTTTAATAATAGGCTATTCATTTTTCACGACCAAAATAACATCATGCACTGTGAGGAGCCTACAGGGGCCTGTTTCAGAAAGGAGGTTAAGTGAAAACTCTGAGTATGTTAACCCTGAAATGAGGGAAACTCTGGGTTTTCCGTTTCAGAAAGGGAGGTAAGTCAAACCTGAGAAAGCAGGGTAAGTCAAGCCCGTTTCTGAAAGAGAGGTAACTTATACTCAGAGTCAGTTACCATGGCAACTTACTCTGTGAACCTAACCTGGTCGGGAGCAGGTTTTCTTCTGAAAACCCAGAGTTTATTTTGGTCTCCTCCCCTTTTTTAAAGAGGAAGCGGTGTTTAAACACCTCATTGATTCTTTGGGGACATATTCATTGCGCACATTTCAGTCACGCAGAGCGCATCAAAGGGAATGAAATGGCATGTCCTTTTATGGATGATCCTGTTGATGAAGAGGCTGTATTACTTCGTAGGGAGTTACATTTACGTCGGGAGAGGATTTTGAGGCCCAGAGTGGATTTTTTGTCATATCCCTATCCATTTTTATTTGAGCGTTACCGTTTTTCTTTACAGTCAATAAGATACATCCATAATCTCATCCATCCTTACATCAGAAACATCAACCATCACGGCCGTGCTCTTACATCGCAGCAGATTCTTTGCGTTGCCTTACGTTTCTTTGCGAATGGAAGCTTTCTTTATAACATCGGGGATGCAGAACATATTAGTAAGGCTACTGTTTGCAGAGCGGTAAGGAAAGTGTGCCTCGCTCTGAAGCGCTTTCTGAGAATTTTTGTATTGTTTCCTGGGCACAAACTAGTGAGAGTCATCAAAGAGGAGTTTCACAGGATTGCAGGTCAGTGGTGTATAAATCGGGTTAAATGAGGCTAACCTGATAAATGACATTCAGTTAAGAATATCTTGCTGCGACCCCTGGAAGTAACCTAATAATTAGAATTCCCTTTAGGATTTCCGAATGTGGTTGGATGCATTGATGGCACACATATTCCGATCATTGCACCTTCTGAAAATGAAGCGGACTATGTCAACAGGAGATCCATCCACAGTATTAATGTGCAGGTACACTGACAGCCTACTGCCTAATGGTCAAAGACTACACCACAATACTGTAGCATCTCTCATTCTTTGCACTGTCAAGATCATATGTGATGCTGCACATATAATCACAAATGTGGAGGCCAAGTGGCCCGGCTCTGTTCATGACTCAAGGATGTATCGGGAGTCAACCCTGAGCAACAGACTGGAAAGGGGTAAGTAAATGTATATCCTATACATATATTTCAATGTATGCACTACACACTTACAGGGGAATTCCTATGCAGCTCTAAAGCAATGTGAACTTTCTTACAGGAGAGATCGATGGCTTTCTGCTGGGAGATAGGGGTTACCCATGCCGACCAAATCTCATCACCCCTTACCCAGAACCTGAACCAGGCCCACAGCAGCGCTTCAATGTGGCACACTGCAGGACGAGAGCCCGGGTGGAGATGACCATAGGCCTGTTGAAAGCACGTTTCCAGTGCCTACGTCACCTCAGGGTAACCCCTGAAAGGGCCTGCGACATTATTGTGGCATGTGTTGTTCTCCATAATGTTGCCATAATTAGAGGGGAGCAACACCCTGCCCTACAATTCCAAGACCCTGAGGAAGACCCCATCAACCCTGCAGATTTCCAGGATGGAAGGGTAGTCCGGGATATGATATGCCGCAATGTCTTCTCAGATTAATACACATGATATCCACCACCACCACCACCACCACCACACCACAAAAATAAAATAAATGAATATACAAAATCACAGCAATTTATATGGTGTTCTTTATTTCATACAAATGCAACCACAAAATAAAAGATTTAATAAACAAAATCACATCAATTTATATGGTGTTTTTCATTTCCTAAAAAAAAAAATTATATATATATATTAGATATTAAAATAGTTTCAATACTTCCTAGAATTCACCTGTGACCATACACTCACCTCTAGCTTTAGTTTCAGAATCTCGATTTCCAGATCTGCCTTTTGGATCTGGCGGTCCAAGTATACAAGTTCTTTGCTGTTTTTTTCTATCTTTTTAATAAGAAGAAGTCTATATAACTCCTTAACTGGCAACTGAAAATACATTAGATTAGAGTTACATCATGAATGTAGTCTAAAATTCAGAATTAAACTGTGGCATTTACTGTAAATCACTGAACTGTGTTCATCTGTGCACCAGAAGTTGATGGACCTTCCTCCTGCTGTTCATCCACACTCTGGGGGAGAGATAAGAATTACCATTTATAGATATACCTTAGATTCTATAGGCTACTCCACATATAAATGTGAATGTGTAGATTGTTTGATGTGTAGACATATAATATTATAACTACCTCTGTAGGCCTCTCTGTGGCAGTAGAAACTGTTTCTTCATCCCCATCATCCTGTGAAGATGAGCATTTCATAGAGTACACTTTATAATACTATTTGTCATAATTGATGGTGTATTGAGTAGGCTACTTACAACTGTCTGGGGTTCTGTTGGGACAGGAGGCTCCAAGAGACAGATATTACCATCCGAATCTGTTGGGACCAACGAAAAACCCAACCCAAAGTAATATAAATGGAAATATCACATTTAGTCTATATAAAAAAATAACACATACTGTAGGTAGACCTCTTACATTTTATGAAGGCACTTAAATCTTCTGGAGTGACTGGCTCTGATGAAGTCCCTCCAGGAATTCCCTCAGCCATTGGCCTTCCAGCATTTAGGCTCAGGGCCATTTCTTCTGCATTTGTCAGAGGTGGGGGTGCAGGTCCTCCCACTGTTTTACGAGCCTCTGCCTTCTTTCTGTTGGCTGAGTAGAAGTCAAATGAGAATGAACATTTAGACCTATGTCAAAAATGCTGCTGCACTGCTAGACACTGAATGCTATTTAGTCATTTAATATGTCAAATGTTTGTAAAGCCAGGTAGCTACTCTACACCTATGATATGCTCAAGCCTTACCTGCTTGAAGTATGTTTTTATATTTCATTTTCAGCTGCTGCCATGTTCTTTTGATGCCTGCAGGATTGCACCTATACATGAAAATTAAATTAGGTTTATTAATAAAATACTGTTCTTCCAGTTTCACCTCTGATATTATAACAGTTGGGTAAGTTACTCTAAAATAGTTCTTAATTACTAACTACAAATGACATCTTCAACAAGTCTAATTAGATTAATGTAATAATTACTATCTCTAGAAAGTATTGGTCTACTAATTTGTTCTACTTACTTATTAATTACTTTCTAAATCCCAAATCAACCTTTACCACTTGAACAATACAAGGAGAGACAAGACAGTTTCTTGTCTCTCCTTTTAATGCTTTCAAATAAACAATATACAATTGCATGAATTATTCTTGAATTGACCAAAGTGTGTAACTAGAGGGAGAAAGTTACATTAAAAATATACCTTTTAAAATATGATATTAAATCCACTATTGTTTTATACAGAATTGTTTTATAGTCTTTCATTTAATTACAGTATTTAGATGACTTAGTAATTCATTACACCCAACACTGTATAAAAGTAATTAAAATGTAAACTTACGCATTGACTCGAGCAGCTATTTTCTCCCAAGCTAACTCTCGGTCCTTCGCCGCTGCAGCCGTGTTGCTTTTTTTTAAAATATGTGTTCAAATTCTGCATATGCTTGCATAAGCACATCCAGTTCTGCTGGTGAGAAATATGCACACCTCTTTTTGTCTGACGCTGTTGCCATGGTGACTCGTAATATCTGCGCTCCATTGATAATTGCTTTTTATAGTTGTGGTGCACGCGCTTAACTCAGAGTCAGTCAACTTAGAGTTGATTGAACTAACTAATTTCAGCTGTTCTGTAACCGAAAACTCAGAGTTTACCATCTCAGAGTAAGTCAACTCAGAGTTCAAGTTTTAACTCAGAGTTGGTTGAACCTTCTTATTGAAACGGCCCCCAGCGGCTCGTTCTTCGTACGTCGCTAACTCAGTTAGCTGGATTTGATTGTTGACGATTTGCCATGATCTTGGATTGTTTGGTTCTTCGACGCTCATCCTGGACTTGCTGTCATAGCAACAGGTCCGTAAGCTTGAACCTGCTCGCGAGCTGGCTTATTTCATGTAAACAGGATTAGATCGCGGCTTCATAAGCGGAATACGGGAAGTCCTTTAGCGCAGCGCGATAGTGTAGCCTAATTTCTGAGATTTTTTTTTCTCGTGAAACAATCGTCGTGATGGTGTCGTTTATACGTTATTATTTTGTTGGAAATGCACATTAATGTTCGACTCGGAGTCGGGCTTTAACAACAGCACAAAATGTTTGCATTGGCCTAAAATTCTTTGCGAGTGGCTCTTTCCTTTACACTATTGGAGATGCGGAGAACTTGATGTTCTGTCTGTCGTGCCAT
Source organism: Semotilus atromaculatus (assembly GCA_031834385.1). NCBI lineage: Eukaryota > Metazoa > Chordata > Actinopteri > Cypriniformes > Leuciscidae > Semotilus > Semotilus atromaculatus. The sequence goes on from JAULUF010000062.1 coordinate 5,408,416, forward strand.
TCGCAAAGTTTACCTGGCGCTCAAGCAGTTTTTAGTTTTTTTTTTGTGGCATTTGCAAGCCATTTAAGACCCAAGATTGTAAAGCAGTTTTTGTTTTGCCAACTTAGGTAGGGTATATTATAATTTTTAATAAAGATAATGCAATCATGATGACCATGCCGATTATGACTTACAGTGTGTCCCTCAGGCTTCACTAACGTGATTGGTGCCATAGACTATAGACCGTAGACTGCACACATGTTCCCATCAAGGCCTCAATGAAAGGGATTTTGTGAACAGAAAGGGGGCTCACAATGTAGCTAAATGTGCAGCCAAGTTACTATTACAATTTTTAATATTCCAGATTAGTAATATTATATCAATTTTTAAAAAAGGCAGTTGACTGAGTAAAATCTCTTAAATGGTGTGTGACTATGTTCCATATCACAAATCAATGTGAAAGCAAAATGGCCAGGATCTGTGCATGACTCAAGAATTTTCAGAGATTCACATGCACATTATTTGAACGTGGTAAGGAAAATTATAAATATCAAGCTCACTGTATTACATACACTTATGCTGATCCTAACAGAACTGCATTTTTCCATTATAGGTGATTACAACAGGATCCTGCTTTGAGACAGGTGTTTTATTACCCCATTCCCTGACCCAAACCCCAGACCAGTTACAATGCAGCTCTAGCCAGGACAAGGGCACACAATTAAATGAACTTTGGCCAACTAAAGATTTCAGTGTCTGAAAAGCCTGAGGGTTGCACCTGACAGGGCCTGTGACATTGCATGTGCCATATTACACAACATTGCCAACATCAGAAAAAGAAAAAAAACCTGTTTCATTAGGCCTAAATGTTTAATAAAAGACAAGACAAATTTGCTTAGTTCCTTGAGTTTTATTTCAATAGTTCTTTGTAAAGAAAAGCCAGTTATCCAGTCATCTTTTGCCTGCAATAAGAGATATTATGCAAGGTCAGCAATAGTACTCTGTGTGAAATAGTGTATTTTACTCTGAAATTTATTTTGAAGCAACTCTATTTCTAGTGCAATTTTTTTCTTTAAGTATAAGTTCTCTTTCTCCCCCTGATGTTTGTTTTTTTTCAAAATACTCTATTTTCTGTAGAAGACTCCTAATGCCGAGTTCAGACTGCACGATTTTCAAAGTAGTCGGGTCACTGTTCTTTTCACACTGCATGACTATCTTGGCCAGCATTCAGTCGCTGCTGTGTTCACACTGAACGATGGATCGGCGACAGGTGGTTTCACACTGCATGATTTTACAAGAGGAAGAATCGCCGACAACTGTTTGGCACGCAAACTACGTTTCACAACCAAACACACGCGAGAAGTGATAAGAAAATAACGCAAGACCACGCGTGCGTGAGACCGGAGTTCTCGCGCGAGACTCAAATTGTTATAAAAAATTATAGCCTGCAAGAAGCTTGCGATCCCAATCTGTGAGCTGATTTGCAGCGAAAAGGAGAAAAAAAAATAAGATTATGCAGGAGGAAATGGTTGGGGAGAGAGATCAACTTGCTGAGCTCTGAGCAAGGATTGTGTGTTCAACAAAGAGAGTTGGGGGTAAAGAAATAATTTTGCAATGTGCTGCTGGTCAAGCAATATGTAGGCTACTTTGTTTCTGTTTGATATAATTGTAAATATATCTATTAAAATACAGATATTCTGGTCTATAACTCCTCCCCGAACTCCCCGCTGCTCTGTATCTTGCTCTCTCATTGGCTGTCGGTCATCGCCGATGTAGTTTTCAGTCAGAACACTTTCACACTGCAGGATTTTGAATCGCCGACAGGTCCAGATATTTCAACGCATTCTCATCCTAGGGCGTCATATTCTGACACTTTGACAAAGCGTCTAAATCCAACGCCCATGGAACCCTTTAGCGTCAATATAACACGCAGAGAGATGGGTAGGTTTAGGTATGGTGTAGGGTTAGGGTTAGACCGCTAGGAGGCGCCTTCTGACCCATATATATCGGCGTCTCATATTGACGCTAAAGGGTACCATGCGCGTTCGATATAGACGCTTTGGCAAAAGCGTCATTATATTACGCCTTGGGATGAGAACGGGCTGGATATTTAGCATGCCAAATATCTCACGGGCGTCGGCGACTCGTCGGTGATTCTCTCAGATCGCGTCTTTGCTCATTCACACTGCATGATTGTCACTCGCGTGAACGAGCACCGATTTGCCTGTGATTTCGGGCATTTGTCGGCGATTTCTCAAAACCTGTCGCCGAGCCAAAATCGGGGCTAAAATCGTGCAGTCTGAACTCGGCATAAGGGAACGAATATCACCCTGTGTCATTTGTGTCACACATGCCTCATGCAACAAATAAAAATGAAAAGTTGGCTATACACTGCCCACCTCTGTATCACTGCTTTGGTCAGACTCTTCTGTAGGCCTTTATACATGTGGATTCCTGTCAGAAATAATAGGCATAGGCACAAGTATAAATCAATTAAAGTTATTTATGCACTTGCAGGTATAGTCTACTTCCTCCAAAGGACAGTCATCTGAGAAGGTTTCTTCACTATCCAGTACAATGGGATTAATAACTCATGGCAAAATATTTTTACATTAACATAAGTTTATCAGTTTTTACTTTCACAAGTCAAAGCAATTTATCATTACTCAAGATTTAACAGTTGAAATGACTATGCCAGCCAATTTGGATTATAGGCCTACTTAATTTAATGTAGCAACAAATTCTTTCACAGTGTACTAAGAGAATTTAAATCTCATTTCCCAGTAATGAAGGTGTTGCTGCTACTGGTCCCTGATGTGGGTCTGGAGGAGCTGAACCCAGGGATGCCCTTCACAACAGGTCCATTCACATTCAACCCAAGGGTCTGCTCTTCTGCCAGGGTGCAGGAGCATCTGTTTTTTTTTTCTCAGCCTTTTTCTTGGTTGCTTTTATAAACAGACAATAATTTATTTAACAGTGCCTTTTTAAAAGAGACTAGTAGTAGGCCTATAAGTAGGCATTACCATTACCATAGTAAAAATTACCATAGTAAAAATTACCATTATGTAGAATATTTTTGTACTTCACTTTCACCATGTTCACTATAGTGTGGTGACTCTGACATGACAATGAACAAAGTAATTATGAAATTATTAAAATACAAAAAAAAAAGTTCTTAAAACATCTAACATGGCCACCACAAACGCATTTAATTTGTCTGCTACTTTTGCCAGCCCTCTCTCCTGGCTTTTGCACACTTTGAGGTTTCCCTGGCGTTTTAATTAAAGACTCAAATTCGGCATAACCTTCCATTAAAAGCTCTTGTTCTGCTTGGGAGAAAAACTGGGCGTGTTCTTTGGCCATGCTGAACAGCCAATAGCAGTGTTGCTGATCACTGTTTCTACTATCGATACATATCCCCTTTTAAACCAACGCATGAACGCGCAGTTATCTCAGATAACTCAATCCAGCGATACTAATCATAAACAACAGGAGTGTTCGAAGAACCCAATTAGCTGGATCATGATTAGCACGATGATATTATCTTGGATGTCTCATTTGATCTCGGATGTTTTAAGCAACGTACGAAGAACGAGCCCCTGGTTACAAGTTTCACATAAATAAAAAAATACAATAATAAAAAACAAAAAAAAATTTTAATGGCTCGATGTCAAGGTTGTTTCAGATCAACACCTGCAAGTGACCACTAGGTGTCACCGTGGAGACGGGTGTCGGATTGATTCGAAGCCTCGAAACAATATGGCACATATGCTTCAACTGTTTAATTGCTTCACGAAGCCTCGATCTGCCCACCACTAGTGTGAGGTGTGTTAAGAGTGTCCGAACCTGCTCGGAAGAACATCGGAGCCGCCCCGATCGCGAATCGTAAATATTCAACAGAAATCCTGATGTGTGGGGGGGAACCCTGAGGACAAACGCGCGCACGCTCTGGAGATTATCACGTGAAACGAAACAATATCCAATAGAAAGCGAGATGATGGAAGACGGAAGCATAACAAACGCAGTTGTGTGTGTGTGACAGAGAGAGAGAGAGAGAGAATTAACCATATCATAGGTGTATTGAACATTTGTATAATCAAATAAATAGGCTACTATAGTTAGAATTTTTCTTAGCAAAAATTATGGTTAATTTGTGGTTATCATGGTTTATCTACAATATCCATTTTTTATTTAGTGAAACCATGGTTGAGAGACTGGGCCAGCGTGTGTGCATTACCACAAACTTTATCTGAGAAGTTCACTAAATTCCCGCTGTCTCCACAACTTTACCTAAACCCTTTTTTTTTTCTTTTTTTCTTTTTTTTACATTTTCTGTGAAAATCATTCCAAACACTATCATCGCAATTTCTTCCTGCATATTGTCCACCATACGTATTCTGAAGTCTCGCGAGATTTTTCGAGATTTCCTGTGTTCACAGTCGAGACTCGGGTTGAAAATCTGTTAGTGTGTGGTGTGCTGTCTTTGTCACATCATGGCACGCCACACACTATAGGAGCAAAACGGTTCAATCTAGGATTTTTTGTCCTGATGTTTGTGGTCTATCACATTTTGAAAATCTTCTAAGATGTAAAAAATCTTGTGGTGTGTACCCAGCATTACCTGCATTTTGAGAAAATGTCCATATCACCATTAGAATAAGGGCCTTGTGTCGTCCATATAACCCACGCGGACCTCAAACCCACAGTGCTGACGTTGGCAACTTATAGTAATGGAAAAAATACCATGAACCACCTGGGTACAGGTGAAGGCCATCGTACCAAGGAGCTGTAGGCAGACTGCCATGCCGAATTTGCTCTGTTCTGTCGTTTGTGGAAATCACAGACTGTCAAACTGCTTGCAGGGCAGATTATGGGAGTCATCTTCGAAAAAGCGCATGCGAGGCACCAGGAGGTTTCTGTAGTGTAGTGGTCATCATGTAGAGGTCCCCAGTTCAAAACAAGTGGAGGTGTTTTCAATTTACACGCTGAAATTCGCTACAAAGTCCTTACTAAGAAAAACTAGATTCACAGAAATAATATCTCCCGATGGTCTAAGGAACCTACACTGATTTGGACCAGATCATTCATCCATTTCAAATCTTTTAAGGTAATGGTTCACATTTATATTTTATAACTTGAGCCAATGAAAATAACTTTCCCTAAATAATATTTTCTTTGTCTATAAAAACTATTTCATGAGAATGTTTGGTCAACATTATGGTGATCATTGTTTCATTTAGTTGTGCAATTTGACTGCTTTGTAACTGTGTTTACCAAAACACATAATTTGTCGCAAAGAAAGTAATAATAATTAAGGATGGCTGGCGCGAAACAGACGTTCCGAAGCTTTGCGAGATCCCGAAGCAAAGATGATTCGAAACACTGATCCGAAGCGTGATTCAAAACACCCACGTCACGTGACAACGGCTAAATGAAGCTTCTAAGTGTTTCATCAGGTGGCGTGCTCCGCCGAATCGGGGTTTCATTGATTGGTCGATTCGGGAACAAATCACACAATCACACAGTATAAAAGTTATGTTAACGCATTTTCATATCGTGGGTTTTTGTGAGAGGAGTTTGGTTTTGAGCGGATTTTTGGTGATATAGTGACACTTATAGTGCGATTTGTTTAGTTATATTTAGGATTTAATTTACATTTACACATTGACTTAGAGACACACAGAGTACATATAGTGACACATTAATAGATGCATTGATAGAAATATATATATATATATATACATATAGACATATAGATTAATAGATAGATACATATATATTACAGATACATATAGATTTCAGTCTATGTTATCTTATGTAATGTGATTCATGAAATTTATACTTCATATGTGTTGTCAGTTTATGATTTGTTACTAATTGCCGTGTTCTTTTAATTCAGAACCACAAATGTCAACATCAGGCCCATCATCATCATCATCATCATCATCATCAACACCAGTTGAAACACAGGACAGTTTATGGGAACATTTTGACAGTCGTATCCGTGAGACCCAGATGATACACAATCCTACAGCTGATGCCACAGTGGAAGTGAAAAAATACCTCAGCGATGCGTTTTTGCCCAGAACTCATGATCCTCTAACTTACTGGAAAGAGAGAGCAGTAATCTTTCCTCATTTGTATGTCCTAGCTAAAAAAAATCTTTGTATGCCAGCATCAAGTGTCCCTTGTGAGAGAATTTTTTCAAAGGCTGGAGAAATTATCTGTAAAAAAAGAAGTAGGCTGAGTCCTTCAACAGCACAGAAATTACTATTTTTTTAATAAAAATCTATAAGAAAGTGAGACATTGTGGCTTGATTTATTTTTATTAATATTCATTTTTCATGACCAAAATCACATTATGCAATGTGAAGAGACTACAGGTTACAAGCTTCATATATTACAAAAATACAATAATAAAAAATAAAAAACACATTTTTTATTAGCTCTTTGTAAAGGTTGTTTCAGATCAACACCTGCAAGTGACCACTAGGTGTCACCGTGGAGACGGGTTTCGGATTGATTCGAAGCCTCGAAACAAAATGGCACATTTGCTTCAACTGTTTCATTGCTTCACGAAGCCTCGATCTGCCCATCACTAATAATAATAGGATAATATTTGCAACAATGCTTTCTTGCCACAGATCAGACATTCTGAGTTTTGATTTTGAAAAAGCCATTACGTGAATTTTTTTTTTACACACACACACACAGACATCAAGAATCAGCATATGAATCTCAACAATGGTGATACACGCTTTATGCTACAATACATGCTGGGAGCAATGAGTTTTATACTATGGTGGCTCCCAGCATGCATTGCAGCATGAAACATGTCGCCATTGTTGAGATTCATATGATGATTATTGATGTTTGTTTGTGTGCAAAAAAGAAAAAATTCTTACAACGTATTTAAAATGAAGAATGTCTGATCTGTGGCAAGAAAGAACTGTTAAATAAATAACAACTTTTGATCGGGGATAAGATTAGTGCTTTCTTCTATTTTATGAATACTAAACAATTCTGTCTTTCTTTGCAACAAATGATGTGTTTTGGTAAACACCGTTACAAAGACCAGCAACTCACATTAAAAGCCAACAGTCAAACTGCCCAACCAGAGGAAACACAGATCACCATAATGACGATCAGACATCTTCAATAAAACGTCTCTGGTTACTTGCGTAACCTATGTTCTCTGAATAGGGAACGAGACGCTGCGGAAAGCGCAGTGGGATATTCTCTGAATGTGCCGATTGCCTGAAGCCCTATAGAATCACGCCAATTCATTGGCTGATGGCGCTCGCGCAAAGCTGGCTCCGCCTCGACGCTCTTACGTCGTAGCATGATGAACGCGCGCGCGCCATCTTCTCCTCAGATTTCTCTGCCGAAAAGAAGAACTGTCGGCAGCGCGAGGAGCTTGGCAGCGAACGCAGCGTCTCGTTCCCTATTCAGAGAACATAGGTTACGCAAGTAACCAGAGACGTTCTCTTTCATAGGTTCACTCAACGCTGCGGAAAGCGCAGTGGGAACGAAATACCAAACTCGCCAAGCTTAAGCGCTGTCCATAACTGGTACCAGACCAAATAATACTAACCATGATCGGTTCAAGCAGATAGAACCTGGGAACCTGGAGTCATGTCAAGATCTAAATTATAGAACCTCACAAAAGTGTGCGGAGAGGACCACCCTGCCGCCACGCAAATGTCTTCCAAGAGGGCCCCTCTAAAAAGAGCTTGAGAGGAAGCCACACTTCTGGTTGAATGTGCTCTGATGCTAAGAGGTGAAGGCAAACCACGCACCTCGTAAGCCAGCGAAATAGCATCCGTTACCCAGTGGGAAATCCTCTGCTTTGATGCGGCAAGCCCGCGGCGGCCAGCACCAAAGCATACCAAGAGCTGGTTTGATTTCCTCCAACTGCCTGAGCGATCTACATACAACTTCAAAGAACGGACCGGGCAGAGCAAGTTAAGTTTCCTTTCTTCCTCATTGGCAAAAGGAGGCGGGTGGAAGGCGTTAAGGTTAACAACCTGAGAGCGGAACGCCGTGGAAAGAACCTTGGGTACATACCCTGACCTCGGCCTCAAGGTAACCTTAACCAGGCCAGGAGCGAAGTCCAAGCACGACTCACTAATAGAGAGAGCCTGCAAATCCCCCATCCGTTTTAGCGAAGATAAAGCCAACAAAAGAGCAACCTTAAGAGTCAGAATCCGCTCAGGAGCTGACTCCAAGGGCTCGAAGGGAGCCTCTGTCAAACCCTCTAGGACGACTGACAGGTCCCACGAGGGAACTCTAGGGGGGCGAGCCGGTTTCAGGCGCCTAACCCCACGCATAAAGGCCGAAACTAACCTTAGTCTCCCCAAGGGAATCTTGTCTGATTCTCTATGAGCGGCAATAGCTGCGACATATACTCTGAGAGTGGTAGCAGCCGCTCCGGAAGCAAACTTTTCCTGCAGGAATTCCAGCACTGAGCCTACTGGGCAGCTAACTGGGTTCCTATCACGTGCTAAGCACCATGCCTCGAACACCCTCCACTTGGAGGAATACAGCCTCCTCGTAGAAGGGGCTCTAGCACTCGCGATGGTCTCCTGAACGTCGGTTGGGAGATCAAAGCTTAAAGCTAACGGCCTCTGATAGGCCAAACGTACAGCTTCCAAATGTCGGGGCGAGGATGCCATATCCTGCCCTGAAGCTGGGAGAGCAGGTCCTCTCTGACCGGGATCTCCCAGGGGGAGGATTCCAACAGAGGGATCAGCTCCGAAAACCATGGTTGGGACGGCCAGAATGGGGCTACCAGAAGGAGGCGGACTCCGCTCTCCCTCACTCTGGACAGAACCGCCTGGATCAGCTTGATGGGCGGGAAGGCATAGAGTTTCTGCATCGGCCATGGGTGGGCGAATGCATCTATCCCCAACGGAGCTGGAGGGCTCAGGGAGAACCAAAGCGGGCATTGGGACGACTCCTGAGATGCAAAGAGGTCCACTTCCGCTTTTCCGAACATCTCCCAGATCAGGGCCACCGTCTGGCGGTTCAACATCCATTCCCCAGACCTGAGCTTCTGCCTCGACAGGAAATCTGCTGCGAGGTTCAGAATCCCTGGGACATGGACTGCTCTTAGAGAGAGGAATTTGTCCTGGGACCACAGGAGAAGGTGACGCGCATGCCTGTCTAGGGTGCGTGATCGTGAACCCCCTTGTCTGTTTACATGGGACACTACCGCCATATTGTCCGTTCTGACAATGACATGGTGTCCTTCGAGGAAAGGGAGAAAGTGGCAAAGAGCCAGGAAGACAGCCCTCAGTTCCAAGCTGTTTATGTGCCACGAAAGGGTCTCGCCAGTCCAAACCCCGCACGCTGGCCTGCCCTCGAAAACCGCTCCCCAGCCGGTCAGAGAGGCATCCGTCGTAACCATCTGGCGACGGAATACCGCACCCATACCGACTCCTCTCTGAAGGAAGAGGGGGTCCCGCCAGATTGACAGGGCGCGAAAGCAACTGCGCGACACCTTCAATAGGCGAAGGGCTGGCCCCGTGGGCCGAACCCCTGAGAGCTTCATCCACCAGAGAAAAGGTCTCATGTGGAGTAGCCCTAGAGGTAGCACAGGGGAGGCCGCGGCCATAAGGCCCAGAAGTCTGCTGCAGGCGCTCACGGAAACATGATGACCTAGCGCAAAGCGGGTCAGACATGTCACCAGACTGGAAATCCGTGCAGGAGCCAAACGGGCCTGCATAAGAACGGAGTCCATGCGTACCCCCAAGAAAACCGTGCTCTGAGCTGGAGTAAGAACGCTCTTCTCCGTATTCAACCTCAACCCGAGAGACTGAATATGACGGAGGACAATGTCCCTGTGGTGAGTTACCACCTCTCTGGAGTGGGCTAAAAGGAGCCAATCGTCCAGGTAGTTGAGTATGTGGATGCCCTGGAGCCGCAGTGGGGCCAGAGCAGCATCCATACACTTTGTGAACGTCCTTGGCGCTAGAGCGAGGCCAAAGGGGAGGACCCTGTACTGGTATGCTTTTCCCCCAAAGGCGAACCTGAGAAACTTCCTGTGTCGTCGTACGACCTGGATGTGGAAATAAGCATCCTTGAGGTCTACTGTCACAAACCAGTCTCCCAGCCGGATATGAGATATGATAGCCTTCAGCGTCAACATCTTGAATTTCCCCTTGTAAAGAGAGAAATTCAACCGGCGAAGATCTAGTATCGGTCGCAGGCCGCCTCCCTTCTTCGGGACCAGGAAGTAACGGCTGTAGAAGCCCTGTTCGACTTCCCCCGAAGGAACCTCTTCTATCGCCCCCTTCAGCAGAAGGGATGAAATCTCCTGCTGTAGTACAGAAGCCTGAGCGGCGCTGTCGACTACAGTAGGAAAGACCCCGTTGAAGCAGGGGGGGTTGCGACAGAACTGAAGCGTGTAGCCGAGCCGAACTGTGCGAAGGATCCAAGGCGATACCCCTGGTAAACGCTCCCATTCCTGACAGAAATGTGATAGAGGGAGAGGAGTGTTGCAGCGCGAGGGACATACCTGAGGTAGGGTGTCGTGCCGATTTCCATGGGGCGGCGTGGTTGACTGTGGAGGAGAGCGCTCGGCGTCCTGACATGTACTGGGGGGTACCATCGCCTGGATAGGAGTAACTGGGTCCGCCTGCTCCGAAGGAAAAAGAACTGTGCCTCCAAGGAAGCAATTGGCGGGTGTAACTTGCACCGGGAGGGAGGGGAGAAAGCAAAACGCGTCTCCTTCCTCCTGCGCCGGACTGGGTGAAGGGAGGGAAACAAGACCTGCACTTCGAAACACACAGGGTGGCGAAGGTGACAGGGTTGGAGGAGGAGAGCCGGTTGGAGGAGGGCAGAAACGCTTGCGCGGTCTGTCCCAACCTCGTAGATCCGGTGAGGCTCTCCTCCTTCTGACCTGCGGGTCAGGAACGGCTCGAGGAGGCTGGAGCGGCCGATTTGTTGGACCGCTTCAGCTGAAGGCGCTTGTGAGGGCGCTGGCGGGGAAACGGACGACCTCGGGCTCCCCAGACCGTAGTTGGTGGGGGATGAACCGGGTCACTCCTTCTAGTAGGGAACTCAGCCCTATGAGAGGAACGTTCTCGGGTCTGAGAAGGGGGAGGGTTGGAGTCTCTTGGCTCTCTAACCCTCCTAGGCATAAACTGCCTGAACGCGGCCGACTGAGACTTAGCGGCACGGAACTTCTCAACCACCGTGTTGACCGCCTCCCCGAAAAGACCGGAGTGGGAGATAGGGGCGTCCAGAAGAAAACTCTTATCCCTGTCCCGGATCTCCGTGAGATTCAGCCAGAGGTGGCGCTCTGCGGCAACCGAGCCCGCCATAGAGCGACCCACAGCCCGAGCAGTGTGCTTGGTGGCTCTTAGGGCCAGATCTGTGGCTTTGCGAAGCTCTTTGACAGCTTCAGGCGTCAGTCCCTCACCTTCATCCATGTCCTTCAAGACGTCCGCTTGGTAGGCTTGAAGGATGGCCATGGTATGCAGGGCCATGCCTGCTTGACCAGCCGCCATATAAGACTTCCCAATAAGGGAGGAAGTAGTCCTACAAGCCTTGGAAGGAAGGAGGGGACGCGACTTCCAAGACGGTGCAGACGACAGGGGCAAGGTGGTTAGCCAGCGTGTCCTCGACAGCTGGAATAGCGGAATAACCCTGCTCCACAAAACCTACGAGGTTGGTGAAGTCAGCGGCTGCCGCATTAGTTAGGCGTGCTGAGAAAGGCTGCTTCCAGGATCTGGAGATCTCGTGATGCAGATCGCTGAAAAAGGGCAGCTTTCTTCGTTCTGGCCTAGAATTAGGGCCACATAGGAACCTCTCGTCGAGTTTGGATGACTGAGACTCGCGGGGCTCATCAGGCCAGTCTATAGAGAGCTTCTCTGTAGCGCGCGACAGCACGTCAATAAGCTCAGTGTAGGCCGGAGTAGGCCGCGTGTCCTGGCCGCTAGGCGGGATAACGTCATCAGTCAAAGCAGGCCCGAAATCCTCGGAGTCGGAAGCTGCCGTATAAATCACGTCATCCAGACCGAAAGAAACCGATTCGCGGGCTCCCGGGCTGGGACATAAATAATCATGCGCGAATTGGACCGCGCCACGTGCGTGCTCGGGAGAGGGAGGGAGAGAAAGGGCGAGGCCCGTCTGCTCGTACTCAATATCCTCGAGCTCAACATCCGAGCCCCAGGCCGCGGATCCACGAGAGGCCTCAGCAGTCTCGGGAGCGCGACGGGGGTGAACGAATGACAAAATTTACATTTTGACAATCCTAATACAGCCTCACGCGCATGCGAAAAACCCATACATTTAACACACTTACTGTGAGGGTCGTCGTTCGAAATAAAACGAACGCATGGCGGAGAGCAGCGTCGATAATCCATGACACTTCACTGTAAGGAGAACAGAGTTCCACTTAAACCAGTCGCTGAAGTGTTCGGACGAAAACTGTAGTTAATTCGGGCTCAGAAAAACCGAACGAAGGGCAAGTGACCGCTTCGTGATGAAGGCAGAGAAATCTGAGGAGAAGATGGCGCGCGCGCGTTCATCATGCTACGACGTAAGAGCGTCGAGGCGGAGCCAGCTTTGCGCGAGCGCCATCAGCCAATGAATTGGCGTGATTCTATAGGGCTTCAGGCAATCGGCACATTCAGAGAATATCCCACTGCGCTTTCCGCAGCGTTGAGTGAACCTATGAAAGAGAACATCTAAAACAGCCGTTGATTTCAGACTGTGGTTTCAAATCAGTTGTAGTTGTTGTGTTTTATTCTCTGAGTGCAAGCATGATCACATTGTAACATTGATTCAATTCCATTACTATTGATTTTGGATGAAATTTCAACATTTTATTTGATGTTGATTCAGTGCAGTTAACATTGACACATCAACACTGTTTCGATGGTGGCCCGCTGTCTTTCTAACGTCAATGTTTGTCAGCTCTAAGAAGATAAACATCTGACACTTGAGTACTGAAATTGTGGATGTGTGGAATTAATGTATAAAAAGTTAATAAATATCAATGTAATGAAAATTATTCTTTTTTATTAGATTCTGGATGAGATTAAATATAAAGTAATGTTTCTTAATGGGAAAAATGTTTTATTTAATCCATATCTTTTTTTGTTTGTTTAAAACAAATAATTTCTATTGACTTATAATATCTAATTGACTAAAAATGAGAAACAATTTTTTAATTAAATCTATATCTATTTGATTAGAGAAAACAAATAATTTCTAATGCATATTATTTCTTAAATGAGAATTTTTGTTTTGATTAAATCTATATCTTTTTGTTTAAATCAAAAATAGAATTTAAATTAATTGACTTTATTCAACAAGAAAAATATACTTTGTGCCTGGTTTTATAAAATAGTTTTCATAGACATAGAACATATTGTTTATTTTTCATTGGCTCAAGTTATAAAATATAGATTTTAGAACCATTACCCTATTTTGTTTTAATTGGATGAATGAAAATATTTTTTAAGTGTACATTTTTTTTAACTGGATGAATGAAAACATTTAGTTTAGCTTAAGTAAATATACTTTAAAGGTCAGCATTTTTCATATTATTCATAAGATTCATTAAACTTTCCAGAAGATGAGGCAGCGATGTCTTTAAAATGTTTTATAAATCTCTATGGGCGAGTTTATCCACTGTTCATACTTTCTAACACTTCCACCAACTCTTCAATACTTGTGCTATTTTCCAGATTTAGTTTTGTATCTTCTGAAGCTGAAGCGTCCAAGCATTCAAAAGGAAATGTGTATATATACACTCACCGGCCACTTTATTAGGTACACCTGTCCAACTGCTCGTTAACACTTAATTTCTAAGCAGCCAATCACATGGCGGCAACTCAGTGCATTTAGGCATGTAGACATGGTCAAGACAATCTCCTGCAGTTCAAACCGAGCATCAGTATGGGGAAGAAAGGTGATTTGAGTGACTTTGAACGTGGCATGATTGTTGGTGCCAGAAGGGCTGGTCTGAGTATTTCAGAAACTGCTAATCTACTGGGATTTTCACGCACAACCATCTCTAGGGTTTACAGAGAATGGTCCGAAAAAGAAAAAACATCCAGTGAGCGGCAGTTCTGTGGGCGGAAATGCCTTGTT
>JAULUF010000062.1:5427500-5615000 GCA_031834385.1 Semotilus atromaculatus
AATATCTGCCAATCAACACTGTTGCATTCTGGACTGCACCGTGTGTAAAAGACTCCACTGTTTGTGTGTGTGTGTATATACTGTATATTCCCACAGTGCAGTCTTTTACAGCAGGAAAGAATGAGGACATTTAGTGCCTATGCTAATTTGTCATATATTGAGTTATGAAAAAGTAAGGTCAAATAGCCTATGTTTCTAAACATCCCAAATTACTATAGAACATATGATTACCTTCAGTGATTCAATAGTACAATTGTAGGTTATAAAATTAATTGTGAAGTTTTGTGAAAATGTTGGTCTTTTCTGTAAGATTTTTTATTTTTGTTGCATAGACCTCCCTGCTGAAAACCATCATAGATCCGTCAGTTTAACTGCGAGACTCTTAACAGCAGCTGATCAGATGAGGCTGGCTGAAGCGTGTTTTTATATGTATGAAAGTCCGTTTCCCATGCATAGTGGAAGCCAGACCAGACCAGGCGTCCCGATTTATCCAGGATAGACCCAAGATAGCTAGCTAAGCTAGCGAGACGCCCATATGACAAAGAAAATGTGTTTTGCTGTCACTGTAAATGTAAGTGTCATTTTTGTATGCATGCAGGGTTTGAGCATTACATTCGTGGGGAAGATGATCCAGTTTTGGTGTTTTCCTCATTCAAAACATTTGTTTGGGGTTGGAAGACTTTGTTGGGATATTTGTAATTTGTTAATGAATTATACTTTGTGCCTGTTACATGTTTTATAATGGTTTTACATTGTAGTATATTGATAGATGGTTAAGTTTAGAACTAGGGTTCGGGCAACGTGCTCAAAATATATACTTAATAGTGTAATGTAACTAACAAATATTGTGGCTTATAAAACTGAAAATCCTATTTCAACATAACATGACAAAATTATGACCCAACATAAAGTCTCATTACGATAAAATTATCATGACCTTCATGTCAGTCTTATGATGCCAAATGTTTCTCATTGAAAAAAAATGTTATTTACTGTAATTTCACATGTAAATGTCACAATCTACAGAAACAACATGTTTGTCATTATTTATTTTGTTATTTGCAATCGCAGTTAATTTTGCTCAAAATATGGGGAAACTGTAATAAAACAAAGGAAATGTCCAGGAAGAAGGTTGAAACATTAAACTGAAGATATGACACTAAATGAACAATAGATCATCTTATGATGAAAATCTTTGATGAAATAAAAAACATCATATGAAACTAATGTTATTCCATCATTATTTCAGACGATGGTGGTTGGACATAAAAACCCACCCTCTGTTTCCTCGTTTGAGGCTTATAAATATCAGAAAATGTGATAAACACAAAGTCAGAAGAGTGCAGAATCACAAATATGTATAATTTGTATGTCACATCATCATAAAGAAAAGTACCCTATGTACACTTCACTTTGATGGATGAAGAGACCCAGAAGAGAGGGTGGGAAATAGTGTGTGTGTGTGTGTGTGTGTGTGGGGGGGGGGGGTTCGATTTTGATCACTTTCATGAGAAATACAAAGTATATTACAAAACACAAAGAATGTACAAATATTAAAACGGGACAGGAGAGACTCAGGAGTATGATGGCAGTTCTATGAACAGTTTGATTGAAATCAATTGTCAGTCTCAACAACTCGTGCTGGGTGACTGCAATACGCTTGGGTAACACGACTCATGACTCACGGTCATAAAGCTTACAACAAGACTAAAGACTCTGTTTCGAGATTTCCTCAGAATCCCGTCTGAGCTCGTATCCCCCTGTTGCCTGCGTACTTGTGCAACAGAGAGGACTTAGCTGTCTAACACACCACACAACTCAGGGTTTCAAAGACAGCAGGAAGGATATACAGCTGAAGTCTCATCTTTGCCCGATGACACATCCAACTTTTAATCAACTTTTGCTTAATCAAAAAAAATAAAAAAATAAAACATAGCTTCCAGTCCACATACTGAGCTCAAATAACACAAAGAAATAACTGCACTTCAAAACAAAAACCAACAATAATCAGATTATAAAAGCATATAAAACACTAAACAAACACGAGACAAAAATAAGTCACAGAAGCAGTTCAACTGCTAGCTGCCCCAGATGAGACACACACACACACACACACACACACACGCACGCACACACGCACGCACGCACACATGCACACACACGTGCACACACACACACACACACACACACACACACACACACACACACACACACACGCACACAAATTTAGTGATTTTAGTCCTGACCAAAATCATAAAACATGTTCTTCTGCAAAAAAGAGAAAGAGTAAGTCCTTGTTCTTTGATAGCTGATGTTATTTTTATAGTGTATATTTGAAAAAGAAAACTATAAAAAAAAACACTCTCTTACACAACAAAAGAAGATGTGTGTAGTAATGCAGCGGTGCACGGTAGCGAGTCATGCTGGGTTTCATTTCTCTCAATAAGTGCTCTTTGTTCTTCAGTCTTTAGAATATACACACATATTTTACACAAATCCAGCCTCTGCTCCACTGTCTGTACATGCAGGCTTCACTGGGAGAGAGGAGGAAGATAAAAGGGGATTTCAGTTCCTATGTACAATTATGTATATACCTTAACTGTCTGCATGTGACCAGTTTGAGGTGTGTCATATGGGGCGTCTCAGGAAGGCTTGAGATGATGAAGCAACACTAATGGGTGATAGAATCAACCCACAAGCCAGGTGTCCGTAAGCGCACATATCAGTCAGATACACCATCACATACATTTACAGGGTGAAATAATCCCAGGAATTGTATCCTAACACCATGTCACAACCTCAGATGTAGTTTACTTCCTGTCTGTTCCAAGTTAATCTGAGATTTTATCCTAACCAGCACAAACCGTAACAGGATGTAGCGATGGGTAGTCCAACATACTTCAGTAAAGATGGACATTACTTTTCACTGGGACACCAGAAGAGGCTGAGATCTGGAGATGTGACACCCCCGAGAGTCTGCCAGTGGGACACCAGAAGAGGCTGAGATCTGGAGATGTGACACCCCCGAGAGTCTGCCAGTGGGACACCAGAAGAGGCTGAGATCTGGAGATGTGACACCCCCGAGAGTCTGCCAGTGGGACACCAGAAGAGGCTGAGATCTGGAGATGTGACACCCCCGAGAGTCTGCCAGTGGGACACCAGAAGAGGCTGAGATCTGGAGATGTGACACCCCCGAGAGTCTGCCAGTGGGACACCAGAAGAGGCTGAGATCTGGAGATGTGACACCCCCGAGAGTCTGCCAGTGGGACACCAGAAGAGGCTGAGATCTGGAGATGTGACACCCCCGAGAGTCTGCCAGTGGGACACCAGAAGAGGCTGAGATCTGGAGATGTGACACCCCGAGAGTCTGCCACTGGGACACCAGAAGAGGCTGAGATCTGGAGATGTGACACCCCGAGAGTCTGCCAGAGGGACACCAGAAGAGGCTGAGATCTGGAGATGTGACACCCCAAGAGTCTGCCAGTGGGACACCAGAAGAGGCTGAGATCTGGAGATGTGACACCCCAGAGAGTCTGCCAGTGGGACACCAGAAGAGGCTGAGATCTGGAGATGTGACACCCCAAGAGTCTGCCAGTGGGACACCAGAAGAGGCTGAGATCTGGAGATGTGACACCCCGAGAGTCTGCCAGTGGGACACCAGAAGAGGCTGAGATCTGGAGATGTGACACCCCCAAGAGTCTGCCAGAGGGACACCAGAAGAGGCTGAGATCTGGAGATGTGACACGCCGAGAGTCTGCCAGTGGGACACCAGAAGAGGCTGAGATCTGGAGATGTGACACCCCCGAGAGTCTGCCAGTGGGACACCAGAAGAGGCTGAGATCTGGAGATGTGACACCCCCGAGAGTCTGCCAGTGGGACACCAGAAGAGGCTGAGATCTGGAGATGTGACACCCCCGAGAGTCTGCCAGTGGGACACCAGAAGAGGCTGAGATCTGGAGATGTGACACCCCCAAGAGTCTGCCAGAGGGACACCAGAAGAGGCTGAGATCTGGAGATGTGACACCCCGAAAGTGTGCCAGTGGGACACCAGAAGAGGCTGAGATCTGGAGATGTGACACCCCCGAGAGTCTGCCAGTGGGACACCAGAAGAGGCTGAGATCTGGAGATGTGACACCCCCGAGAGTCTGCCAGTGGGACACCAGAAGAGGCTGAGATCTGGAGATGTGACACCCCCGAGAGTCTGCCAGTGGGACACCAGAAGAGGCTGAGATCTGGAGATGTGACACCCCGAGAGTCTGCCAGTAGGACACCAGAAGAGGCTGAGATCTGGAGATGTGACACCCCGAGAGTCTGCCAGTAGGACACCAGAAGAGGCTGAGATCTGGAGATGTGACACCCCAAGAGTCTGCCAGAGGGACACCAGAAGAGGCTGAGATCTGGAGATGTGACACCCCAAGAGTCTGCCAGTGGAACACCAGAAGAGGCTGAGATCTGGAGATGTGACACCCCCGAGAGTCTGCCAGTGGGACACCAGAAGAGGCTGAGATCTGGAGATGTGACACCCCGAGAGTCTGCCAGTAGGACACCAGAAGAGGCTGAGATCTGGAGATGTGACAACCCGAGAGTCTGCCAGTGGGACACCAGAAGAGGCTGAGATCTGGAGATGTGACACCCCGAGAGTCTGCCAGTGGGACACCAGAAGAGGCTGAGATCTGGAGATGTGACACCCCGAGAGTCTGCCAGTGGGACACCAGAAGAGGCTGAGATCTGGAGATGTGACACCCCGAGAGTCTGCCAGTGGGACACCAGAAGAGGCTGAGATCTGGAGATGTGACAACCCCGAGAGTCTGCCAGTGGGACACCAGAAGAGGCTGAGATCTGGAGATGTGACACCCCGAGAGTCTGCCAGTGGGACACCAGAAGAGGCTGAGATCTGGAGATGTGACACCCCCTAGAGTCTGCCAGAGGGACACCAGAAGAGGCTGAGATCTGGAGATGTGACACCCCCGAGAGTCTGCCAGTGGGACACCACCGTTAAAAAGCCTTGTGTCACTTCTCTCTGTAACTACGACCTGAAGAGCATTTGGCTGATCATTTTGAGAGTGTGAAAAACGCTGAACAGTCAGCAGATGGGGTAGTTGGTGTTGGAGCTGGTGAACTTTTTAAATGTATTGAAACACTGTCGAGATCTTGAGGCAAATGTTCAATGTTGATTGTTGATTATGGATCCGGTTCTTCTGAGGTATTGGAGGGGAAGGGACTGCCGAGTTGTGCTTTGATTGGAGTGGCATTTGTTGAGAATTGTAGGATGGCTTTGATTTGGAAAAAACATTGGAATTTATGTTTATATTGGGACAAACCCCGACTTTTCGTCGAATCACAACACCGACTTGCCTGGTTGCTTGTAGTTAATGTTTCTTTGCAGTACTTATGTATGGTCTTGAGTCTCAGTATCGATGAGACTGATGAGAGTGCTGGGATGAGGACGAATATCCCATAGTGCTTTGCGACTGGGTGGAGCCTTGGACATTGCTCTGGTAACCAAGCCGAGAACTGGAGTGCTGTAATGAAAGAAAGTGAGAAAAAAGTGGATTTAACTGTTGTTTGTAATTTGAGCTGAAAGCGAACTGTAATATTATGGGTCTTGTTTATTTATTGCATATTAGGGATGTAACGATCCCCTCATGTCACAATTCGATACACATCACCATACTGAACTCCATACCATATACCATCCACCCTCATGTTGTTCAAACCCCGACTTTCATTCATCTTCAACAAAAATTAAGATATTTTTTATTAAATCTGAGAGCTGGATCACTCCTCCATAGGCTTCTATGGGATTTAAACTTGCCGGCCCAGAAAAGTTAGTAAAGACATTGATAAAATAGTCCAAGTAACTACAGTGGCTCAATCTTAAGTTTATCAAGTGACGAGAATACTTTTTGTGCGCGAAAACAAACAAAAATAATGACTTTATTGAACTATTCATGTTCTTCTGTGTGTGCCTCGAGTGAGTTCACGAGCGCCGCGACGCATGAGCGAGAACGTGGCGCAGGATGTGGAAATGATAGCCTCTGTTACCTTTCGTTTCTTTCCCTCACCTGGTAGTCTGTTTGAAGAACACTGGTTCCTGAGGTGCGAGGTTTTTTGTTTGGTGGCCCCTGGTCCTGGCCGTGCTGCAGGGAGGGGCCCGTGTTGGCCCCCGCAGTGCCTGATGTGCCGTTGGTCTGCGCTGAGCTCTGCTGGGTTGGAGCCTGCGTCTGCGTCTGCGCTGCCGTCTGCTGGTGCTGCTGCGTCTGGTTCTAGAGGACACACAATATCACTGTGTTTGAAGGATATCTTTCATTTTTCTTTCAGCATTGAAAGCTGGACATTATTCTTTTCAGGATCTTATTATTTCATAATAACAAACACCAAAACTTTTCTATGACCACATTAAACAAGAAGATCACAGGTCAGTTTTCACAGTTTAATTTCAGGCTGGACGAAAAACGCAAAAAATGTAAACCTTTTTTTTTTATTTTTTTTTATTAGTTACTGTCAAGTTTTCCAGGGCTGCATAACGATTAATCGTGACTAATCGTTTGCAGAATAAAAGTTTTTGTTTACATCATATACAGTGAAGAAAATAAGTATTTGAACACTCTGCTATTTTGCAAGTTCTCCCACTTAGAAATCATGGAGGGGTCTGAAATTGTCATCGTAGGTGCATGTCCACTGTAGTTTTTCACCAGGTTTGCACACACTGCTGGAGGGATTTTGGCCCACTCCTCCACACAGATCTTCTCTAGATCAGTCAGGTTTCTGGGCTGTCGCTGAGAAACACAGAGTTTGAGCTCCCTCCAAAGATTCTCTATTGGGTTTAGGTCTGGAGACTGGCTAGGCCACGCCAGAACCTTGATATGCTTCTTACAGAGCCACTCCTTGGTTATCCTGGCTGTGTGCTTCGGGTCATTGTCATGTTGGAAGACCCAGCCTCGACCCATCTTCAATGCTCTAACTGAGGGAAGGAGGTTGTTCCCCAAAATCTCGCAATACATTAAGGTCATCCTCTCCTTAATACAGTGCAGTCGCCCTGTCCCATGTGCAGAAAAACACCCCCAAAGCATGATGCTACCACCCCCATGCTTCACAGTAGGGATGGTGTTCTTGGGATGGTACTCATCATTCTTCTTCCTCCAAACACGGTTAGTGGAATTATGACCAAAAAGTTCTATTTTGGTCTCATCTGACCACATGACTTTCTCCCATGACTCCTCTGGATCATCCAAATTGTCATTGGCAAACTTAAGATGGGCCTTGACGTGCTGGTTTAAGCAGGGGAACCTTCTGTGCCATGCATGATTTCAAACCATGACGTCTTAGTGTATTACCAACAGTAACCTTGGAAACGGTGGTCCCAGCTATTTTCAGGTCATTGACCAGCTCCTCCCGTGTAATTCTGGGCTGATTTCTCACCTTTCTAAGGTTCATTGAGACCCCACGAGGTGAGATCTTGCATGGAGCCTCAGTCCGAGGGAGATTGACAGTCATGTTTAGCTTCTTCCATTTTCTAAAGATTGCTCCAACAGTGGACTTTTCTTCACCAAGCTGGTTGGCAATTTCCCCGTAGCCCTTTCCAGCCTTGTAGAGGTGTACAATTTTGTCTCTAGTGTCTTTGGACAGCTCTGTGGTCTTGGCCATGTTAGTAGTTGGATTCTTACTGATTGTATGGGGTGGACAGGGGTCTTTATGCAGCTAACGACCTCAAACAGGTCCATCTAATTTAGGATAATAAATGGAGTGGAGGTGGACATTTTAAAGGCAGACTAACAGGTCTTTGAGGGTTAGAATTCTAGCTGATAGACAGGTGTTCAAATACTTATTTGCAGCTGTATCTTACAAAATAAATAGTTAAAAATAGAAAATAAATGATTAATAAATTAATAGAAATATAATACATTATTCTTATTAGGGCTGGGCAAGTTAACATGTTATTATCGCGTTAACGCATTAATTAATTAACGCCGACAATTATTTTATCTCGAATTAACGCAGTTTTTTTTTTATTGTTATTATATTGAAAGTACGTTGCTCAGTGGCCCTGAATACACATACAGACAAACCATGGGTCACAGGAGGGGTAGGATGTTGATCACTACTGGCTTGGGATGTGCGTCCTCACGCGTCTCAAAAAATGAGAGCATTTGGGGTGGCCGGTCGCACACTGAATAAGAAGCGTAGCGGCGCGTCTCCGACAACTCAAGGTATCACGCACCAGACGCGCACATTCTCAGTTTATGGCCAGCAATATTGTTTAAGGACATTATGAAATTAAATAATGTCTGTACTAGAACTGACTGTTGCCTTTGGCTTGCTCAGTTGGGGATATTCAAATTAAATAACCAATCATTAATACCATTGATCAGCCCTACCAAACGTGGATGTCTTTTTTCCAGTAATAAACAAACATTGTTATGTTGTTTTGATTGATACTGTGAAGCTGCTTTGATACAATCTGTATTGTGAAAAGCACTATATAAATATATTTGACTTGACTTGACTTACTATGTTATGATTGTAGGCTACTGTACAATTAAATAAAATCGTTGCTGATTCTGAAGTCTGAACACTTTACCTCAGAGCGTCCGATCAGCAATTTTCATCCACGCAGCTGATTTATGTAAATTAATGAAAGGAACAACTAAATGTATCTTGGAGCACAGTTTGAAGTCAGTCTACATTAACGACGATTTGAGATAAATATAATGTACATTTAATATAAAACTATGGCGCAGCAGGATTTTGAACAGAGTAGCTGGGCGCTTCAGATAGTCGCCGAATGGCGCTGCCGTTGTGTGTATAAAATAATGTGCTCGAATATTAAAGACGCGGCGCTGCCCTGCGCTTCTCGTCCGGTGTGTGACCCCCTTAACATAGACATTTTCATATAAAATATCTTCCTGACAGCAGAGTTGATAGAAGTTATTTTTAACCACTACAAATTTGACTTCACAGACTAAAAAGTCCCCTGGCCTGCACAGTGAATACCAGCTGTGTACTTTTTTTGTGCTCGACCACTTCACCTCACTCTACAACTGCGAATGTATAGGCCTACCACAAATTTAATTTCTCGTGCCATTTATACGCTAAAAATAGTTAATGCTGCTCCATGATAAAAGAAAAATGTTTCTGCTGGTACCTGTTCAGAAAAAAGAAAGAAAAATCTGAAAACTGATTGATAAATGTTACCTAATTGCTGTTGCTCAGAAGGTACCTTGCCTGTTATAATGTTATGATTGTGACTCTGAGGGTAACTTGTTTTTTTTATTACAAACTAGATAAACTATTAATGCCCTGGCAGTGGCAAATGGCTTTGGTTTTATATTTGATTTGAATGTATTCATGTTTAAGTTGAGATTTACAATAAATATTTCAACTGCTACTGTGTAAAGGGAATACTGCTGTTAAAAAGCACCTTATTTGATTAAAGTGTTTGCAAACCAAATTTTATAGCAAATTTGTTTATATAGCAGTACTTTTAAAAGAAAAGTGTGGAATACAGTACTTTTGAATTAATTATTGAATTTTGCAATTAACTGCGATTAATCGCATAAAATCATGCGATTAATCGCGATTAAAAAATGTAATCGTTGCCCAGCACTAATTCTTATAAATCTATGTAATTGCAACATAATCAACTGTGCAAATCATAAAATTGTTCATGTTTGCTGTAGACATTGTTTTCAAGTCACCAAAAAAACCAAACATTTTAGATATATATTGTAAATACACCCATATATATATATATATTTATATACACGTAAAAAAAAATCTAATGGATTGATTTATTAATTATTTTATTTATTAAATATTATGTAAAATAAATATACATTTCATTGATGAAGTTTATGTGATCACGCTCAATAAGGGTGTTTTCACATAGTTCATTTTAGAGCCAAACCCAGAAGATACAGGCAAAAAATCAATATGAGTCAACCACTTATTAAAAAACATACATGTCTGGCTTTAAAATTGAATTGGTTGAGTTGCTGTAAAATAGCCAAGATATGCAGATCTGTGATCAACTGAATCTGTAAGATCATATAAGTGTCAGCTCAATGACTATTTGCTTACTCAATGGACACAAGCAAGTCACATGTAGGCTATGTAGGATTATATATAGAAAATATCATAACATTTCATTTATTAACATGCTGCGATGCCGTGGTTTGAGACTGTCAAAGCGTAGTTATGATTTGATCTTAAAGGGCAACTAAACCCCTGGTCAGAGCCTGACTCCACCCACTGGCAATATTTGAAAAATGATGGAAGAGTGGGCGGAACCAATGGGGGGTGCACCTGAGACAGGTCTCTCTCTGACATCACAGAGTACCACAACATCAAATAGGAAAATTCAACTGCAGTAGCCACCGTTCAACCTGAAGAGGGCAGCACTCAGACGCTTTTACACCATATATTGTAGAATCACAACACTTTATACCCAAATGTCAAAAAAATCAATGAACAGCATTAATAAAGCCCCAGTCTTACAGATCATTAACTAAAAAAGTTGTTTTAGGGTTTAGTTAACCTTTAAATATAAATATACTTCTGACCAAAACAGGAAATGATTGAACACCGACAGGAATGCATTGGGTATGCGATGACAATGCCTTGTGTTTTGTGGGGGAAACACACAATAGAATGAAAGATGGAGTCTTAAGTAGCTTACTAGATCAGATATTTTGCATGTGCTGTCATGTGTGCATGTTTTTTGTACATGTAAACCTTTCCTTTGGTAAATAAGGGTCTTTGTGTGGTAGGAACCCAATCCAGTTCTGTAGGTCTTTCTAGATGTGTGTTTGTGTGTTTCGTCAAACACAACCACAGCCATCCAGATATTGTACTACACAGAAAAACAGCTAACAATGAGTTAAGTGAGTTGGCTCAAGTCACTAAATGTAAGAGTAAATATTGGCTCGATCAAGGATTGGAGACGTGAGATGGTATCTTTATGCTGCGTGTGTTTGTTTGTCTTTTGCCTGGATACCTTTCCTCCTTCACTGCCCGAGTGCACAGCTTAACAACACTGCTATCTGAGCGCTCCCTCACTTCTTACACTCAGATTCCCTCTTGGTTCCACTGGAATGAGGAACATTAGAAATTAGCTGTAGAAACAGTAAGAAAGCAGTCGTTTTAGCAGAAGGTTTTATCTAAAGTAGTTTACGGTGCTCTATTTACAGGGACAATCTCCCTGAAGGACCAAAGCGCCCTGCTCACGGTCACAGTGTCCTGTGCAGGGCTGACATCAACACATTTTCTAAAGAAAGCGTCAAAACTGCCTATATCTACACTCACCTACTGTTTAGTGGGTTAGGGTGTTCAGACAGGCAGAAAAATGTTTTTAAAAAAATTGTGCACAAATTAAATGCCAAAGAAAATAAATACATTTTTATTGAACTTTAAAAGAATGAACAGTACTGGGAGCTTTAGGCCCTATTTAGTTTAAAGCGCAGGGCGCAAATGCACATTTTCTAGTTCATCGACAGGAAAAATGGTCTGCGCGCCCGGCGCATGGTCTAAAAGGGTTGTCCCTATTCTCTTAATGAGTAATGGCTGTGTTTTGGCCGTAACAGGAATAGGTAATAAACCTAGTCAGGAATATATCAGAGTCTCATCAAAATTCCCTTTAAAAGAACCACGGCGGATTCGCTATTTACATGACCGAATTTGCAAGCGGTAAAACAAAATGCTTCTCCAGAGCGTAAACGGATCTGCTCGTGCGCGAGGTTAAAGTGCAGACCATCTACGGGACACGCCAGATTCCACCATATCTTTATGTACACAATATTAATCTTTTACACTGTAATCCTTTCATATTTGGCATGTTTGTGTGCATGTCCCTGTGTGTGTAATAAGCAGAGTGTGCGCGCGTGTTGTACCCGCCTATAGGCTCATATTACTAATGCGCCCTTTAAATAAATAAATAAATACTGCACCATTGACTTTAGACCAGGTTTCAGTTGGTCAATGGCTCAGTCTATTTCAGTTCCTCAAAATAGCAACGCGTCAACAATGCGCCTGAACACACACTCGTTCTCAGACCAATGAACCGATGCGCGCAAATGCATTTGCTATTTAAACAACGTGGCGCAGGACGTGAAAATGATAACTGCGTCGGGCTGAAACTAGCAACACACACTTGCCTGGCGCTGCATTGCACCGGGTGTATGATAGGGCCATTAATTTTATGCGTCAATTCTTTTTCACAACCTTGGACTTAAAACAACAACAAATCCATGTTCACTTTTGAGCTATAAGTGTTCACGCGGAATAGGAAGAAGTAGTTTGTTTGCTTATCTTAATCCCATTTTAAACTTTCCCAAAAATATTTTATGAACATTTTGAATGTGTCTGAGGAGGGATTTGATCCCAACACTCCAACCTGAATGAATAATCTGTTTATGGTTGACAACAGAACTCTAGGTGCAGTAAAACCAAGGGCTTACTCGGACTCGTGAATGTGTGTTAAAATCAACAAGAATTATAACAGGAACAATATATGACAAAGTCTGAAAATACCTGATAAAATCTTCATTGTATTTAGGCAGCATATACAGGTGAAACAAGAAAAATTAGAATATCGTGCAAAAGTTCATGTATTTCAGTAATTCAAATTAAAAGGTGAAACTAATATATTTGGTATATATAACTATATACATATGCATGATTATACTTTTCAGAGGGCCGACATTTCTGTATTTAAAATCCTTTTTTTTTTATTGATTTCCTGTAATATTCAAATTTTCTGAGATTTAGAATTTGGGCTTTTCATAAGCTGTAAGCCATAATCATCAAAATTATAACTTTTGCACGATATAATTTTTTTTTCGAGTTTCACCTGTATAAGATCACACACAAAAACGATAAATTAAGACTCAAAGCTCTGATTTCAAGTAGCTTTATCGTCATTCAGCTTTAATGTAACTGTGTCCGAAGTCCGTGTATTAAATGAGAATGGTTCTTGTACAGCATACACATGACAACTGTGTTGCCTGACACACACAATGAGATGTCATAAAACTGATCATATGAGAGATACTAAAAACATTGGCAATATTTCCGATCTACTCACACACGTCTCTTGCCGTTGTTCTGACACTTAAAGGGAGAGTTCACCAAAAAGTAGATGTAGATCCAAACCTGTATGAGTTTCTTCTGTTGAACTAAAAAGGATATTTTGAAGAATGTTGGTAACCAGACAGTTGACACATAGTAGGAAAAAAAATACTATGGAAGTCAATGGCTACCGTCAACTACAAACATTCTTCAAAATATCTTCTTTTATGTTCAACAGAAGAAACTCATACAGGTTTGGAACAAGATGAGGGTGAGTAAATGAAGACAGGATTTAACATTTTGGGTGAACTTTTCCTTTAAGCCAAAGTTATAGCCACCGATGTAGATATGATGGATACTGACTACACCATGCAAACAAAATGATCTGATTTAATTTCTTACAAAATTACAGAGGGGAAAGTCAGGGCTATAGATCACATCCGGAAAACAAATCAGAACTGGATGCAGTGTGAGAAAAACTGAAGTTTCTTAATCAGGCATTGTTACCTTCTCTGTTTTCTCCTCCGGTTCATCCTCACTTAGGAACTCTCGTTTCGGGTAAGGAATCTGACATCCTGCAAATACACTAAAAAACACACAAAGAATACATTAAAACTATTTTTATAGGAACTGCAACTGTGTCCCGTATAAATATGGACACCTGATGACAGGTGAACGACTAGAGTTCATGTTTAAGCTGCTATAAAAGCAGTGTGAAAGGAAAAACTTGTGGTATGCTACACTACACGGCCTAAAACAGGCTGACACCCCCTTCTAATGAAAGAGTTTGGCTACGATCATAAAGGCAAATCTTACTGCAACAACACAGAATAACACTCCTTTTATTAGGAAAATGTAATTCTTTACTCTTCTAACAAAGTGAGATCCATAAAAAAAGGATCTGATGTCTGAGTCTGGAGTGAGCCAGCACAAAGCCCAGACCTGAGCCACACAGAACATCCAGAAGCAGAAGCATGGCCCAGTGCCAGTGCCTGAGCTCACGGTCCTGAGCGGAGGCCTTGTGTCAGCGTTCCGGCACTTCTGTCTGTTGGTGACAGAG
This sequence comes from Semotilus atromaculatus, assembly GCA_031834385.1. NCBI lineage: Eukaryota > Metazoa > Chordata > Actinopteri > Cypriniformes > Leuciscidae > Semotilus > Semotilus atromaculatus. Next base: position 5,441,626 of record JAULUF010000062.1, read on the forward strand.
CTCTGACACTCCCGGTTCGTCCTGTGTATGTTTAGTCTGGTTCATTGTGAGCACATGGCTTCTTGTGTTCCTGTGCCATGTGCTCTCCTGTCAGTTGTCAGCCCCTCCCATCTCGTCACCTGATAATTGATGAATCTCCTGTTTGTTCGTTACCCCATACCTGTCAACACTCCCGTTTTTCCCGGGTTTCTCCCGTTTTTTTAGCCCTATCTCCCAGACCCCTCCCGGTTTGTTATTTCTCCCGGGAAACTCCCGTAATTTGCATGGCCCAAACTCCTTTATGAATAATCGGACCAATATGTTTGTTTAATGTTGACCAGTTGCCAGAAATGCATTATTTTAACCCAATCCACACACCATAAAATGGAAAATAATCTCCTGGATTTTGAAAACCAAATGTTGACAGGTATGCTTTACCCTCCTTTGTTCCCTATTTAGTCTCCATGTGTTTGCAGTCCTGTGCTGGATATTACACACTCCTGTACAGTAGGTGGCGGTATGCACCTATAAATGCTGGTTTGCGATCCGCCATTAAACTGAAAGAAGAAGAAGAAGTCCTGTGCTGGTTCGTTGTCCATGTTTCCCTCGTGTTTTCTGTGCCTGCCTGAGTTCTCTCTCGTTTTCCCCTACGGTGTAGTTTTGTTTTGTTTGTTTAATAAATATCTTTCCTGCATATGAATCCTCGCTTCCTGATTTACCCATTCCGTGACATCTTGTTTCTGCAGCAAGTGGAAGCCTTTAGGAAAGATCAACTCCCTATTAATGCTAACGCTTTTACTGAACAAACACATATGGGTGTGTGGAGTTTGGGTGTCACAGGGGCGTCACACCCGTGAGGGATGTGGGTGTTTTAACACCCGCACTTTTCCCGGTGAGAGGGTTCAACACCCGCACTTTTCGCGGTGAGAGGGTTCAACACCCGCACTTTTCCCGGTGAGAGGGATCAACACCCGCACTTTTCCCGGTGAGAGGAATCAATACCCGCACTTTTCGCGGTGAGAGGGTTCAACACCCGCACTTTTCCCGGTGAGAGGGATAAACACCCGCACTTTTCCCGGTGAGAGGGATAAACACCCGCACTTTTCCCGGTGAGAGGGTTCAACACCCGCACTTTTCCCGGTGAGAGGGATAAACACCCGCACTTTTCCCGGTGAGAGGGATAAACACCCGCACTTTTCACGGTGAGAGGGATCAACACCCGCACTTTTCCCGGTGAGAGGGATCAACACCCGCACTTTTCCCGGTGAGAGGGTTCAACACCCGCACTTTTCCCGGTGAGAGGGATAAACACCCGCACTTTTCCCGGTGAGAGGGATAAACACCCGCACTTTTCACGGTGAGAGGGATCAACACCCGCACTTTTCCCAGTGAGAGGGTTCAACACCCGCACTTTTCCCGGTGAGACAGTTCAACACCCGCACTTTTGCCGGTGAGAGGGATCAACACCCGCACTTTTGCCGGTGAGAGGGTTCAACATCCGCACTTTTCTCGGTGAGAGGGATCAACACCCGCACTTTTCCCGGTGAGGCGGTTCAACACCCGCACTTTTCCCGGTGAGAGGGTTCAACACCCGCACTTTTCACGGTGAGAGGGATCAACACCCGCACTTTTCCCAGTGAGAGGGTTCAACACCCGCACTTTTCCCGGTGAGACAGTTCAACACCCGCACTTTTCCCGGTGAGAGGGATCAACACCCGCACTTTTCCCGGTGAGAGGGATAAACACCCGCACTTTTCCCAGTGAGAGGGTTCAACACCCGCACTTTTCCCGGTGAGACAGTTCAACACCCGCACTTTTCCCGGTGAGACAGTTCAACACCCGCACTTTTCCCGGTGAGAGGGATCAACACCCGCACTTTTCCCGGTGAGAGGGATAAACACCCGCACTTTTCCCGGTGAGAGGGTTCATCACCCGCACTTTTCCCGGTGAGAGGGTTCAACACCCGCACTTTTCCCGGTGAGAGGGATCAACACCCGCACTTTTCCCGGTGAGAGGGATAAACACCCGCACTTTTCCCGGTGAGACGGTTCAACACCCGCACTTTTCCCGGTGAGACGGTTCAACACCCGCACTTTTCCCGGTGAGAGGGATCAACACCCGCACTTTTCCCGGTGAGAGGGATAAACACCCGCACTTTTCCCGGTGAGACGGTTCAACACCCACACTTTTCCCGGTGAGACGGTTCAACACCCGCACTTTTCCCGGTGAGAGGGATAAACACCCGCACTTTTCCCGGTGAGACGGTTCAACACCCGCACTTTTCCCGGTGAGAGGGATCAACACCCGCACTTTTCCCGGTGAGAGGGATAAACACCCGCACTTTTCCCGGTGAGACGGTTCAACACCCGCACTTTTCCCGGTGAGAGGGATAAACACCCGCACTTTTCCCGGAGAGACGGTTCAACACCCGCACTTTTCCCGGTGAGAGGGATCAACACCCGCACTTTTCCCGGTGAGAGGGATAAACACCCGCACTTTTCCCGGTGAGACGGTTCAACACCCACACTTTTCCCGGTGAGACGGTTCAACACCCGCACTTTTCCCGGTGAGAGGGATAAACACCCGCACTTTTCCCGGTGAGACGGTTCAACACCCGCACTTTTCCCGGTGAGAGGGATCAACACCCACACTTTTCCCGGTGAGAGGGTTCAACACCCGCACTTTTCCCGGTGAGGCGGTTCAACACCCGCAATTTTTCAGCAGTTTTGCACAAACGCCCTACTACAGTCGCTCCTCCGTTTCTCTGGCGCTCTGTGTGTGCGCTCTCTGCCTTCTCTCTCTCAAACATGACACCGGTTTTGAGTATGACTGGCTGATGATTGGCTGTTCTGCCTTAAGTCCCGCCTCTCTTGATGTGTTAGATTTATCGTGCTGAGGAGGTGGGAACTTATGGTTATTTACATCTCCTTTTTCCAGGTATGCTTTTTATGCTTTCGAAGTTTTTAAATAAGCTTGATATGTGTTTGGGAAGATGTTATGTTTATGTTTTGTTAACATTTAGAGTGTTTTTGGTATTATATTTCGTTTTTTTGGCTAAACAGCACAATACTTTAATTAAGTAACGTTAGGCGTTCTGTTTGTGCTGCGTGATTTAAAGAAAAGTGCACTCTTTGCTCACACGATCAGCATGGTGATCTGGTGTTTTCTCCTAAATAAAAGCTCAAGGGTTTATTTCTTACAAGTGAAGAAATTAGGACAAAAGTATTGTAATTTTCCTATTCTATAGCGTAATATATAAATATAATATAATGTAGACTGAGACGGTTCATGGGTCGAAGCCGGTTGAAGCTCTTCATTTTGAGCTCTCAATGTGCACCAGATTGATGCATTTAACCTTAAAATGTAAAAAAAATTATTGCGGGGGAGCATGACCCCGAACCCCCCTAAGGTCCACACAACATGCCAAAATTTAAATGTCACATCCATCCCCCGCACTTTAGAAAAGTTTGCTTCGCCACTGTCCACATACAGTACTTTACGTCATAAATCTTATTTTCCTTTGAGATCACTCGCATGCATTAAATGTGTGTGCGTGTGGGATGAGTCTTACTCAGATGTAGGTAAGGGGTCCTCCAGGAAATATAGGTCCTGCAGTGCCTGCTCAGAAGTGATTCTTTTGGTGGGGTCCATCGTCAGCAATTTCTGGAGCTAGATTAGATTAATATTCATTACTATTACGGTCACAATCTGTGTTTTCTTATTATTAGTTTGTTTATTGTCATTTTCGATGTCTTTTGTCTTCCGTCGCCATGGTTACTCATTGATTTACTCACACCTATTCCTTATTTGATGATTAGTTCTCGTGTATAAAATGCCCTCAGTGTCTTTAGTTCACTGTCTGGTGTTGTCTGCTACACACACTGGTACGTTTCCCTCACACTTATTTGAATTACTCTTCTTTTTATTCAATAAAGTACACTGCTTATTGATCCTCTCGTCTTCATCCTCAGCCCAGCCGTGACAATTTCTAAGGATGTGCAAAACCAAATTCACATAATCGAGTTGGTGGGATTTTCTGAATGATTAGACTAGTTGGTGTTCAGAAAGTCCTTTACAGTGTAAGCCAGATCTCTGTGTGGACAACACCAGTATCTGTAGCAGGAGTCCTTCACAAAAATCTTACTGGATTATTGCAATATTTGCAAAAGTATTGAAATCTATGAATATACATAAGTAACCATCTTAAAAGAAATGTCTTTGTGAAGCATATAATGTTGAATATAAAAGTAAAAGTTGAGATAAGTGTACGTGTACAACAGACTCACCAATAGAAACACTTTGCTGTCTGGTTTGACTTTATGTTTCTCCATGTATTTGATGAGACTGCTGTTGGCATATCTGTAAAACACATCTGAAGAATCACTATATAATGCTCAAAAGGGCAGCATACTGCCACAATGCTCTCAAACTCAAATATAATGGTAGAGAATTAACATTTCAACCCTTTGAATGATGAAAAGAATCACATTGCCATCCAGTTTAATCTCGTGAAACATAATTTGCCCTCTATACCGTATTTTGGTATTGAACAAGGAAATATACGAAGAAAAGTGGGTAATATCAACAATTTCGTTTTACAAAGAGATAAAGTATTTTAAGACTTTTAAGTTGACTACCCGTCTAGTATAACATGTTTGAGAGGACTGTGCTGTCATTTAGTTCTTATTTGAAGGCCTTCTTAAAAGTTTTTGGTCACACACCTGCCCAAATTTTTTTGGGGGATGTGGACAAAACATTTCATTTTGAAAATTCTAAGTATAGCCTTTTACATCATTACATGAAATATATATTTCATGTGTTATATTTCATGTGTTAGCGTGAACTGAGTTAGCTGAATTGATAGACTAACTTTACAGCACTAAATTGATAGACTAACTTTAAAGTTAAACACTCACATAAATGAATGTAACTCGTGATAATCAACACTCATTTTGTTTTTGCTGTTGAAAATACATTTGGTGTTACTCTGGAACAGAGCACAGGACTCACGTGGTTCTTCTGAAATCTTTCTGTAAAGTTGGATATTCTGGCATTTTCCGGATATCCTCCCAGTCTTTATCTAGGAATTATAAATACATTACATTATATAATTACATGCAGTGACAATTAACAAGGCTAGGAGTCAAAATAAGCATTTGTTACATTGTACTTATATTTAAAGTACCTGCATTGGTTACAACTGTAATTACACTGTTAACCCATAACCCTCACTGTATTCCAAAAGCTAGACCTAACATATTTCTAAGCATTAAAAAATCAATTACATGCTAAAATTGAACATTGCTTATGAGTCATGAATCATTTAGAACAAATCAACAGAGAAACAGGAAGTGTTTATGTTGTACTTGTGCCTATAATAGCCTATAATTGTCTAAATCAAAATGTTTAAAGATTCTTTCACATGGCCTTCCCTGGTCATGGTATCATGGTATGAGTAATTTAATAATTAATCACAGACTTTACTTAAAAATCAACAATAAATGACTAGATCTGCCACGCTGCTGCTGCTGAGCAAGGACACCTTTCTTCGACTAAATGCTCAGGCCATAAAATCAATGGAAACTTCTTCTGCAAGAGAAACTATTCATATATGCAAGTTATATATAAAACTTGTTGCAACTCAAATACATGTGAGACGAGGGTCCGCGCAAGCCCTCAAACAAACAAACAAACTAATTTAGGCTTCGGGGAAAGAAAAGCAGACACAAACACGTAGAATATTTAAAGGGACATTAAGTAAGAATTACTCCCATCTAGCTGTGAAATTGTATTTTGCATTCAAACGAATTGTGCTCTCCAGCGCCTCGCGTTTTCAAATGCGTGTTGCATCTACGGTGGCCGTTACGTACCAAAAAGCTCTGACAGGATGTCTTCTAATAGCACTTCGTCGAGTTTTCCTTCGGGTGAACAGGTTTGTTATTTCAAACAAAGTTCAAATTGACACAACGAACAAACGAATGTTACAGTATGAATTAATGAGTGTCAAAAACATGAATTATTGTAATTAGTAGTTTTGTTTATTCGTTATATTTTCTGAAGTACTTGCATTGTTAGATATCATCATCAGATGATTCAACTGTAGGGAGAGGAAGAAGTAGAGGAAGAGGAAGAGGACAGAGGAAGAGGAAGAGGACAGAGGAAGAGGACAGAGGCAGTGGATCAGTGGATCTAGGCGAGGAAGAGGAGGAGAGGAAGAAGTAGAGAAAGAGGAAGAGGACAGAGGCAGTGGATCAGTGGATCTAGGCGAGGAAGAGGAGAGGAAGAAGTAGAGGAAGAGGAAGAGGACAGAGAGGCAGTGGATCAGTGGATCTAGGCGAGGAAGAGGAGGAGAGGAAGAAGTAGAGGAAGAGGAAGAGGACAGAGGCAGTGGATCAGTGGATCTAGGCGAGGAAGAGGAGGAGAGGAAGAAGTAGAGGAAGAGGAAGAGGACAGAGAGGCAGTGGATCAGTGGATCTAGGCGAGGAAGAGGAGGAGAGGAAGAAGTAGAGGAAGAGGAAGAGGACAGAGGCAGTGGATCAGTGGATCTAGGCGAGGAAGAGGAGGAGAGGAAGAAGTAGAGGAAGAGGAAGAGGACAGAGGCAGTGAATCAGTGGATCTAGGCGAGGAAGAGGAGGAGAGGAAGAAGTAGAGGAAGAGGAAGAGGACAGAGGCAGTGGATCAGTGGATCTAGGCGAGGAAGAGGAGGAGAGGAAGAAGTAGAGGAAGAGGAAGAGGACAGAGAGGCAGTGGATCAGTGGATCTAGGCGAGGAAGAGGAGGAGAGGAAGAAGTAGAGGAAGAGGAAGAGGACAGAGAGGCAGTGGATCAGTGGATCTAGGCGAGGAAGAGGAGGAGAGGAAGAAGTAGAGGAAGAGGAAGAGGACAGAGGAAGTGGATCAGTGGATCTAGACGAGGAAGAGGAGGAGAGGAAGAAGTAGATGAAGAGGAAGAGGACAGAGAGGCAGTGGATCAGTGGATCTAGGCGAGGAAGAGAGGAAGAAGTAGAGGAAGAGGACAGAGAGGCAGTGGATCAGTAGATCTAGGCGAGGAAGAGGAGGAGAGGAAGAAGTAGATGAAGAGGAAGAGGACAGAGAGGCAGTGGATCAGTGGATCTAGGCGAGGAAGAGGAGGAGAGGAAGAAGTAGAGGAAGAGGAGGAGAGGAAGAAGTAGAGGAAGAGGAAGAGGACAGAGAGGCAGTGGATCAGTGGATCTAGGCGAGGAAGAGGAGGAGAGGAAGAAGTAGATGAAGAGGAAGAGGACAGAGAGGCAGTGGATCAGTGGATCTAGGCGAGGAAGAGGAGGAGAGGAAGAAGTAGATGAAGAGGAAGAGGACAGAGAGGCAGTGGATCAGTGGATCTAGGCGAGGAAGAGGAGGAGAGGAAGAAGTAGAGGAAGAGGAAGAGGACAGAGAGGCAGTGGATCAGTGGATCTAGGCGAGGAAGAGGAGGAGAGGAAGAAGTAGAGGAAGAGGAAGAGGACAGAGGCAGTGGATCAGTGGATCTAGGCGAGGAAGAGGAGGAGAGGAAGAAGTAGAGGAAGAGGAAGAGGACAGAGAGGCAGTGGATCAGTGGATCTAGGCGAGGAAGAGGAGGAGAGGAAGAAGTAGAGGAAGAGGAAGAGGACAGAGAGGCAGTGGATCAGTGGATCTAGGCGAGGAAGAGGAGGAGAGGAAGAAGTAGAGGAAGAGGAAGAGGACAGAGGCAGTGGATCAGTGGATCTAGGCGAGGAAGAGGAGGAGAGGAAGAAGTAGAGGAAGAGGAAGAGGACAGAGGAAGTGGATCAGTGGATCTAGGCGAGGAAGAGGAGGAGAGGAAGAAGTAGAGGAAGAGGAAGAGGACAGAGGCAGTGGATCAGTGGATCTAGGCGAGGAAGAGGAGGAGAGGAAGAAGTAGATGAAGAGGAAGAGGACAGAGAGGCAGTGGATCAGTGGATCTAGGCGAGGAAGAGGAGGAGAGGAAGAAGTAGATGAAGAGGAAGAGGACAGAGAGGCAGTGGATCAGTGGATCTAGGCGAGGAAGAGGAGGAGAGGAAGAAGTAGATGAAGAGGAAGAGGACAGAGAGGCAGTGGATCAGTGGATCTAGACGAGGAAGAGGAGGAGAGGAAGAAGTAGAGGAAGAGGAAGAGGACAGAGGCAGTGGATCAGTGGATCTAGGCGAGGAAGAGGAGGAGAGGAAGAAGTAGAGGAAGAGGAAGAGGACAGAGAGGCAGTGGATCAGTGGATCTAGGCGAGGAAGAGAGGAAGAAGTAGATGAAGAGGAAGAGGACAGAGGCAGTGGATCAGTGGATCTAGGCGAGGAAGAGGAGGAGAGGAAGAAGTAGATGAAGAGGAAGAGGACAGAGAGGCAGTGGATCAGTGGATCTAGGCGAGGAAGAGGAGGAGAGGAAGAAGTAGAGGAAGAGGAGGAGAGGAAGAAGTAGAGGAAGAGGACAGAGGCAGTGGATCAGTGGATCTAGACGAGGAAGAGGAGGAGAGGAAGAAGTAGAGGAAGAGGAAGAGGACAGAGAGGCAGTGGATCAGTGGATCTAGGCGAGGAAGAGGAGGAGAGGAAGAAGTAGAGGAAGAGGACAGAGGCAGTGGATCAGTGGATCAGTAGATCAGTGGATCTAGATGAGGAAGAGGAGGAGAGAGAGAGTCAATACAACGACGACAAGAGACGATCTTGATAGAATTAAACGTTTCCAAAGGCAGAGAAGAGAAGCGAACGAGGTTTGTACAATTTATGTGGCTAGCAGTAGGGCTGTCACTTTTGTGAAAAAATCCTGTTAGATTTTTTAGACATAAGTGTACATTGAATCGATTGTAAAATCGATTTTCCATGTCTAAAGACGTTTCCATTTTCAACACCAGATACAGGCAAATCCACGGACAACTAACAGGCGTTAGGACGAGCGTAACGAGGGCGCCTGAGACGCACAAGTCAGCAATATTTCTGATGATTTATTGGCGTGAAGTTTCGTGCACAATGACAAACAGGAGTGTAACATTCAGGGATTGAAATTAACACCCGCCAAAATAATGCAGGTAAAAATGAACTTTGGCGGGTAACGCTGTCAAATCACGAGCCAATTTGGGGAAGTTCGTGTAGCCAAAGCTGCGCAGACTTAGCGCAAATACTTGTGAGTCCTCTTGATATATTAAATACAGCGTATTGTGCAGAATCTGCGCATTTCTGGCTTGCTTGAACACACACGTCACTAAGCAACAAATAACGGCGCGCTTGTTCACTTGCATTGAAGTAATAGCGAATATTAAAAAGCATTTAACAAAAAAGACATTGTTATTTTCCAACATCCTACTGTATTGATCTGTCCACCTAAAACACATTTTTGGTAAAAGAAAAGAAAAAAGGACGTTAAAATCGATTCCCTATTTTCGGTTTCGAAACTTGTGTTGGTTGGTCCGATCGATTGTGCAATCTATTTTCGAACGTAAAGTGACAGTCCTAGCTAGCAGTAACTTTAGCAATTCATTTTCATTCTCTGTACAATTTTATGCACGTAGCAAAATATTCACAACTTGATCTAATTGATTGTTTATGAAAAAAAGAGAGCTATAGAAAATGTTTCAGAGAGCAATGTTTTCTTTTGCGTCAGTTTCGTCACGCTGGCTCTGAACGAAAACGCGTTGTGGAAACGCGCTGGTGTACTTTTTGTCCCTCTCTGATATTATAGTTTTTCAAGATGGCGGAACTACATGGAAGCCTCCGTGGACTTACCCGTCCCATGTATATATAATAAATTCTTCAATTACGAGGATAAATCAGATAATTGGCAGAGGTATTTGTACACCATTGGGGACATATTTATGAATAAAAATATTGATTTTAGATAATAAATTACCTAAAAAGTTACTCATAGTCCCTTTAAACTTAATGGAAATACAAGTGGCAAGTCAAGAACACTACTAAGAGAATTTTGTTTTTTAGACATTTCGTAGAAATGTATAAAGTTGTTTGTTCCTTCCCCAAAGAAATATAAATCTCTGCTCAGACACCAACAGGTTTTAATTTGACTATCATGCATTGTCTATTTGAACACTTTTTTGTGGGTATTGCAGCTCTCAGACTCACTGTCTGCTCATTGGCCAGAAACTGCCATGGCCTGATTATTAAACTGACCAGTTTAGATGAAAGAGTTTTGATTTATTTAGAAGGAAATCCAGAGAATCCACGGAGACTATAATCCTGTAGTAAAGGTGTGTGTGCGATAGGTTACGGGTCATCACCTGCTGGGAAGCCCATGACGCTGAATATGCGATCTAACTGGTCATGATGGAAAGGATTGCTGGTTTTTATGTCCTCTTGTCGACAATGGAAGATTGGTTCTGACGTCAACAGCTCTGCAAAGATACAGCCTATTGCCCAAATATCTAAAATGAAACAGAATATTGAACATGGGTTAGATACGAATAGCGCAGCCTGAAATACACACAGTGCAGAACTTACCAATTGCTTTGGTGTAGTGTCTTGCCCCGAGCAGTAGTTCGGGCGCTCGGTACCAGAACGTGACGACCACTGGGTCCAGATCAGCCAGAGGCTTCAGTGGAGAGTTAAATAGTCGAGCAAAACCCATATCAGCTATGACACACAAACACATTAACATCATGAATATCCCCACTCTGATCACAGGTGCTGATCTTCAGTTTTTCATTTACAGAGGAAGAGAAGATTATCTGCTAATAATGACCAGTTGTTGTGTGCATTTTAATCAAGGTAAAGGCCTGTGTTATGGCCTCTGGACAGGTGGTTTCTGTGGTGTCATAACTGCATTACTAAAATAGTACATTTACATTGAAAACATTCTAGGGAATGCGATATAAAAAGTTGAAATGTTGCCATTTTCAAAATGTACTAGGATATAAAATGTGCTGCTTAAGTGAAGTGGCTCCAAAGCTCAAGCAAACACTGAAAGCCACAGAGTAACCAAACACAAAAACAAATTCCACCGGTGATAAAAATAGCGGCCGCAGCCTTCAACAGTCATCACCCAGAATAGGGCCTTATGTAAGACAATGGCTTCACATTCACCCAGACTGAACCTGTAGCCCACCTAAGCCCTCTAAAGCTGGACGATATCACCTACGAAGAAAATCAAGTTGGCCAAAAAAGACAAGCTTCAGCACAATTACAGAATATATCCCCTTTTCCCCACATAAGAAAGACAGCCTGATCATTTTATTGCAATTATATGTAGCCAGAACAGCTTTTTACCAATTTTGACTCTTCCTCGCTCTGGGCCCTCCCCCATTACCAGGATATTGGCAGGTTTCTGAAAAAGAAAGGTCACAAATGACCACAAATTATACATCTGTTTCTCTGAGAATGTCACGTGAACTTGTGGTGCTACGGCAAAACCTCCTCATCAAGTGGATGAGCTGATTATCAACTCAACTTTGGGGTAATTCCTATGTTTGCCTTGATCACGTCATGCCCTCTTACGGCAGTACGACACCCGGTGAGCCACACAACCATGGCGTGTGTTTTGTTTATGGAAATGCTGTGTCTCGCAGGGACGCTCGAGTCTGTAGAGGCAGGTGTGCGCTGTTGCTCTTCACAATGACACACTCGTGGGAGAAGTCATCTTTATAATAATATAGAAGTCAAAACTTTAATTTCACGGCTGATACTGAGCCTTAATTCTGCAGGCCGTGTTAAAGTCAATATACTTTCTATGGTGGATAAAACAAGTTTTTTTACTTTCCAATTCTAAAAAAAGCATACTATATTAATAACATTTGTTATATATATAATTTAGTAGGATTAATGCTAGCGGCACCAAACAGAACTGCAAAAATAATTACATTTCCAAACGGCACAAAATTATTTTTCTGCCATGTTCTCAAGAGATCACAAATTATTTAAACATGACACTGGTTTCTGTGTGTTTGGTTCCATTAACACAGAAATGATATACTTTACCTTAAATATAATGAAATAAAGCGTGCCGACAGAGAGACACAGAGACGATATTACTGCGTGTGGTTGTGGGAGACCGATTGTTGCATCAGTAATGGTGTCTTCTAATTATTCCAAGACTCTTGAGTTTCTATGAGCCTTAACGAGGGTATGTTGCTATGGGAACAGCAACCATAAGGTTTCTGTAATTCAATCAACACAGCTCTCCCATCTCAAAATTGCTGTTGTCATTCCCTTATCATTTATATTAAAGAAAATTGTGTTATCATTTACTCACCCTCAAGTTGTTCCAAACCTATATGAGTTTCTTTCTCCTGTTGAACACAAAAGAAGATATGTCTAGATATACCCTAATCCTAACCCTATGATGAGTACATTAATATTACTCAGTCCTTAAATGTACATTTACAGTGTAACAAAGACACTTTGAAATAATTGTATTGTTATTCGTACTATGGCTACCATCAACTCTTCGATTACCATCATTCTTGAAAATATCTTCTTTTATGTTCAACAGAAGAAAGAAACTCATACAGGTTTGGAACAATATAAAGTTGAGTAAGTGATGACAAAAATGACATTGGTGGGTGAACTATTCCTTTTATATGAATAAACATCATAGAATGCAGATTCCAGTCATGCTTGTGAAATCATTTATAACCCAATGTGTGATTATATCTAACAGAGTATAAACCCTAAAAGGAATAAACCCTCAAATGAATTAAAGTCAGTGTGAAACAGCATAGACAAAACATTTAGGGAGACACACACACAGACACGTGCACACACACACACACACACATTTTTGGAGGTGTCTTCAATAATGGTTAAATTATCACTTATTTATTAGTTAATTATACACTCATTATCCATTTACCATGCTGGGAACTAGACATTTTCTATAACTCATTCAATGTGAGTTCTGTTTCAGTTATTGAGTTCACATAACTTAATATTAGTAATAATTTAATAATAGTAATATTTGAGTACAATAAACTCATTAGTTAGTACATTTAACTGTTAGTTAAATATTTTTATTTTATTTTAGGTTTATATATATACTGTATATACGTAGATGAATTACGGCAGTCAGAAGAGAGCAGTCAAATCTCCCTCAGCAGAAGTGTCAATCAGTTTTCATTGCTTTACAAAATCTACAACATTTGATGAGATGTGCGGTGTAAGACTGGGTAAACTGGCTGAAGAGAGACCTGACCACTGGTCTATAAAACAGAGGATCTTACTGGAAATGAACATTTGACTTCCTCTCTTAATTCCCCTCTCTCAGGGACACCTAAAACTCACACAAGAATAGATATGCTTTAATGTGAATGATTATCATGAGTATTATGAGTGGTACAACTGTCTCATTCCCAAAGAGTAAAACACAAGGTAAGAAGGTTTTTAGAAGTTTAGAGAAACTGGCACAGAAAGGAAGATAGACAGCAAGATAACCTGTGAATGCACATTACCATTGTTAGCATGTTTCCATGTGAAAGAGGTTCTGGCTGTTTAATGGGACGCAGCGAGAGATCGTGGCCTTTCTCAGATCAGCCGTGAGGAGAGCGGACGAGACTCTCAGATCATGTCTTTACTAATGTCAGGTTTGCATCTCTTTCTCTTATTCTAGAGCATTCAATGTTATTGCATTGATTATCTTTGAACTGATTATGATATTGGCATGATACATTCACCTGACTTAATAAATTGTGATATTTGATTATTCTAACTGACTTATTTTCATTAGAGTTAAAAGGAATAGTCAAACATTCGCTCACATTTAATGATGCACAGATATCATTTTCATTTATGAAATAACGAGAAAATACATATGAGGAAATGTATTGCATTTAATCAAAAACCCCTTTGCCATGAGAGAAGACGGCACGCGCAGAGTGGATCGATATACGGCCTTACATGCACTGCATCTAAGAAAACATAGACATAATCTACATATTATATGTCTACATTTATTGAAGGTGTTTTGGCTTCTTTAAAACATTGCCCATTTTCCAACCATCTATGCAAATTGTTTTACATAAGAAAATATTTTACAGTCAAAGTAAGAAGAAAGTGAAGTTGTATTCTGACTGTATCAGGCTCTTTTGTCTGGTTTGGTTGCAGTGATGGACACCGAAACAGACTCTGAGTTACTCGGTCCATCCCTGGATCCTCCAATCTTAACTAAACTACAACATGTGTGTAACGTCCGGCTGCTGTTAATGGTGACTGATATGGATTGAATCCAATGGAAAGTTGTGGCAGTCTGATTGTCTCTCCGCTGTTGTGTAATCCCATCAATCCCTGGTGTGTGTGGATCGATAGCATCCTCTGTGTCATTAACCCAGTTGTATATAAGAGAAATAGACTTTATTAGACTGCTCAACAACTGACTTAGAGTCAACATGAATTATAAATGTGATCTGTCAGCAGGATATTCAATGCTTTTGTATTTTGGAAGCAGATGTTTCTTTTTTACTGTCCTCAGACACAATTAGTGCAGTTTACAGTGTTAACAAGTGTTAAAGGAATAGTTGACCCACAAAAAAAAGGAACATTATTTCATTATTTACTTTTCTTTTTTTCTATAAGATATTTTTTCCCCACCATACTTTAAAATGGGGTCCATAAATTGGACCCACTTTATATTAGATATCTTTAACTAAACAAATAATAATTGTTTGGTACCATTTACTTATTGTGTTGATGTTCTTGTAAAACGCTTGTGCTGCTATTGGGTGGATCCAGGTAAGGTTAGGACAGGTGTGGTGGAAGGGAAAGGTAAACAGTGTAATAGATGCAATTACAGAAAACAATTACATGTCATTATTTTTCAGATATGAATACCATAATTGTATCAAATTATTAATTTAAATGTTAATAAAATAGTAGTTTAAACACTTAATATAAAGTGGGCCCTATAAGTTTCAAGCTCCAAAAATGTCATAAAGGTAGAGTAAAAATAGTGTGTGTGTGTGTGTGTGTGCCTGAGCCCCACCTCAGACACTGAGAACAGACAGAGGCAGTGAATCAGGTTTGGTGTATTAAATCCTCAAGCGAATGTTCCTCCACACATATTTTCTTGAGAACATGACGCATGCATGTCGAACTGACTAAGTTTGATGTCATCAAATTGGATCCGTTTGTGAGATTTACCAAATTTAGGGACTACCGCTTGAGTCATAGAATGTGATTATCGGCCGATACCGATCTGCGGTTAACTACTACAAGTGGTCTGAGTTCATTTAAAGTTTGTAATTTCACTGGGTTTCACAGGGTATTTCACTGGGTATTTAAAAGAAATTATTCTTTATTCTAGCTTCATGCATTTTTTTATTAACAGTTGAATGTGGGTAAGTTTCATAAAAAAGCTAGCCTGGGTTCCCCCACGCTGCCGCGATTTTATTCCCGCTGCTAGGCGGCCTGGACTCCATGGACCAGATTTGCGCCTCAGCGAGGGGACCAATCACAGAATGGGGAGGGGACCAATCACAGAACGGGGAGGGGACCAATCACAGAATGGGGAGGGGACCAATCACAGAACGGGGAGGGGACCAATCACAGAACGGGGAGGGGAGGGGACCAATCACAGAACGGGGAGGGGACCAATCACTGAACGGGGAGGGGACCAATCACAGAACGGGGAGGGGACCAATCACAGAACGGGGAGGGGACCAATCACAGAACGGGGAGGGGACCAATCACAGAACGGGGAGGGGACCAATCACAGAACGAAGAGGGGACCAATCACAGAACGAAGAGGGAGCAGCGAGACGATGACGATGTCTATGTGACACACCGAAGTAGTGTGTTTATATCTGTGGATCCAACACGGCAGCAGACGCGAAGTTCCCTTTCGATGCGGCCTTAGATAGCGTTCTAAGTCAGGGGTCTCCAACCCTTTTTTCATTTGAGAGCTACTTTTTAAAAATGAAAGTGGCCGAGAGCTACTCATGTAATACAATACTTAAATCTCTTAAATAATGTCTCATAACTCTCATATTAACAACTATCCAAACTGTTTTAGACCTAAAAGAGATTTTGTAGGCCTATATACTGTGTATATAATGTCACCCTTAAATGTCAGAGAAAAGAAAAGAATCAGAGATATTATAGTCTGGATATTATAGAGATAGTCTCTATTATTAGAGATATTATTATATGGATATTATATTGTAAAAACACATAATTATAGTTGATTTTATAGTGCATCATAACTAGATATGAAATGGCATGAAAATTTCATTTCTTGATTATAGTGACCAAAATGATCACGGCTATCACAGAATCCTGTTCAAAAAGTACTAATACTACACAATAAAATCAATTCACCAAGTTTTATGTTGAAAACCAGCAAATAACAAATAAAATCAGCATCAGTATGCACTTTTTGTTTACATAAACATTAAAATAATAACATTAAAAATGATGGCCAGATTTTAAAGGTGTCTTGCAACATGTTATCTACTAACATGTACAAGTTCAAATAAAGTTTTGACAAAAAAGGTTTTATAAATTGTTGAAATATTGAACATTTGAAATAACAAACTTGAGCGCAGAAAAGACGTGATATGTGAACGGCTTTGACGAGCTACCGCCAATCAGGCCACGAGCTACTGGTAGAGCGAGCGACGTGTTGGAGACCCCTGGTCTAAGTAGATTAGAACGCAAGTTTATTTTGAAAAAAAGAGCAACTTTTCTGTAGCTCTACATACGTCATCTGGTATAATTGAAACGATTGGCTATGAGCGTACAGGCGCATTTGATAGACATTCGTAGCACCCAATAAACGGCTCTGGGCTCGTAAACCACGCCTCAAACACGAGAAAATGAACATGTGGTTTCCAGACCACGTCTCAATGAGATTAGGTCTGACGTTAGCCAGGCTATAAAAAAGCTGAGAAAATTGCGTTTTTGGATCAGATTGAATACGATGATCAAAACAGAGATGCAGAATTGCAGAAGTCCATGACACCTAACACCTTCCTGGGTCGACATTTCACCCGGTAACATCAGGCCGCTCTGAGTTTCATAAGCAGCTGCTTGTATTTGAGCCTGTGCGCTTCTGCTTCGCTCTGCCTGTGTCTTGATCTGGAGATATGGAGGATGTGTATAGCAGTGAAAACAAGTCAAACCGTAAAAACTCGTCATTAGCAGGGAAAGAGTTAAATGTTAAACTTGTCTGTTGTACGGGAGGTACGGGAGGATGTCCTGAATATTTTAATAATTTGGCAACTGAACTTCACTTTCTACTCTACTGGGTGTTGCCCTTGTATTATCCTATGAAGAACATACAATAATATATGACATCAAGCATCTCTGGCTGCCAACCAATCCCAAGTGCATGTAAAAAAGCAAAACAAAATAAATCATCTCCGTGTTGAAAGATGGGAGATCTGTGTGGAGACTCACCAGGTCTCTGTGCAGGACCCAGTTGGCATGCAGGTAATGGATGCCGTCTAAGATCTGGTACAGCAGCGACTTCACCATCCCTCTCGGTAGTTGCATGGGCTTCTTGTTGGCCTTTGATGCTCGATGAAACTTTATGATGTGCTGCAACATAAGAAAGAGTTGTGAATAAGCATGAGCTCTTATATGATCACCAGAAATCTTTGTCCTCTGCTGCCAAGGTCACACACACCCAATTCAAGATCAGTGATGTTTACCAGTGACACCTGCAAACTGCTCTCCTGCCCTCCGCCTCACATCTCCCTCATTACGGATGACTTGGCAACCTTTTTCACTGATCAGGTGACAACCATCTCAATATGCAGATCCAATGCGATCACAGAGAGAGGATCACTAGCAGTGTCAAGGTCAAAATTCTCTTAACATAACATCATTTTACCAGTTCAAATAAAAACCAGTTTAACAAATACTTTTGAAATTATATTTATGAATAAATAATTCATGATATTTGCATACAAAAAAAAAAAATATATATATATATATATACAGTATTGTGCTGTTTTAGATCGGTAAGATTTTTTATGTTTTTAAAAGAAGTCTCTTCTGCTCACCAAGGCTCCAATTATTTGATAAAAAAAAAATTTTTAAACAGTAATATTGTGAAATATTATTACAATTTAAAACAGCGGTTTTCTATGTGAATATATAGTGAAGTGTAATTTATTCCTGTGATCAAAGCTGAATTTATCATCATCATTACTCCAGTCTTCAGTGTCACATGATCCTTCAGAAATCAGGATAATATGATGATTTGATGCTCAAGAAACATTTATGATTATTATCAGTGTTGAAAACAGTTTTTTACATTTTTATTTCATGATGCTATGATGAATAGAAACTAAAAAAGAACAGCATTTATCTGAAATCTAAAGCTTTTGTAACATTAAACTCTACCCTTCAAAAGTTTGGGGTCAGTAAGAATTTTATTTTGGGGGGAAAGAAATATAATAAATCAATACTTTTATTCATCAAGGATGAGTTAAACTGATCAAAAGTTACAGTAAAGACATTTATAATGTTAGAAAATATTCTATTTTAAATAAACGCTGTTCTTTTGAACTTTCTATTCATCAAAGAATTTTGGAAAAAAAATTGTACACAACTGTTTTCAACATTGAAAATAATAATGAATGTTTTTTGAGCATCAAATCATCATATTATCCTGATTTCTGAAGGATCATGTGACACTGAAGACTGGAGTAATGATGATGAAAATTCAGCTTTGATCACAGGAATAAATTACACTACTATATATTCACATAAAAAACAGCTGTTTTAAATTGTAATAATATTTCACAATATTACTGTTTTTTTTTGTTATTTTTATTGCAGCCTTGGTGAGCAGAAGAGACTTCTTTTAAAAACATAAAAAATCTTACCGATCTAGACCTTTTGCACAGTACTGTACTGTATATATTGTTAAAACCTTTAAAGAATAACTGATAAGCTGTCTGCATCACATGTGTTTTTGTTTTTAAAAAGTGAGATCCCACACAATAGTGTGAAACAAAACTGCAGAGCCGCAATGATGATAAATAAAAAAAGAAGCCAGGGTCACAGATATGTTTTTAAAAGAATAACTTTTTTTCTGAATTTTTCTTTTATGCGTGTAAGTGTGTGGTATTTTTGCCTTTATTTGAGCTGGACTATACGAAAAGTGGAGGACCGGGACAGGACCAGAAGCTCAGAAACTCTACATGCCGAAGAACTGTTCATGAGGAACTTCTTTGACCTTGACAGAGAGCGCAGAGGTCGTCTGGCTCATGTTTACAGAGAAAAACAATGACACAGCAGAGCAGTGGATCACAAAACGCTTTCTGTGTGGACGGGCGCTGAGATACGGTACACATACTATACTGAAAGTGTAACTAAAACATTGTGTTGCTATGAGAGTTTTTGTGACTTGTTTTCTCAAAGATGTTGAATCTTTTAGATATAAATAACTAGTAAAGTGTTCAGTAGCTTCCTCAGCTAATTTCTCAAAGGATCATTTAAACCAAATATGAAACCTTCATTTACTCAACGACTTTTAAAACTCATTTGACTTTCTTTCTTCTGTGGAACACAAAAAGAGTTTGTTATGGCAGAATGTCCAAGTTGCTCTCTTCCTAAAAATGAAAGTGAATGGCAACTACGGCTATTAAGCTACATTTTCAATGGAAAAGTTGTGTGAATACCTGAAATAACTTAAGTTTCAGTCAATTTCACGCAAAGCTATCGTATGAATTTAGATGTCCTTGAATATAATCTACAAGTATGGACTTGTTTTGTGATGCTTTTTAAACCCCAGTCCCAATCCACTTACATTGCATGGAAGAGCACATCTCAGACATTCTGCTAAACATCTGCTGTTGTGTTTAGAAGAAAGAAGAAAAGAAAGAAAGTCATACAAAACTGAACCTAAAATGAAATGGGGGGAAAAAAAGAAATAGAAATCGGTCCATAAGATAAATAAAAAACAAAAGTGCAACTATTAAAGGCAGGGTAGGTCGTTTTTCTCTAAAAAAACTTTTTTCCAAATTTGTTTAAACTGTCTTTATATATCAATGCATAATTAAAATATAAGTACTCTGAAAAAGAAAGTATAAAAATCGAGTGTCTGTAGTCCTCTCAGGGCTGCAATAAACACAGCTCATTATTACATTAACTCCCCCCCCCTCCCGTCTGGGCTCCTTCCTAAGCCACGCCCCCAAAACACATGACCGCGCGATGCCGCCCGCGCTCAGCTGGAGGACGAGTTTACCAGCGCCGAGCGGAGACGAGCAGTGCATGGAGTGACATGTCAGAATCACATAAAATAAAATACCTAACTTTATCATTATGAATATAAACAACTAACATGGCTGTTAGTACTCACTATCAAGCCAGCATATCGATACTGGTAAAGTTTAAAATATATGGAGTTTGATTCGGTAACGAGCTAGTAACATAAGGCAAAGCTAAATACAGTTGCATTGATACACGGTTTCCCGTTACCATCACTTACGCTGTGATGAAGGGGAATTACGCGTAAGATTCATCATAACATATACAGTGTTTTGCATGTAAGAGCTTATACGATGAAAGCACTGTTGGCTCTGATGAGGACTTGATTTATCCAAAGACTTTTTGGGCATAGCCTTTTCGAATACTGTCTTCCTTTTTTTCTCTGGTTTGCCGTCGCTGACTGTACATGCACTGGGAATTGTGACTGCTCTTTCTCTGCCACAATTGTGATTCTTCCTAGCATCCGTGCCTCTTCCAGTCCTCAAACGGGCGCGTGTGTGGGCGGCTCCTGTAGCAGCGGGGGTGGTAGCCATGGCAGCGGGGGTGGTAACCATGGCAGCGGGGGTGGTAGCCATGGCAGCGAGGGAGAGTGACAGTCGCCCAGCCAATCATTTCATTCGTCCCGAATGGAATAATGAGCTGTGTTTATTGCAGCCCTGAGAGGACTACAGACACTCGATTTTTAAAATCTCTTTTTCAGAGTACTTACATTTTAATTATGCATTGATATATAAAGACAGTTTAAACAAATATGGAAAAAAAGTTTTTTAGACAAAAATGACTTACCCTGCTTTAAAGCATTGCTGAACCTAATAATGTACATGGTAAAAAAGTATTAAAATACCAAAGGTTTGTGTACAGTATACTCACCCACAGGTCATGCTCAGCATAGTCGAACAGGAGCCAGACCTTGCGGTCACTGTGAGAGAGGAAGACTTTCTGCAGGGCGATGACATTCGGATGCTTCAGCTCTCTCAGTAACTGCAGAACAGAAAAAACATTACCGCTTATTCTGTGTATTCTCCAAACATCTTTGGCTTACACTTTATTTGAAGGTGTCCTTGTTACAGTGTAATTATACGTTTAATTACGGTGTATTATTAATTAGCAACATGAACTTACTACATAATTAGGGTGTCCTTTTTAATGAACACCCTGCAGCCAATCAGAATCGAGTATTCACCCAGACCATGGTATAATTTATTCTATGGTCTGGGTGAATACTCGATTCTGATTGGCTGCAGGGTGTCCATTAAAAAGTGATAGAGGACAGTAAAGGAGTTCTGGTGAAACTGACTGTTTACCGTTCGAAATTAATAAATAAATGCGCTGGCTACATCATCTGTGAGTAACCATAGCAACGGCGGTCAAAGTATCCGTTTACAATTTATTGTATCAAAACAAACATCTGGTTAGCCGTTATATATAGCCTACTAATACAGCAATGAGCGACTTATGAGCGTTATAACAATGAGCGTTATTTCTTTTAACCTTTTTGGAGAATTTGACAACTTTGGTGAATGCTGCTGAAGAAAGAAAAACTTTAAATAAAACGGAGAAAAGTTAAAAACGGAGCAAGTGAGCTAAACTGAAGGGTTCTACGAGCTGAGCGGACTATACATATCTCCGGTTGCTAAATAAACCGTCAGGCGTAACCAGGGAAACCAAGTTATTGTTTGTAAAAACTTTAGATTTCGATTGTAAAACTAATTAAAATATAAACTAATGTTTTAAAATGTGTTATTTGGCAAGTGACCATGGTATAAGCGTGTTAATGCCCTCCGCTGCGCGTCGGACGGTTCACGCCTCGCCGTCGTCCATTAATACCTGACAATGGACACCTCGTTGGGCATTAACCCTTACTTATAGCCTACATAATTTTACTTTACTTTCTATATTTAACTTATAGTACATGTAAGGTGTTACACACCATTGATACAAATCCATGTAGAGGGCATTTACATCAGAGAATGCACTAACACTGATGCTGTTATTAACCATAGATATGCCTAGATGCCACATTCGACCGCTTCATTAACCATAGATATGCCTAGAATCCACATTCGACCGCTTCATTAACCATTGATATGCCTAGATGCCACATTCAACCGCTTCATTAACCATAGATATGCCTAGATGCCACATTCGACCGCTTCATTAACCATAGATATGCCTAGATGCCACATTCAACCGCTTCATTAACCATAGATATGCCTAGATGCCACATTCAACCGCTTCATTAACCATAGATATGCCTAGATGCCACATTCAACCGCTTCATTAACCATAGATATGCCTTGATTCCACATTCGACCGCTTCATTAACCATAGATATGCCTATATCCACATTCGACCGCTTCATTAACCATAGATATGCCTAGATGCCACATTCGACCGCTTCATTAACCATTGATATGCCTAGATGCCACATTCGACCGCTTCATTAACCATAGATATGCCTATATCCACATTCGACCGCTTCATTAACCATAGATATGCCTAGATTCCACATTCGACCGCTTCATTAACCATAGATATGCCTAGATGCCACATTCGACCGCTTCATTAACCATAGATATGCCTAGATGCCACATTCGACCGCTTCATTAACCATAGATATGCCTAGATGCCACATTCGACCGCTTCATTAACCATAGATATGCCTAGATGCCACATTCGACCGCTTCATTAACGATAGATATGCCTAGATGCCACATTCGACCGCTTCATTAACCATAGATATGCCTAGATGCCACATTCGACCGCTTCATTAACCATTGATATGCCTAGATGCCACATTCGACCGCTTCATTAACCATTGATATGCCTATATCCACATTCGACCGCTTCATTAACCATAGATATGCCTAGATGCCACATTCGACCGATTCATTAACCATAGATATGCCTAGATGCCACAATCGACCGCTTCATTAACCATTGATATGCCTAGATGCCACATTCGACCGCTTCATTAACCATTGATATGCCTAGATGCCACATTCGACCGCTTCATTAACCATAGATATGCCTAGATGCCACATTCGACCGCTTCATTAACCATTGATATGCCTAGATTCCACATTCGACCGCTTCATTAACCATAGATATGCCTAGATGCCACATTCGACCGCTTCATTAACCATTGATATGCCTAGATGCCACATTCGACCGCTCCATGAACCATTGATATGCCTAGATCCCACATTCGACCGCTTCATTAACCATAGATATGCCTAGATGCCACATTCGACCGCTTCATGAACCATTGATATGCCTATATCCACATTCGACCGCTTCATTAACCATAGATATGCCTAGATGCCACATTCGACCGCTTCATTAACCATTGATATGCCTAGATGCCACATTCGACCGCTTCATTAACCATAGATATGCCTAGATGCCACATTCGACCGCTTCATTAACCATAGATATGCCTAGATGCCACATTCGACCGCTTCATTAACCATAGATATGCCTAGATGCCACATTCGACCGCTTCATTAACCATAGATATACCTAGATTCCACATTCGACCGCTTCATGAACCATTGATATGCCTATATCCACATTCGACCGCTTCATTAATCATAGATATGCCTAGATGCCACATTCGACCACTTCATTAACCATAGATATGCCTAGATGCCACATTCGACCACTTCATTAACCATAGATATGCCTAGATGCCACATTCGACCGCTTCATTAACCATAGATATGCCTAGATGCCACATTCGACCGCTTCATTAACCATTGATATGCCTAGATGCCACATTCGACCGCTTCATTAACCATAGATATGCCTAGATGCCACATTCGACCGCTTCATGAACCATTGATATGCCTATATCCACATTCGACCGCTTCATTAACCATAGATATGCCTAGATGCCACATTCGACCGCTTCATTAACCATTGATATGCCTAGATGCCACATTCGACCGCTTCATTAACCATAGATATGCCTAGATGCCACATTCGACCGCTTCATTAACCATAGATATGCCTAGATGCCACATTCGACCGCTTCATTAACCATAGATATGCCTAGATGCCACATTCGACCGCTTCATTAACCATAGATATACCTAGATTCCACATTCGACCGCTTCATGAACCATTGATATGCCTAGATGCCACATTCGACCGCTTCATTAACCATTGATATGCCTAGATGCCACATTCGACCGCTTCATTAACCATAGATATGCCTAGATGCCACATTCGACCGCTTCATTAACCATAGATATGCCTAGATGCCACATTCGACCGCTTCATTAACCATAGATATGCCTAGATGCCACATTCGACCGCTTCATTAACCATAGATATACCTAGATTCCACATTCGACCGCTTCATGAACCATTGATATGCCTAGATGCCACATTCGACCGCTTCATTAACCATTGATATGCCTAGATGCCACATTCGACCGCTCCATGAACCATTGATATGCCTAGATCCCACATTCGACCGCTTCATTAACCATAGATATGCCTAGATGCCACATTCGACCGCTTCATGAACCATTGATATGCCTATATCCACATTCGACCGCTTCATTAACCATAGATATGCCTAGATGCCACATTCGACCGCTTCATTAACCATTGATATGCCTAGATGCCACATTCGACCGCTTCATTAACCATAGATATGCCTAGATGCCACATTCGACCGCTTCATTAACCATAGATATGCCTAGATGCCACATTCGACCGCTTCATTAACCATAGATATGCCTAGATGCCACATTCGACCGCTTCATTAACCATAGATATACCTAGATTCCACATTCGACCGCTTCATGAACCATTGATATGCCTATATCCACATTCGACCGCTTCATTAATCATAGATATGCCTAGATGCCACATTCGACCACTTCATTAACCATAGATATGCCTAGATGCCACATTCGACCACTTCATTAACCATAGATATGCCTAGATGCCACATTCGACCGCTTCATTAACCATAGATATGCCTATATCCACATTCGACCGCTTCATTAATCATAGATATGCCTAGATGCCACATTCGACCACTTCATTAACCATAGATATGCCTAGATGCCACATTCGACCACTTCATTAACCATAGATATGCCTAGATGCCACATTCGACCGCTTCATTAACCATTGATATGCCTAGATGCCACATTCGACCGCTTCATTAACCATAGATATGCCTAGATGCCACATTCGACCGCTTCATTAACCATTGATATGCCTAGATGCCACATTCGACCGCTCCATGAACCATTGATATGCCTAGATCCCACATTCGACCGCTTCATTAACCATAGATATGCCTAGATGCCACATTCGACCGCTTCATGAACCATTGATATGCCTATATCCACATTCGACCGCTTCATTAACCATAGATATGCCTAGATGCCACATTCGACCGCTTCATTAACCATTGATATGCCTAGATGCCACATTCGACCGCTTCATTAACCATAGATATGCCTAGATGCCACATTCGACCGCTTCATTAACCATAGATATGCCTAGATGCCACATTCGACCGCTTCATTAACCATAGATATGCCTAGATGCCACATTCGACCGCTTCATTAACCATAGATATGCCTAGATGCCACATTCGACCGCTTCATTAACCATAGATATGCCTAGATTCCACATTCAACCGCTTCATTAACCATAGATATGCCTAGATGCCACATTCAACCGCTTCATTAACCATAGATATGCCTAGATGCCACATTCAACCGCTTCATTAACCATTGATATGCCTAGATTCCACATTCGACCGCTTCATTAACCATAGATATGCCTAGATTCCACATTCAACCGCTTCATTAACCATTGATATGCCTAGATGCCACATTCGACCGCTTCATTAACCATAGATATGCCTAGATGCCACATTCGACCGCTTCATTAACCATAGATATGCCTAGATTCCACATTCAACCGCTTCATTAACCATAGATATGCCTAGATGCCACATTCGACCGCTTCATTAACCATAGATATGCCTAGATGCCACATTCAACCGCTTCATTAACCATAGATATGCCTAGATGCCACATTCGACCGCTTCATTAACCATTGATATGCCTAGATGCCACATTCAACCGCTTCATTAACCATAGATATGCCTAGATTCCACATTCGACCGCTTCATTAACCATAGATATGCCTAGATGCCACATTCGACCGCTTCATTAACCATAGATATGCCTAGATTCCACATTCGACCGCTTCATTAACCATAGATATGCCTAGATGCCACATTCAACCGCTTCATTAACCATAGATATGCCTAGATGCCACATTCGACCGCTTCATTAACCATAGATATGCCTAGATGCCACATTCGACCGCTTCATTAACCATAGAAATGCCTAGATGCCACATTCGACCGCTTCATTAACCATAGATATGCCTAGATGCCACATTCGACCGCTTCATTAACCATAGATATGCCTAGATGCCACATTCGACCGCTTCATTAACCATAGATATGCCTAGATGCCACATTCGACCGCTTCATTAACCATAGATATGCCTAGATGCCACATTCGACCGCTTCATTAACCATAGATATGCCTAGATGCCACATTCGACCGCTTCATTAACCATAGATATGCCTAGATGCCACATTCGACCGCTTCATTAACCATAGATATGCCTAGATGCCACATTCGACCGCTTCATTAACCATAGATATGCCTAGATGCCACATTCGACCGCTTCATGCTTCAGACACGCGAGTGTTGTCACTCACAGTAAGAATTAATGATGCCACAACATTGTGCAGCTTCTGGTTGTGAATCCGCCGATATTTAAACTCTCGAACAGATGGGATAATCTTTCACAGGTGAGAATGTGGTTTGTGTTTTTATATGTATTTACTCAATATTTTAGGTTTTTATACTATGGTAACTTTAACATTGTGGTAGCTGATGCCTTCATCTTGTATTAGTTTGGTTTAAACGGTCAGTTTAGCAAAATCACTCTAATTTTGTCAAAGTGCAAGTCAGACACAAAGTCTGATACAATTCAATTCCAAGACAGTGGAACGGTTATATGTATAATCTAAAACCCCCAAAGGACGCTGCTATACATTGTGATTCAATTCAAAGCAGTAAATTAACAGAAGAGTACAGTAGTAAACAATACAGTTACAGTAATACTGGGAAAATAAAATAAAAAAAACTATGAAAATGAGGGTTCCAGCAATCTCACCAAATTCAATTCAAGTCAAGTCAAGTCACCTTTATTTATATAGTGCTTTTTACAATACAAATTGTTTCAAAGCAGCTTTACAGAGATAACAGGAAAACAATGTTGTAATAGTATTGTTAAATTCAAAATTAAATGTTAAATGTCCCCAACTAAGCAAGCCAAAAGCCAATGGCGACAAAAGCGAAGAGAGGCGAAAAAGGCAAAAAAGGCAATCTATGCCTAGATGCCACATTCGATGGTGAGATATATGTAAGAAATATGTAAGAAAAGTAAAAACCTCGACTGAAGCACCAAGATGTGTTTTTACATTTCTTGTAAATACACCAAGAGTTGACAGTAGAACATTTAAAAAAAGAAAACAATTTGTGTCATTATTAGTTGAGTACTAATACCAAATTTTAATACCAAAATATTCACTATGTACAACAACAGATAGTCAACAAAAATGAAAGAAATGCTGTATATAGGGTGGCCAAGCCAAGTCCTAAATGTAAGCCTATTAAAATATGGTGAGTTATTTAAAGAACTGTAGGCCCTGCTGTAAGTCGTTGCAATAAAACAGTCTGACAATAAATAATAACTACTGTTAAAAGGACATTAAAAGGGATACTTGGCAAAAATGGACTTTCAATAATACTCGGATGCCTATGCAGAAGAAAGGTACTACCTAACTACAGAAAACAGGAAAAAGGGCTGTTGTCTTCACTTTTGCCAAAGAGGCATTAACACTTCCACACCCATAATGCACTGGGCATGTCCAAGGCCACTCCCACCAGTCTGGATACCTTTACCAGAGTCAAATAACGCCTTGCTTGAGTAGGACATACTTCTAACTCTACAAACATAAAACAAAAGTATGGCGTGGCATGTACTCAAAACAAAAGTATGGTGTGGCATGTACTCAAAACAAAAGTATGGTGTGGCATGAACTCAAAACAAAAGTATGGTGTGGCATGAACTTAGAGCAAAGCATAAACATAGACATAAAGCTTACCAAACAGTGGAACAAAACTTGACCAAGACACATGGCAAACATGAGGGCTAAAATACACAAGTTTAATGACAAGACAAGGGACACCTGTGAACAATGAAATGACACATCAGACAAGGGAACACGTGGCAGGATCACATGACTTGAACGGGATCACATGATAGACATGAAACAGGAACATGAAGCATAACCAAATCGTGACAGGAACGGATTAGGAAACAGCTGAACAGAATGCCGTGAGTTGGCGCGAGTCGACTTGCGTAGGCCGTCTGCCGGAAGCTAGTTATTTTAGTTTATAAAGTTTTAAATATGGATATTTTTCTTACAAAAATCCCTCACTTTGCTTCAGAAGGCCTTTATTAACCCCCTGTCGTATGGATTACTTTTATGGTGGATGGATGCACTTTTTCGAATCAGGACCGCCATTCACTACCATTATAAAGCTTGGAACAGCAAGGATATTTTTTAATATAACTCTGATTGTGTTCATCTGAAATAAGCATGTCATTTACACCTAGGAAGGCTTGAGGGTGAATAAATCATGGGAACATTTTCATTTTTGAGTGAACTATCCCTTTAACTGTGTGGGTCCGTTCTACTGTAACGGTTGGTTGCCGTATTTAAAGCGCACAAATGAAGGTCAAGGAGAATCAGATTTTTAATGGCAAAATGCTCAGGAGAACAGAGAAACAGCCAACATAACACAAACAAGAACGGACAAAGAACTAAGGAGAACTCAGGGCTTAGGCTAAATGTGTGAAACAAACAAAGGGAACTAATTAGGAAACAGCTGAACCACACTGATCAAGGACACTAATGAGAACTCAGGGAGCCAGAAACAGCAAACAAGACTAAAACTGAACATAACAGAATATACACGGTACAAACCTGCTAAACCGCTAACATCCAAAGATGTGTTGGCACAACTTCAACACCTTTTTTTGCTTTGTTTTTTACATGGGAAGTACTTAAGGGGGCATTTATCTTTTTAAATATAAACAATATCATCTGATAGCTATATGGTGTCATTTATTTAGAGGTATCTTTTTTTACACTAAATGGAACTAATGAAACTAGAAAAAATAATCAACAGCATTAAATATTTAGCTATAAAAATCAATGAGCCAAAGTACAAATAACGATTTCCAGCCAAACTTCAACACTGTCTCCTTTCACCCAGCTCTGGAACAATATGACTATTGTTTTGCCTTTCCAACAATGTAAAAAAAGAGGTCGGAAAATGAGAGAGAGAGAGAGAGAGAGAGAGAGAGAGAGAGAGAGTGTTTGATCCTATTAGTTTGATGGTAATATGATAAGTCCAAACAGGTATGTAAACAGTATGTGAAACAGTATGTTCAGTATGTCAGCAACACAATAGACAAATAATCACTCCGATTTAAATCATTTAAACTTGACTTAATATACAAATGGTGTGCAATCAGAGCAAAAACAATGCTCAGTGGCGTGACTCATAATGTGGCCTTCTGAGACCTGTACACCCATGACATTTAAACCCAACAACAATGTTGTTATGCAGTTGTTGTCAGTCTCAGGAAAGACCAGGGCAGATTGGGCTGCTACTGAACCCATTCTGGGTTTAGGCACTTTGGGCAACTTGGCATGCAGAGTTGAGTAAAGTGAATAAACACGTTTTGTGTTTGTTTGTAAAGTTCTCTTTGTACGAGGTTTAGAAAATTGTTTTGGATATTAATGCCAAACGGGAAAAAAACACTATTACTATTGCTACAATTGCTAAGGACATTATTAAACATATATGCCATTTGGGCCATAAATTAACCATCTATAACACCCTCTAGCAATTGCACAGCTAACTCTAAAAATTGGCAAGCAAACATCTAAGCCTGACCTAGTACATGGCATTTTCTTCAGATAGTGTAAAAATCTGTGATTGAAGATACAGCAGTATTAAACTGTAAACATTAGTTCCAAAAAATGCAGTTCGCATCTACATTTCATTCATAAATCATACAAATTCTAAATAATAAACAGGTTGCAAGAAAAAAAATGGGTAACACTTTAGTTTAGGGTCCAATACTATTAAAGTTGCTTATTAGCACACATATTACTAGGATATATGCCATTTATTTGTACTTAAAAAGCAGATATTAATGCATTTTTCCACATTACCTTATTTTACAATCCTAATCCTACTCAATACCTAAACGTAACAAATATTAATACGCAGTAATTAGGAGTTTATTGAGGCAAAAATCGTAGTTAATAGTTTGTTAATAGTGAGAATTGGACCCTAATCTAAAGTGTGACCAAAAAATGCTAAAATGCTAACTTATTGCAATCTGCATAGAGATTGTATAAATAAAAAATAAATGAATAAAAAGGCTTTGGGCATATAGTAAAAATCTTCCCTTCTTGTCCATGCCTGGCCTTTTCAGATTCAGTAGTCAAATATAAAGAAGCACTTAACATTGCACGCTCTGAATATCTTTCTACAGTTATCAACAAACCCAAGTGCAAACCAACAACTCTTTTCTCAGAGATAAACAAACTGGTCAAACCATCCTCTGTAGCTATTACTAGCTCTGTTGATCTCTGTGAAAGTTTTCAGTCCTTTTTCTTACAAAAAATGTATCGACCTTTTTCTCCAACTGCAACTTCCCATTCAACCCCATCTTTGATAGGCTGTCTGCTAGACACCTTTTTACTCACAAATACATCTGTGGTTGAAAAACTGATCATCAAATCAAATTCTTCCTCCTGTACACTTTATCCTATTCCAACATACCTTCTAAAAACTCTTTTGCCGTCACTTATTCAACCTATTACTCATATTATAAACAGATTTGCCACTGCCTATGTTCCGCATGATCTGAAAGTAGATCCGTCACAAAGAAATCCGGCCTCGACAACGCCATTAAGAACAATTATAGACCAATAACGAACATCCCTTTCGTTGGCAAGCTACTTGAGAAGGTAGTCGTGGCACAACTGCAGTCACATTTAGAGAAACATAATCTTTTTGAACCGCTTCAATCTGGTTTTCGTCCATATCACAGCACAGAAACAGCACTTTTAAAAGTGCTAAATTATCTCCTTCTGGCTTCTGATTCTGGTGCCCATATTATCCTGGTTCTTCTTGATCTCAGTGCAGCATTTGACACTGTATGCCACTCTACACTTCTTTCTCGACTGTCTTCAATAGGTATCACTGGTGCGGCTCTTCTGTGGTTAACTTCATATCTATCGGATAGACAACAAATTGTTAAGATAGGTGAGAATCGATCCCGTACCGCCACTATTTCTCATGGTGTACCTCAAGGTTCTGTACTTGGTCCTCTTTTATTTCTCATTTATGTTGTGCTGCCACTAGGTCAGATCATCAGACGGCACGGTCTCAACTTTCATAGTTACGCTGATGATATTCAAATTTATTTCACGGTTAAACCCAACCCACTTCTGTTGTCTCTTGCCTTCAGGAACTTAAAACATGGATGTCTTTTAAACTTCCTGCAGCTTAATGCTGGAAAAACTGAAATCCTGTTGATTGGCCCTAAATCACAGAGCTTACCCAGGCATGACTTTTTTATTGATATTGATGGTGTCCAGATTAGGCCTTCAAAAACTGTGCGGAATCTGGGAGTTTTGTTCGATCCCGGCTCGTTATGTTCTCACTCACACATCCATCAAGTTGTTAAATCGTGCTTCTTTCACTTGCGGAATATTGTTTGCATAGGCCCCTCTCTTAACTTTGGAGATGCGGAAACTGTTATACACGCTTTTATAACCTCCAGATTGGACTATTGTAACTCCCTATATAGCGGCCTACCCACCAAAGCAATACATCGCCTTCAAATGGTACAAAACTCTGCTGCTCGAGCCCTTACGTTTAACAAAAAATCTGCACATATCACTCCTATCCTTTCCCAACTTCACTGGCTGCCTGTGGTCAATCACATCCAGTTTAAACTGTTAGTTTTAGTTTATAAAGCCTGTCATGGCCCCGCTCCTCAATACCTTGCTGAGTTAGTGCATCCATATGTTCCTGCCCGCACGCTTAGATCTAGCAGTGATAATCTGCTTGTCGTACCCAGGTATTAATCTTGGTTACAGTTTATTTCGATAGTCACTTTAGACATTCTAGTAATTATAAGTAACTTTTCAACTACATGTCAACTAACTCTCATTAGAGTATTAATATATTATAGTAGACTGTTAGGTTATGGTTAGGTGTTAGGGTTCGGGTTAGGAGAATAAGTTGACTTGTAGTCGCCAAGTTACTTATAGTCTGTTGAGAGCCAGAGCCGAGCCAGAGCTTCACGTCACGCCTTCCGAGACAGAGCCTCACATCACGCCTGCCGAGCCAGAGCTTCACGTCACACCTGCCGAGCCAGAGCTTCACGTCACGCCTGCCGAGCCAGAGCCTCACGTCACGCCTGCCGAGACAGAGCCTCACGTCACGCCTGCCGAGCCAGAGCCTCACGTCACGCCTGCCGAGCCAGAGCCTCACGTCACGCCTGCCGAGCCAGAGCCTCATGTCACGCCTGCCGAGCCAGAGCCACACGTCACGTCTGCCGAGCCAGAGCCTCACGTCACGTCTGCCGAGCCAGAGCTTCACGTCACGCCTGCCGAGACAGAGCTTCACGTCACGCCTGCCGAGACAGAGCTTCACGTCACGCCTGCCGAGACAGAGCTTCACGTCACGCCTGCCGAGACAGAGCCTTCTCCGCTGGTTCCGTCCAGCTCTACAGAGCCTTCTCCGCTGGTTCCGCCCAGCTCTACAGAGCCTTCTCCACTGGTCCCGCCCAGCACAGAACCTGCGCTCCACGTCAGCCCTGCCGAGCCAGCGCATCTCGTCCTGTCTGGACAGTCTGTCCCGAAGCCGGGGATTCTCCCCAAGTATTTTTTGGGGGGGGGGGGCTATATGTCTCCACCCTGGCCACCTGAAGGGACGTCTCCACCATGGCCTCCAGCGTTACCTGCTCCACCCTGGTCTCCAGCACTACCTGGTCCGCCTTGGCGCCCAGCTCTTCCTGATCCTCCTTGGCCCCCAGCTCTTCCTGATCCTCCTTGGCCCCCAGCTCTTCCTGATCCTCCCTTGGCCCCCAGCTCTTCCTGATCCGCCTTGGCCCCCAGCTCTTCCTGATCCTCCTTGGCGCCCAGCTCTTCCTGATCCTCCTTGGCCCCCAGCTCTTCCTGATCCTCCTTGGCCCCCAGCTCTTCCTGATCCTCCCTTGGCCCCCAGCTCTTCCTGATCCTCCTTGGCCCCCAGCTCTTCCTGATCCTCCTTGGCCCCCAGCTCTTCCTGATCCTCCTTGGCCCCCAGCTCTTCCTGATCCTCCTTGGCCCCCAGCTCTTCCTGATCCTCCTTGGCCCCCAGCTCTTCCTGATCCTCCTTGGCCCCCAGCTCTTCCTGATCCTCCTTGGCGCCCAGCTCTTCCTGATCCTCCTTGGCCCCCAGCTCTTCCTGATCCTCCTTGGCGCCCAGCTCTTCCTGATCCGCCTTGGCCCCCAGCTCTTCCTGATCCACCATGGCCCCCAGCTCTTCCTGATCCTCCCTGGCCCCCAGCTCTTCCTGATCCGCCTTGGCCCCCAGCTCTTCCTGATCCTCCTTGGCCCCCAGCTCTTCCTGATCCGCCTTGGCCCCCAGCTCTTCCTGATCCTCCCTTGGCCCCCAGCTCTTCCTGATCCGCCTTGGCCCCCAGCTCTTCCTGATCCTCCTTGGCGCCCAGCTCTTCCTGATCCTCCTTGGCCCCCAGCTCTTCCTGATCCTCCTTGGCCCCCAGCTCTTCCTGATCCTCCCTTGGCCCCCAGCTCTTCCTGATCCTCCCTGGCCCCCAGCTCTTCCTGATCCGCCTTGGCCCCCAGCTCTTCCTGATCCTCCTTGGCCCCCAGCTCTTCCTGATCCACCATGGCCCCCAGCTCTTCCTGATCCTCCTTGGCCCCCAGCTCTTCCTGATCCTCCTTGGCCCCCAGCTCTTCCTGATCCTCCCTTGGCCCCCAGCTCTTCCTGATCCTCCTTGGCCCCCAGCTCTTCCTGATCCTCCTTGGCCCCCAGCTCTTCCTGATCCTCCTTGGCCCCCAGCTCTTCCTGATCCTCCTTGGCCCCCAGCTCTTCCTGATCCTCCTTGGCCCCCAGCTCTTCCTGATCCTCCTTGGCCCCCAGCTCTTCCTGATCCTCCTTGGCGCCCAGCTCTTCCTGATCCTCCTTGGCCCCCAGCTCTTCCTGATCCTCCTTGGCGCCCAGCTCTTCCTGATCCGCCTTGGCCCCCAGCTCTTCCTGATCCACCATGGCCCCCAGCTCTTCCTGATCCTCCCTGGCCCCCAGCTCTTCCTGATCCGCCTTGGCCCCCAGCTCTTCCTGATCCTCCTTGGCCCCCAGCTCTTCCTGATCCGCCTTGGCCCCCAGCTCTTCCTGATCCTCCCTTGGCCCCCAGCTCTTCCTGATCCGCCTTGGCCCCCAGCTCTTCCTGATCCTCCTTGGCGCCCAGCTCTTCCTGATCCTCCTTGGCCCCCAGCTCTTCCTGATCCTCCTTGGCCCCCAGCTCTTCCTGATCCTCCCTTGGCCCCCAGCTCTTCCTGATCCTCCTTGGCCCCCAGCTCTTCCTGATCCTCCTTGGCCCCCAGCTCTTCCTGATCCTCCTTGGCCCCCAGCTCTTCCTGATCCTCCTTGGCCCCCAGCTCTTCCTGATCCTCCTTGGCCCCCAGCTCTTCCTGATCCTCCTTGGCCCCCAGCTCTTCCTGATCCTCCTTGGCGCCCAGCTCTTCCTGATCCTCCTTGGCCCCCAGCTCTTCCTGATCCTCCTTGGCCCCCAGCTCTTCCTGATCCTCCTTGGCGCCCAGCTCTTCCTGATCCGCCTTGGCCCCCAGCTCTTCCTGATCCACCATGGCCCCCAGCTCTTCCTGATCCTCCCTGGCCCCCAGCTCTTCCTGATCCGCCTTGGCCCCCAGCTCTTCCTGATCCTCCTTGGCCCCCAGCTCTTCCTGATCCGCCTTGGCCCCCAGCTCTTCCTGATCCACCATGGCCCCCAGCTCTTCCTGATCCTCCCTGGCCCCCAGCTCTTCCTGATCCTCCTTGGCCCCCAGCTCTTCCTGATCCACCATGGCCCCCAGCTCTTCCTGATCCTCCCTGGCCCCCAGCTCTTCCTGATCCTCCCTGAAGGCTTCCTGCCCCAGACAAACCACGCCCTGGTTAGCCTTCAGGGCGCCCACCCTCCCACCCCTATTGAAGTTTTATGGCGCGAGGACACGCCTTTTTTTGGAGGGCGGGTAATGTCACATGAGTGTTATCTGTGTTTCTGAGTTTCCCCCATCATAGTGTTTTTTGGTTTAGTCCTGTTCCTAGTTTTCTCGCTCCTCGTTAGTGTTTAGTTCCCTCACCTGTCTCCCTGTCATTATCAGTTCCTTTGCCCCAGCTCTGTCTTGTTCCCATAATCTGTTCTGTGTATATAAGTTCCTCCCATGCCTGTATTCCTTGTCGGTTATTGTTTCTGTTGATGCGTACGTTTCTGTGGTACTCCTTGTTTCCATTAAATCCCTTTGATTATTCCAAGTTCCTTGTCGTGCGCATTTCTCCTACCATGTACTAGGTCAGGCTTAGATGTTTGCTTGCCAATTTTTAGAGTTAGCTGTGCAATTGCTAGAGGGTGTTATTGGTGGTTAATTTATGGCCCAAATGGCATAGATGTTTAATAATGAAGTCCTTAGCAATTGTAGCAATAGTAATAGTGTTTTTTCCTGGTTGGCATTAATATCCAAAACAATTTTCTAAACCTCGTACAAAGAGAACTTTACAAACAAACACAAAACGTGTTTATTCACTTTACTCAACTCTGCATGCCAAGTTGCCCAAAGTGCCTAAACCCAGAATGGGTTCAGTAGCAGCCCAATCTGCCCTGGTCTTTCCTGAGACTGACAACAACTGCATAACAACATTGTTGTTGGGTTTAAATGTCATGGGTGTACAGGTCTCAGAAGGCCACATTATGAGTCATATGATATACTGTATGTTATAGCAGAGATAAACCATACAGTATTGTGAATGTTTCCATTTTTAAACGTTCAGGCAACAAAAAGTTCCTGTGAATGAAGAAATCCCTCATACAGAGGATTTCAGTGTGTTTGCATTTAGTCTGTAAAACTTCTGCGGCTGTTCAACAGGAGGCTGAAGAACCTGTATTTGTTCAAATATGTCGACACCTTAAAAGCCATATGATCACAATTCAGTCATTTCAGAGGAAACTAACTGAGACCAAGAGAAAGACTATGAGTGGCGCTGATGTACATTGTATTTTTTTAAAAATAAGGATGACGTGGGAGAAAATACCAAGCACTCCGCATGCATTCACTGGTAGCAAAGCATATGTGTGTAGGACGAAGGCTAAAGCATTTATCGCAGTCCAAAAATATTTATGGGCCGTATATTAGAGGTGTTTGCAAAAGCACAGCACCCCATCCTTTGGTCCAAAACAGCCTCTTTGTAAAGCGGCATTACACTGTGACACATTCACAAAACAATCCACCCACAAATGTGCAGCACAAATGGTTGAGATCAACTGAACGTCTTCTGGAGGATCTGCAGCAGAGCAGAAGCATGACAGACTTTACTGCAGTTCTTACTCTTGCTTAACGTTAGTTCTTCTGCTATTTAGGAATAATTCTATTTCCTCCTGGTTACAACATAATCTGACTAGATGTCAAAAGCATGAACTATGACCCATTAAAGGTTTCCTGCATGCCTAACTAGGGATGGGTAACCCAGAATTAAACGACTGCATTGGTCTTTCGTGAGTATCAATAAGCTCAGACGTTATCGGTTCTACTGTCGGTACTGGAGAAATTAAGAAAATACATGAGAATATACGAAAATACTTTGTGTGCACAAAAAACAAACAAAAATAACGACTTTATTGAACTATTCATGTTCTTCCGTGTGTGCCTCGAGTGAGTTCACGAGCGCCTGCGTCTGAGAAGAGGACGCAGACGGCTCTCGGTGTCGTGTTTAAAATGGTTCTAAAGTCTGCATTTCCTGGATGTCCGAGTCGTGAGAAACCAGCGAGAAAACATAAAAGTGCCTGACCAATGCCGCCTTTCACTCTTTCCCATCACATGATCAGAGCGTCCTCTTCTCAGTTCTCGCGCATGCGTCGCGGCGCTCGTGAACTCACTCGAGGCACACACAGAAGAACATGAAGACTTCAGTAAAGTCGTTATTTTTGAGCACAAAAATTATTCTCGTCACTTGAAACTCTTAAGATTGAGCCACTGTAGTCACTTGGACTATTTTAACGATGTCTTTACTGACTTTTCTGGACCGGCAGAATGAAATTGCCTAGAAGCCTATGGAGGAGTGAGCCAGCTCTCAGATTTCATCAAAAATATCTTAATTTGTGTATGATTATTTATGAGTATCCTCATAAGAGCGATCTTAAATGAGTTAAATAAAGTCTTAAATGCCCAAGAGTCGTGAGATCAGCATGATGTGCAGCAGCGGCAGCTCTTAAAGGGACAGCAGCCACTAATGCTGTTGGTCAGTACAGTCAACCAAAGGACAACAGAACAACGGGAACAGAGAAAATCACTCACTGCTCTTGACTAAAGAACTTGTGTAGCTTTAATAAGGATTATTCTATATTTAATTTATAATTTATGCAGTGCAGACTGTGCATAACTTTATTCAATTTCTGTATATGTCCTATTTGTTATACAGGAAGGGCACAGGTTAATATGACATTTATTATGGGTTTATGTGAGGATTGTATGAAGTTCACTTGAATTAAAAGTTGTTATATTTTTGAAGCCTATGTTTAAAAAATTGATAGCTTTCAATTACACTGTAATGTTGAATGGCTATAATTAAAGTTTAAAATGGGGGGGGGGGGGGTCATTTTCATGAGACATCAATATTGTATTAGTATCAGTGATACTGACCTCCATTCAAAAAAGGATGCCATTAAACAAGTATTTTAAATATACTGTCTTTATGTTGTCTCTACATTTATTTGAAGATTAACTGTGAAAATATTACATTATAAAATATATAAAAAACGTAAGTGTTTCAATTGCGATTTTCTGTGATTTTTCTAGTATTACAGCACTAATTCAAACGTATGGTTACACTTTAGCTCAGTGATATTAATCAAATTTTATTTTAGATTTCGATTTTGATTTTGGCTTCCAATGATTATAAAAAGAAGATATTTGAGGTAAAACCATTAAAAACTGTCGCATTCTGTCTAGCACAACCATCTTCCGGTCTTGTCATCTCTTCCTAAAACCCACACTTAACGTCAATTGGAGATTGTTGTAAAATGCAGTCTCTATTGTTGCTAAATTGCTGGACGCGTTTCATAATAAAAAAAAGCACAATCATTAAAAGCACAATCATTTGCGCAAGAGGCGCTGTTCCCAAGGCGGCGTGC
The DNA here is from genome assembly GCA_031834385.1 of Semotilus atromaculatus. NCBI lineage: Eukaryota > Metazoa > Chordata > Actinopteri > Cypriniformes > Leuciscidae > Semotilus > Semotilus atromaculatus. The sequence goes on from JAULUF010000062.1 coordinate 5,480,374, forward strand.
GCTCCGAAACGAACCGCAACGAGACAAGCAAATGATACTTTTGGCTTCGACAGCGCGTCTAAATCAGTGGTTCTCAACCTTTTTTGGGCCAGCGCCCCCTATCCATTATCCAGGGGATGTCTAGCCCTTGCTTTGGCTTTACTACTAGATATATTTATGGAGATGAGAAATACATGTCGCAATAAACTAGCAGATTTTAGAATGTTGTAGGCAATTATTTAGTAATTACATGTTTAATCTTGTCTTTCCTGGATCTTTGGTGGATCTTCGGCCCCCATGAACACCTGAACAATCGTGCCTCCAACGCCCCCGTTGAGAACCGCTAGTCTAAACGATCAAATGTACACAAAAAATATGTCAAAATGACCGGCTTGGAGATTCACTTAAACACAGTTCGTGTCTTAAAGCTGCAGTCCGTAACTTTTCCTCTTTGTCGCCATCTGTTAAACATTAAACATTAAATGTTTGTTAAACATTATGTGTGTTAAACATTAAACACACATGTTAAATAAAAATGTGTGTTTAATCCTAACTCCCATTTGACTGTTTCCCAGTTTCAGGGTTAATTGGTCTCAAATGTGTTTTGTTTTTTCCTGTTTTTTCCATGTGCTCCCTGTTTCCCTGTGTCTTGCTTCCCCTTTATCAATGAATGGCCATGATTTGCACATTTAATAACAAATATATGTATATGTGGTGTGATGTACATGTGATTGTGACAAGTGATTGACACCAACACACTCAGGGTCGCTGGTCCATTTAGCCCTATCCGCACGGGATCAGTACTATCTGAGGATCACGTGTGATTTAGAAACCCCCCCCCCCCCCACATCTGAACATCGTGTGGCGCATCGCACGGGATAACCGAAGCCTGTGATTTTACTCACGTTTACTGACTTATCCGGATATGACGTCAATAGGCTATTGCTTGGAAATGTCTTGCCGTTATTATATGTCTATCTGTATGATATATCATAAACAGAAGAATGATCTTACCGGATGCTAATATACATGTCATTCATCTCTGTATAATCATTCTTTTTGTTTTTGCTCTTCTGATGATTTTCAGCTTTCTCTTCCTGCACATTGTGTAGTTGGTGTATAGCGATATGACCAGCACCCAAAATACTATCAAAACACTCGCAACCTCCATTCTTCGCGAAAGATGGATAAAAAGGCGCGCATGAAACAAAAACCTTGAAAAAATGATATACGATCCCGCCAAATCACAGAGATATTACCACAGGACATCAGTGTTCAGGAAATATGGAAGGAATTTTTACTTAACAAATCACAGACACGGCCGATTCCCACGGGATTAAGATCACAGACAACCTCCGCAATTATTACAAATGACTCGAGGTCACCAGGTAATACTGATCCTGTGCGAATAGGGCTTTAGACGTGTAAATCTGCTTTGTGTGCACAAATACTGTTTCACAATGCCACCTGAACATCTTGGATGATCGCTGCACAGGGAGTCAGCAGCGTATGTACAGTGACCCTGTACGGTGTGGGGAAATGTGATTGGTCCAGACTGGTCCAATCAAGACGTTTAATTAAAACCCATTCCTTGTCAATACATGCGTTTAACTTCATGCGGCGCGGCACAGAGCGAATGCCATATGACCAATAGTAACAGCGTGAGGACGACAGCGCCAGCCGAACAGTCTGATGCCGAAGTGGGCGTGGCCAGGCATTAGTTACTTTTGTGTTTTAGAACGTTTCAAAGTTTAAAACAATGCTATTATAATATTAAAAATATATATATATGTTTTGTCCTATTAACAAAAGTAGCCTACTATTAACAAATGTTAATAGTTTTTTAAAAGTTAAAATTATACTTAATGCATTTGTTTTGTGTCAAATGATTAACAATATAAATTGAACAAAGCTTAAAACAAACAAAATAATAAAACGAAAACAAAGCTTGAGCATTTGAACATTTGATTTAATTGAAAGGTGTTTTTTACCCTCTGAAATAGCAAAACCTGCCTGCTCCAAATAAATAATAGTAATTAAATAAAAATACAAAATCTAAATAAATAAATTATATAAAACAAAATCTAAATAAACAAAATAAATAAATTATATAAAACAAAATCAAACCAAAGAAAACAAATCTTATTAAAGTTATGCAAGCACACATTTAACAATAATTCTCAAGTGACAAATAAACTAAATAAATCAAAATTCCATGGAGTTAATCCTGACAATTCCTGGGGCGCCTTTCGTCATGACACTCGCTTTTATACGATTTATTTTATTTGGTTTGATTTTGTTTTTTATAATTTATTTTATTTGGTTCGATTTTGTATTTTTATTTAATTACTAGGCCTATTATTTATTTAGAGCAGGTACATCTAGTGTGTTATGCTTTTGCCATTTCAGAGGAAAACAATTATTTTATTTTATTAATAATTTCTGTTTCAGTCCACCATAGAGTTATGTTGTGTTGGTCTATGAATAAAAAATAGTTAGTTGTGAAATGGTTGAGTTTTAACAAACGTTAATAGTTTTTTAAAAGTTAAAATTATACTTTATCCATTTGTTGTGTCAAATGATTAACCATATAAATAAAAATTAAAAAAGCTTTAAACAAAAAAATTATAAAATGAAAACAAAGCTTGAACATTTGATTGAATTTAAAAGCATTTTTAATAGTAGTATATTGTCATTGGTTAATAGGACAAATAATTCTTATATTTTTTATATATATATATATATATATATATATATATATATAGGTGAAACTCGAAACATTTTAATATTGTGCAAAAGTTATAATTTTGATGATTAGCCCTATGGCGTACAGATTATGAAAACCCCAAATTTAAAATCTCAGAGAATTTTTATATTTCCTGAAATCAATACAAAAAAAGGATTTTAAATACAGAAAATGTCGGCCCACTGAAAAGTATAATCATGCATATGTATGTAGTTATATACTAAATATATTAGTTTCACCTTTTAATTTGAATTAGCCTACTGAAATACATGAACTTTTGCACAATATTCTAATTTTTCGAGTTTCAGTTTAGTGTGTAATATCGCTCTAAGTGAATGAAAACGTCCTGCAAAGTTTTAAATCTGAAAGTGCACCGTATATAAAGTTATTGTCTTTCAAAAGTAAGAGTCGACTCTGAGTCAATGAAATGAATTGTTTTTCAAAGGAGTCATAAGCCGTTTCGTTGTGACGTCAAGATGAAACATTAGCATTAGCTCCGCCCACTTACTGCGCGCGCACCAGAGAAACTTAAACCTCAGACCGGCTGATCCTGTGGACACTGGAGAGATCATGACGAGGAGACGCTGTGGGACACAATGGGTCTCGTTCATGAAACATTCGTACATATACGAGTAAATATGTGAGTGATTTGGGCGAGACCTTCCCGAAAACTCTTCTCCTGATTCACAAATACTTCGTACACGTCAGATGTGATAGTGAAATGTGTGTGTGTGTTAATGAATTCCAACCAGTCGTAAATGGGATGCGTGTGCACGCTCATTCTCAATTACCATAAATCCCACCCATTATATCAGACTGACAACTATATACGGGCATCATATTATGACACCAAACGAAGGATATCAACATGTCTCGTCTTCTCAAAAGCGAATGAAAAAGAAAAATTTCTCAAATGCAGTAATTTAAGTTTTATTATCATAAGTTCATTCAAAACGGCACATTTTATTTTCAAGCGTAGCCTACATGGCGTATCAGGTCCTAAAAAAAAGGAAGCTTGGCAGCATATTAGAGTTTCATCTGTTAATCGAACAGTCCCAGAAATGAAAAGAAAATGGTTCGACATGAAGCTCGACTGCAAAAAACGAATTAGTTCACTGCGAAAAAAATGCTATTACTGGCTCTCATAATAAAAGTAAAAAGAAAACCCGTATGTAATTACTATATATAATATTTTTTCAAAATGCTGTGTAAATATGTACCCGATTAAGGTGAATTAAAATGCAGCCTTATTAATGAGCGATACGTCTGGATGTTAAACGCACTATTCCCGCGTGTCTGGGAGCAGCTGTAGATTTATTTCGTACCAACTAACATTTGGAAGATACGAACATTTTAATGAATCAGAAAATTTACGCCAGAACCACTTTACACACGATTTACACAAAAATTTGTTCTGCTCGTGTTTCATGAATGAGACCCAATGTGACGGTAAAGAAATTTTTTTTCCACTGCCCAAGGACGAGTATGTGAAGTAGGGGTGTATCGGTACACAAAAATCACGGTTCGGTACGTACCTCGGTTTTAAAGTCACGGTTCGGTACGTTTTCGATACAGCAAAAAGGAAGAAATGCCAGAGAAATTTCCTATTTATTAAAAGAAAAAATATTTTTAAATAAGTGAGTTTTCCTACATCTTGAAACTTTCAGGTTTATAAATGGGGGTAATTTTTGAAGGATGAATAAATTATGTTTTGGTCATCACATTAAAAATAACATTTAAATATATATTTATATATATCATATTTAGATCATATTTGAGTTTTGAAGTGCTGGAAAAAGATGTGTAAAGTACTTGAAAGCATTTCACTATTCCAGCCAAACTGGTTACAGTGAGTGTTACTACATTAAACCCATGGTGAATGTTGCTGATCTGTGGACGTAAAGCCTATTACTAGTTCATCCACGGCACAATGTTTCTCCTGGTTTCCACGTCAGCGCTGTTTGGTCTAATAGAGATCTACGGTTAATAACGGAGACATGTGAATGCTTCTCACTAGATCTCGCAGTGATGTTATTACTATTACTATCTCTCAGCGCTGTGTATAACAGTGTCGCTTGATCGAGATCGGCTCGCGCTGCACAGATGTTGATGGTCTGAACTGATATACGGTCCGTGAAGCACAATATAATGAGTAGCGCAGTTTCGTTCCGCTTTCATTACGTTTGCCATTTGATGTTGTGTAACGTTGTGGTGGTCGCGCCAGCGCGGGTTTAAGAATACTAAGAATCGTTCGGTTTGTATGCGTATCGAACCGGAAGCCTCGAACCGAAACGGTTCAATACGAATACATGTACCGTTACACCCTTAATGTGAAGAATCTGTGGTTAAAATGAATCTTTTCCATGATACTACAGCAGTATAATCATAAACTTTTCCTGTTACCTTTATTTTACTGATGGGTGCTTCTCAAATATCGAGTCAGCTGATCAGCTGTGGGCCACTATTACAGATAACTGTCTATTAACGCAGATTGTCTGTCGTTCTCACTACTTTGAGGAAAGATTAAGCATGTAGCATGATTTGTTTTACCAATGTTTATGTTACATCAGTCATTCACGCTAGAGCTCGGCTATTAGTTCCTCAAACTGAGCAGTGGATCACTGAAGCGTCCTGCTCGAGTCCTTGCGATGGAGGTTCGGCTTGAATGAATGGTTCTTCTTCTTCTAGTGTTTCATCATCGGACTCGCGGATTGATATGGCAAAATCAACCATCGGTAAACAATCACAACAGACTGAGCTGTCGGCCAATCAGAGCAGAGTAGACCAATCACAGCAGACTGAGCTGTCTGGCCAATCAGAGCACAGTAGACCAATCACAGCAGACTGAGCCGTCTGGCCAATCAGAGCAGAGTAGACCAATCACAGCAGACTGAGCTGTCGGCCAATCAGAGCAGAGTAGACCAATCACAGCAGACTGAGCTGTCTGGCCAATCAGAGCAGAGTAGACCAATCACAGCAGACTGAGCTGTCGGCCAATCAGAGCAGAGTAGACCAATCACAGCAGACTGAGCTGTCGGCCAATCAGAGCAGAGTAGACCAATCACAGCAGACTGAGCTGTCGGCCAATCAGAGCAGAGTAGCTCACATAAAGGAGGGATTTAGAGAGATTGATTCATTTGGCGAGTCGTTTGAGAATCATTGAAAATCTGGTGATGTGCAAATGTATATTATGAGAAAATGAAACAGTTTTTTGACGTTTGATGCATGTAAACCTGTTGTAGGAGACTCCAAAACAACATTAGGAAACTTTAAAATATCCATGATAAGGACTCTTTAAAGCTGAAGTGAACTACTATCGGCAAAAGCCGATATTTTAACTCAACCTCATTTCTATATTGCTTTTCACAACACACATTGCAAATCAGCTTTACAAAGAACATTTGGATTTTTAAAGTGGGGGAAAGATCAGAAGTTTACACAAATGCCCTCGACAAAACTAAACCTCCAAAGGTTATTTTCACAAGCAAAAATAAAAGGCTTTACTTTTTTTAAGCTGGTCATACTATTGTATTGATTAAAGGAAACAAGCTAATATAATATATAGCCTAATATTTAAGAATTATGGTTATATTTTCATAATGGTGTCAATGATTCACAGTGCTGCACACTTGCTGGGTTCCTATTAACATATGTAGACACATTTTTAGTTTGTTTTTACAAACTGAGCGATGATAAAAAAATCAACTGTACAGGGTAAAGCAGTTAAGAAGAGTAGTTTAATAACTTACAGCAATTTCCCTGCAGGCAGACATGGAAATACCAGTGCCTTCGATCTGTTTCAGTGCGTACTCCTTCTCATCCCTCCTGTGAAACACAAACACAGCATCACTGAAGGACAGGGAAAACATCACATCAAACAATTCATACACTCGAATTTACTATTATTCAGTGTATTTCATTCAAATATTTCCTTAAATAACACTGACATGTTTATAACAACACATTTCTCATTTAATGATTAAATTATATGAAAATAAAAGTATTAATCAAGTACTACCAATGTAGCCAATATCAAGTATTAACACGTTAGCTAATATCATTTAAGTTAATTTACAATAAATACATACAGTGCTAAATAATAAGCAATATGTGCAAATATGTGAAAAGTTAGTTACTGCAATAACAATATTTTTATAAAATTACAACTCATCTAAATACATTGACTTTTTACAACAAAAGTCACAGACTTCATATATCAGTTCATAAAATACATTTGTATAGAGTAGTTCCCAAAAGTATTTGAACACTGAAGACAATTAAATATGTATGCTTAATGGCTATATTGTCACGGGTTGGTCAGAACTGAGACGAGGATACAAGAGCAGGATGAGATGATGTTTATTAAATAATACAAAATAAAGACAGACAAGAAAGGCTTCAGGTAACGCAAGGAAACAGGAAACATTGACCACGAACCAGCACAGGACAGCAAACACAGGGAGACTAAAGGCCTGTTCACACCGGGACGAATTTCGCGCGCGTTATTCGCCGACGTTTAACGCCTCGTGACTAAACAAAGGGCGCCAATGTGAGTGTTCACACCGACGCGTAAAACGCCACGCGTAAAAGCGTCATTTTTAAAAAAACGCCTCGGGTTCGTTTTTTTTGTTTGACGCGCCGCGTCAAAAACTATCCGACCAATGAGATTACCGCTTTTGCTCACGTGTCTGGAGCTTCTGAAGTTACATTAAAACACAACTTGGGGGCGCTCAAACACAAAACGGTCTTGCCGACCGGCGGCGAAGAAGATATACGCCAAGTAGCGTCTACACTGCCGGGAAGAAATAGACGAGGAAGATGCAAGGCAAGATGAATGTAGAGATGCTGGTCTTGTTGGTGTCTTTATAAAGAGACACCAACGAGAATAAATAACTATATGACACACGCGACAAACTTGCTCTCTTCTTCTGAATGACAAGCGAGTGCACTTTGTGGACCGGGGTATTTCTGTACATTAAGCGCCATCTAATGTCAGGGAATGAATTTGCATGTTCACTCGGCTCATCGTCAGCGAAAATCGCTTGGGTGTGAACACAAAAAACGCGTTGAAAAACGCTGACGAATAACGCGAGCCGAAATTCGTCCCGGTGTGAACAGGCCTTAAATAGGAGAACAAACAAGGAAGGTGCCGAGCAACAGGGGTCAGGGTGATAATCCAATGAACATGTAACGAGATGGGAGGGGCTGACAATAGACAGGAGAACACATGGCACAGAAGAAACACATGACAGCCATGTGCTCACAATAAACAGACCGCCAGGACAAAACAAACCGGGAACATCATGGCTCTGTCACCAACTAAGAAAATACTAGACCAAGTGACAGAACCATGACATATCTGTCACATTCTGAGTTAGTTTTCTCATGTTTAGTATTTGTTTCAGGTTTGTCTTCCTGTTCTATGATTGTTATTGCTAATTGGTTCTTATGGTTCTGTTCTCTTCTGCTCTGTTTCCATGGCGACACATTGCTTGATCGGTTCAGTTCAGGCGCTCATCGTGTAGTTTGGCTTGTTTCACTGTATTTATACCTTGAGTTTCTGTCTGTTAGTCTTCTTGCTCTTGTCAATCTAAGAGTGCTTGTGTCATGATGTTCCTGCGTTCTTCGGCGTATTCTCCTTTTGAATTTGATAAAGACTTTGTAAGTAGGCCTACTACTCATCTTCTTCTTCGTGAGAGATGTATTTATAACAATCAACATTCCCTGACACTATCATTGCAATATATAACAAAAAAATTATAATAATTAGGGCTGGGCGGTATGACGATATATTGTTAACATGGTAAAAAAAATGTCTATGGTTAGAGATTTTGCTGTATATTGCGGTGTGTAAATATATATAGCACTATTGAAAAGCATGAATGAGAATATAAAGAGCGGGAGGTGCTTGTTAAAAGAGATATTAGCGCAATATATCCTGAAAAGACCTGGTGCCACGACTCTCTCAGCATACCATCGCTAATTCAGTTCTTTCACGTATTATTGCACTTGAATGGTCGAATACACACCCAATTATGTCAAAATTCCCATCGTGTGGAGTATTCCTGTAGTAGAGTATGATGGATCCGTGCGTTTGGTCTTAAAGTGACAGCGCCCTAATAAACCTGCTGCTGCTCGTGTCATTAATGTGCACCAAACAAAAGAAAAATAACATAGTCACTACTCTTTTTTTTTTTGCTTTAATAAGAATACATTTGTATTTAATTCAAACAGTGCAGATTATGCAACATTTTATTTTTACATTTGATTATTACATTTCTTTACTAATTCTAACTACATGTTAAATAAACCTATTGCACCAGAAAAACTTTGTTTAAATAATATCGTGAAATACGAATTTTAACCCTAAATCAAACTAAGGCTATACAACCTATATTTTAAATAGAGATATCACATTTTTGGCATAGCAAATTATTTTACAAACAAAAAACATACTTCTTTGGTTTTAACTCATAAAACAACAGATACACTTCTCAAAACTGAGATAAACCATTGTATGGACTCTTGACAATGGCTTTATGAAAAATCATTAGACAATTCAAATATTTTGGCATTTAGCCTGCCATCTTTCACATAACTTCTGTGCTCCGTTTGAGCAGAGAAACAACCAGTTTCTGCATCAAGGGTTTATACCATGAAGCTGGATTAAGGCGGGCCAGGTATGGTTATGTTGGGTTTTAGGCACCATGAAAGTGGCTCGAGTTTTAGTGGTGTTCTTCGCTTTAGTAACTTATGCTCCAAGGCATGTGATTGGCCAACTCTCTAGCGAAAAGTGAATCACACTTTCTGTTTCTCAAGGCATGTGATGGGTTGTCATCCGCTCCAGTTATTCATGAGCTCAGAACCAAAGCCTGAGTTGACAGAGGACGTTGATGATTAGCGTCACACCAGCAAAGCCTGATCGGATGGGTTAGTTTGTCAACTCGAGACTAATCCCGTTTGCTCAACTATCATCACGGTACAGATAACAGCTGTAGTGAACTTCTTCAAGTTAGCCAATGATGAACAAATGATCTGTCAACTTTTATCTTATAATACTATCTGAAGCAAACTTTGTTGCAGTTTCTCATATAATTCGCATGATTACTTGTGCTTTTCTTGCTAAACTGGTAGGCTATTTTTGCAATGATTTTTAACCAACTGAACAAGTCCCCCTCAATTTCACACAAACAGATCATCACATTAACTTCTGACATTTCCTGCTAACATTTCACAACCACAAAACATCAATTTCATTTTTTGTTTTTTTGTGTTCATTTTCAACACTATCTATAGTTTTATCATTTCAAAAATAAACATGCTGTTGTGTCTGACTTTATTCTGGCATTACATCGCTTACCCACCCAACATCCTTATCATACCAATGTACATTTATCCACCTATCAAACATCTTTCTAGAAAACAAACAACATTTCTTATGACATTTTCTTATGCGTGAAGTTAAAGCAACATGCTAAAGTGATTGTTACCAAATAACAGGCAATCTTACTCAAAGTTAGTAATTAGAAGTAGATTTTTTTTTTTTTTTTACCAAACTGTACTAAAATGTGACCATAGAACCCTGAAACAAACTTAAAGTCACATTTAAAGTTGTTCTGCATTTTAGCCGACAAAATCCAGTGAATTCAAAAGATATCCAAAAAGTAATTTTCATGTAAAGATGAAAACATTTCCCCATGCAGATTTGACAGCCACGCACCAGAGCTGCTTGATTTGAAAGTGACTTGTAGGAGTGAATTACAAAGAAAACAATCACTGTTCATCATCAAATAAATGCAGATCCAACACTGCACATTCATATGTGTAATCAATCACATTCCACTCATCAGCTGGTGGTTTAAATCTTTTGTATCATGTTATTTTTCCCTCCAGCAGTTCACGTATCGCAATGTAGTTGCACATGACCATTTGGAGAGCTATACTCGCATATAAAACAAATCTCTAGCCCTGGAAACCTGACGACTGTGAAGACTGATTATAACACGATCAAGATCAAGACAAATAGCCAATTAGACACCAGCATATTTTGTGTTGTTCCTCGAGTCGTGATATAATGCATGACTTCAGAAGGGTGCGTTGTTTTTAAACCACATGATGTAATGCCAAGGTTGTTTGCCAGAGCGGCTAAACTTGTTCAATTTATTTAATTCAAATAAGCTAAAACAAGCCACACAATTGCTGAACATTTTTGCCACATCTTAATTTCATTCATCTACTGAAATATGTCAAATTGAAGTTTATTAAATTGGTGATAGGACTAGATGAATCATTTTAGTTGCATTAACTGAACCGGGCAGTGGAGGGATTTTTAGTCCCCAACCAGCGTGCCTTGCATTGGGCCAGATTAGGGCCAGATCAGAGCATCAGAGCCAGATTAGGACAAGATCAGGGCCAGATCAGAGCCAGTTCAGGGCCAGATCAGAGCATCAGAGCCAGATTAGGACAAGATCAGGGCCAGATCAGAGCCAGTTCAGAGCCAGATCAGGGCCAGATCAGGGCCAGATCAGAGCCAGTTCAGGGCCAGTTCAGACTCAGGGCCAGATCAGAGCCAGTTCAGACTCAGGGCCAGTTCAGGGCCAGTTCAGACTCAGAGCCAGTTCAGACTCAGGGCCAGTTCAGGGCCAGATCAGAGCCAGATCAGAGCCAGTTCAGAGCCAGATCAGGGCCAGATCAGGGCCAGATCAGAGCCAGTTCAGGGCCAGTTCAGAGCCAGTTCAGACTCAGAGCCAGTTCAGACTCAGAGCCAGTTCAGGGCCAGATCAGAGCCAGTTCAGAGCCAGATCAGAGCCAGTTCAGACTCAGAGCAAGATCAGGGCCAGATCAGAGCCAGTTCAGGGCCAGATCAGAGCCAGTTCAGACTCAGAGCAAGTTCAGGGCCAGATCAGGGCCAGATCAGGGCCAGATCAGAGCCAGTTCAGGGCCAGTTCAGGGCCAGTTCAGACTCAGGGCCAGCTCAGGGCCAGATCAGAGCCAGTTCAGACTCAGAGCCAGTTCAGACTCAGAGCCAGTTCAGGGCCAGATCAGAGCCAGTTCAGACTCAGGGCCAGTTCAGACTCAGAGCCAGTTCAGACTCAGAGCCAGTTCAGGGCCAGATCAGAGCCAGTTCAGAGCCAGATCAGAGCCAGTTCAGACTCAGAGCAAGATCAGGGCCAGATCAGAGCCAGTTCAGGGCCAGATCAGAGCATCAGAGCCAGATTAGGACAAGATCAGGGCCAGATCAGAGCCAGTTCAGAGCCAGATCAGGGCCAGATCAGGGCCAGATCAGAGCCAGTTCAGGTTCAGGGCCAGTTCAGACTCAGGGCCAGCTCAGGGCCAGATCAGAGCCAGTTCAGACTCAGGGCCAGTTCAGGGCCAGTTCAGACTCAGAGCCAGTTCAGACTCAGGGCCAGTTCAGGGCCAGATCAGAGCCAGATCAGAGCCAGTTCAGAGCCAGATCAGGGCCAGATCAGGGCCAGATCAGAGCCAGTTCAGGGCCAGTTCAGAGCCAGTTCAGACTCAGAGCCAGTTCAGGGCCAGATCAGAGCCAGTTCAGAGCCAGATCAGAGCCAGTTCAGACTCAGAGCAAGATCAGGGCCAGATCAGAGCCAGTTCAGGGCCAGATCAGAGCCAGTTCAGAGCCAGTTCAGACTCAGAGCAAGTTCAGGGCCAGATCAGAGCCAGTTCAGGGCCAGATCAGAGCCAGTTCAGGGCCAGTTCAGGGCCAGTTCAGGGCCAGTTCAGACTCAGGGCCAGCTCAGGGCCAGATCAGAGCCAGTTCAGACTCAGAGCCAGTTCAGGGCCAGATCAGAGCCAGTTCAGACTCAGGGCCAGTTCAGACTCAGAGCCAGTTCAGACTCAGAGCCAGTTCAGACTCAGAGCCAGTTCAGGGCCAGATCAGAGCCAGTTCAGAGCCAGATCAGAGCCAGTTCAGACTCAGAGCAAGATCAGGGCCAGATCAGAGCCAGTTCAGGGCCAGATCAGGGCCAGATCAGAGCCAGTTCAGAGCCAGTTCAGACTCAGAGCCAGATCAGGGCCAGATCAGAGCCAGATCAGGGCCAGATCAGAGCCAGTTCAGAGCCAGATCAGAGCCAGATCAGGGCCATATCAGAGCCAGATCAGGGCCAGATCAGAGCCAGTTCAGGGCCAGTTCAGAGCCAGTTCAGACTCAGAGCCAGTTCAGGGCCAGATCAGAGCCAGTTCAGACTCAGAGCCAGTTCAGGGCCAGATCAGAGCCAGATCAGGGCCAGATCAGAGCCAGATCAGGGCCATATCAGAGCCAGTTCAGGGCCAGATCAGGGCCAGATCAGAGCCAGATCAGAGCCAGATCAGAGCCAGTTCAGACTCAGAGCCAGTTCAGGGCCAGATCAGAGCCAGATCAGAGCCAGTTCAGACTCAGAGCCAGTTCAGGGCCAGATCAGAGCCAGATCAGAGCCAGTTCAGACTCAGAGCCAGATCAGAGCCAGTTCAGGGCCAGATCAGGGCCAGATCAGAGCCAGATCAGGGCCAGATCAGAGCCAGTTCAGACTCAGAGCCAGTTCAGGGCCGGATCAGAGCCAGATCAGAGCCAGTTCAGACTCAGAGCAAGTTCAGGGCCAGATCAGGGCCAGATCAGAGCCAGATCAGGGCCATATCAGAGCCAGTTCAGGGCCAGATCAGAGCCAGATCAGACTCAGAGCAAGTTCAGGGCCAGATCAGGGCCAGATCAGAGCCAGATCAGGGCCAGTTCAGACTCAGAGCAAGTTCAGGGCCAGATCAGGGCCAGATCAGAGCCAGATCAGAGCCAGTTCAGGGCCAGATCAGAGCATCAGAGCCAGATTAGGACAAGATCAGGGCCAGATCAGAGCCAGTTCAGAGCCAGATCAGGGCCAGATCAGGGCCAGATCAGAGCCAGTTCAGGGCCAGTTCAGGGCCAGTTCAGACTCAGGGCCAGCTCAGGGCCAGATCAGAGCCAGTTCAGACTCAGGGCCAGTTCAGGGCCAGTTCAGACTCAGAGCCAGTTCAGACTCAGGGCCAGTTCAGGGCCAGATCAGAGCCAGATCAGAGCCAGTTCAGAGCCAGATCAGGGCCAGATCAGGGCCAGATCAGAGCCAGATCAGAGCCAGTTCAGGGCCAGTTCAGAGCCAGTTCAGACTCAGAGCCAGTTCAGACTCAGAGCCAGTTCAGGGCCAGATCAGAGCCAGTTCAGAGCCAGTTCAGACTCAGAGCAAGATCAGGGCCAGATCAGAGCCAGTTCAGGGCCAGATCAGAGCCAGTTCAGAGCCAGTTCAGACTCAGAGCAAGTTCAGGGCCAGATCAGGGCCAGATCAGAGCCAGTTCAGGGCCAGATCAGAGCCAGTTCAGGGCCAGTTCAGGGCCAGTTCAGACTCAGGGCCAGCTCAGGGCCAGATCAGAGCCAGTTCAGACTCAGAGCCAGTTCAGACTCAGAGCCAGTTCAGGGCCAGATCAGAGCCAGTTCAGACTCAGGGCCAGTTCAGACTCAGGGCCAGTTCAGACTCAGAGCCAGTTCAGGGCCAGATCAGAGCCAGTTCAGAGCCAGATCAGAGCCAGTTCAGACTCAGAGCAAGATCAGGGCCAGATCAGAGCCAGTTCAGGGCCAGATCAGAGCATCAGAGCCAGATTAGGACAAGATCAGGGCCAGATCAGAGCCAGTTCAGAGCCAGATCAGGGCCAGATCAGGGCCAGATCAGAGCCAGTTCAGGGCCAGTTCAGGGCCAGTTCAGACTCAGGGCCAGCTCAGGGCCAGATCAGAGCCAGTTCAGACTCAGGGCCAGTTCAGGGCCAGTTCAGACTCAGAGCCAGTTCAGACTCAGGGCCAGTTCAGGGCCAGATCAGAGCCAGATCAGAGCCAGTTCAGGGCCAGTTCAGAGCCAGTTCAGACTCAGAGCCAGTTCAGGGCCAGATCAGAGCCAGTTCAGAGCCAGATCAGAGCCAGTTCAGACTCAGAGCAAGATCAGGGCCAGATCAGAGCCAGTTCAGGGCCAGATCAGAGCCAGTTCAGAGCCAGTTCAGACTCAGAGCAAGTTCAGGGCCAGATCAGGGCCAGATCAGAGCCAGTTCAGGGCCAGATCAGAGCCAGTTCAGGGCCAGTTCAGGGCCAGTTCAGGGCCAGTTCAGACTCAGAGCCAGTTCAGACTCAGAGCCAGTTCAGGGCCAGATCAGAGCCAGTTCAGACTCAGGGCCAGTTCAGACTCAGAGCCAGTTCAGACTCAGAGCCAGTTCAGACTCAGAGCCAGTTCAGGGCCAGATCAGAGCCAGTTCAGAGCCAGATCAGAGCCAGTTCAGACTCAGAGCAAGATCAGGGCCAGATCAGAGCCAGTTCAGGGCCAGATCAGGGCCAGATCAGAGCCAGTTCAGAGCCAGTTCAGACTCAGAGCCAGATCAGGGCCAGATCAGAGCCAGATCAGGGCCAGATCAGAGCCAGTTCAGAGCCAGATCAGAGCCAGATCAGGGCCATATCAGAGCCAGATCAGGGCCAGATCAGAGCCAGTTCAGGGCCAGTTCAGAGCCAGTTCAGACTCAGAGCCAGTTCAGGGCCAGATCAGAGCCAGTTCAGACTCAGAGCCAGTTCAGGGCCAGATCAGAGCCAGATCAGGGCCAGATCAGAGCCAGTTCAGACTCAGAGCAAGTTCAGGGCCAGATCAGGGCCAGATCAGAGCCAGATCAGGGCCATATCAGAGCCAGTTCAGGGCCAGATCAGGGCCAGATCAGAGCCAGATCAGAGCCAGATCAGAGCCAGATCAGACTCAGAGCCAGTTCAGGGCCAGATCAGAGCCAGATCAGAGCCAGTTCAGACTCAGAGCCAGTTCAGGGCCAGATCAGAGCCAGATCAGAGCCAGTTCAGACTCAGAGCCAGTTCAGGGCCAGATCAGAGCCAGTTCAGGGCCAGATCAGGGCCAGATCAGAGCCAGATCAGGGCCAGATCAGAGCCAGTTCAGACTCAGAGCCAGTTCAGGGCCGGATCAGAGCCAGATCAGAGCCAGTTCAGACTCAGAGCAAGTTCAGGGCCAGATCAGGGCCAGATCAGAGCCAGATCAGGGCCATATCAGAGCCAGTTCAGGGCCAGATCAGAGCCAGATCAGACTCAGAGCAAGTTCAGGGCCAGATCAGGGCCAGATCAGAGCCAGATCAGGGCCAATTCAGACTCAGAGCAAGTTCAGGGCCAGATCAGGGCCAGATCAGAGCCAGATCAGAGCCAGTTCAGGGCCAGATCAGAGCATCAGAGCCAGATTAGGACAAGATCAGGGCCAGATCAGAGCCAGTTCAGAGCCAGATCAGGGCCAGATCAGGGCCAGATCAGAGCCAGTTCAGGGCCAGTTCAGGGCCAGTTCAGACTCAGGGCCAGCTCAGGGCCAGATCAGAGCCAGTTCAGACTCAGGGCCAGTTCAGGGCCAGTTCAGACTCAGAGCCAGTTCAGACTCAGGGCCAGTTCAGGGCCAGATCAGAGCCAGATCAGAGCCAGTTCAGAGCCAGATCAGGGCCAGATCAGGGCCAGATCAGAGCCAGATCAGAGCCAGTTCAGGGCCAGTTCAGAGCCAGTTCAGACTCAGAGCCAGTTCAGACTCAGAGCCAGTTCAGGGCCAGATCAGAGCCAGTTCAGAGCCAGATCAGAGCCAGTTCAGACTCAGAGCAAGATCAGGGCCAGATCAGAGCCAGTTCAGGGCCAGATCAGAGCCAGTTCAGAGCCAGTTCAGACTCAGAGCAAGTTCAGGGCCAGATCAGGGCCAGATCAGAGCCAGTTCAGGGCCAGATCAGAGCCAGTTCAGGGCCAGTTCAGGGCCAGTTCAGACTCAGGGCCAGCTCAGGGCCAGATCAGAGCCAGTTCAGACTCAGAGCCAGTTCAGACTCAGAGCCAGTTCAGGGCCAGATCAGAGCCAGTTCAGACTCAGGGCCAGTTCAGACTCAGGGCCAGTTCAGACTCAGAGCCAGTTCAGGGCCAGATCAGAGCCAGTTCAGAGCCAGATCAGAGCCAGTTCAGACTCAGAGCAAGATCAGGGCCAGATCAGAGCCAGTTCAGGGCCAGATCAGAGCATCAGAGCCAGATTAGGACAAGATCAGGGCCAGATCAGAGCCAGTTCAGAGCCAGATCAGGGCCAGATCAGGGCCAGATCAGAGCCAGTTCAGGGCCAGTTCAGGGCCAGTTCAGACTCAGGGCCAGCTCAGGGCCAGATCAGAGCCAGTTCAGACTCAGGGCCAGTTCAGGGCCAGTTCAGACTCAGAGCCAGTTCAGACTCAGGGCCAGTTCAGGGCCAGATCAGAGCCAGTTCAGAGCCAGATCAGGGCCAGATCAGAGCCAGTTCAGGGCCAGTTCAGAGCCAGTTCAGACTCAGAGCCAGTTCAGGGCCAGATCAGAGCCAGTTCAGGGCCAGATCAGAGCCAGTTCAGAGCCAGTTCAGACTCAGAGCAAGTTCAGGGCCAGATCAGGGCCAGATCAGAGCCAGTTCAGGGCCAGATCAGAGCCAGTTCAGGGCCAATTCAGGGCCAGTTCAGGGCCAGTTCAGACTCAGGGCCAGCTCAGGGCCAGATCAGAGCCAGTTCAGACTCAGAGCCAGTTCAGACTCAGAGCCAGTTCAGGGCCAGATCAGAGCCAGTTCAGACTCAGGGCCAGTTCAGACTCAGAGCCAGTTCAGACTCAGAGCCAGTTCAGACTCAGAGCCAGTTCAGGGCCAGATCAGAGCCAGTTCAGAGCCAGATCAGAGCCAGTTCAGACTCAGAGCAAGATCAGGGCCAGATCAGAGCCAGTTCAGGGCCAGATCAGGGCCAGATCAGAGCCAGTTCAGAGCCAGTTCAGACTCAGAGCCAGATCAGGGCCAGATCAGAGCCAGATCAGGGCCAGATCAGAGCCAGTTCAGAGCCAGATCAGAGCCAGATCAGGGCCATATCAGAGCCAGATCAGGGCCAGATCAGAGCCAGTTCAGGGCCAGTTCAGAGCCAGTTCAGACTCAGAGCCAGTTCAGGGCCAGATCAGAGCCAGTTCAGACTCAGAGCCAGTTCAGGGCCAGATCAGAGCCAGATCAGGGCCAGATCAGAGCCAGTTCAGACTCAGAGCAAGTTCAGGGCCAGATCAGGGCCAGATCAGAGCCAGATCAGGGCCATATCAGAGCCAGTTCAGGGCCAGATCAGGGCCAGATCAGAGCCAGATCAGAGCCAGTTCAGACTCAGAGCCAGTTCAGGGCCAGATCAGAGCCAGATCAGAGCCAGTTCAGACTCAGAGCCAGTTCAGGGCCAGATCAGAGCCAGTTCAGACTCAGAGCCAGTTCAGGGCCAGATCAGAGCCAGATCAGAGCCAGTTCAGACTCAGAGCCAGTTCAGGGCCAGATCAGAGCCAGTTCAGGGCCAGATCAGGGCCAGATCAGAACCAGATCAGGGCCAGATCAGAGCCAGTTCAGACTCAGAGCCAGTTCAGGGCCGGATCA
Organism: Semotilus atromaculatus; assembly: GCA_031834385.1. Classification (NCBI taxonomy): domain Eukaryota; kingdom Metazoa; phylum Chordata; class Actinopteri; order Cypriniformes; family Leuciscidae; genus Semotilus; species Semotilus atromaculatus. The sequence continues at coordinate 5,498,512 of JAULUF010000062.1, forward strand.
GAGCCAGATCAGAGCCAGTTCAGACTCAGAGCAAGTTCAGGGCCAGATCAGGGCCAGATCAGAGCCAGATCAGGGCCATATCAGAGCCAGTTCAGGGCCAGATCAGAGCCAGATCAGACTCAGAGCAAGTTCAGGGCCAGATCAGGGCCAGATCAGAGCCAGATCAGGGCCAGTTCAGACTCAGAGCAAGTTCAGGGCCAGATCAGGGCCAGATCAGAGCCAGATCAGGGCCATATCAGAGCAAGTTCAGGGCCAGATCAGGGCCATATCAGAGCCAGTTCAGGGCCAGTTCAGGGCCAGATCAGGGCCATATCAGGGCCAGATCAGAGCCAGATCAGACTTAGAGCCAGTTCAGGGCCAGATCAGAGCCAGTTCAGGGCCAGATCAGGGCCAGATAAGAGCCAGATCAGAGCCAGATCAGGGCCAGATCAGGGCCATATCAGAGCCAGTTCAGGGCCAGTTCAGGGCCAGATCAGGGCCATATCAGGGCCAGATCAGAGCCAGATCAGACTTAGAGCCAGTTCAGGGCCAGATCAGGGCCAGATAAGAGCCAGATCAGAGCCAGATCAGGGCCAGATCAGGGCATCAGAGCCAGATTAGATTAGAAAACTTTATTAATCCCTGTAAGGGGAAACTCATTTGCCACCATTGCACATTATAAACACCACAAATAGACAAATAAACATAATAAAAAAACAGTGTAAACAAAAAATTACACAACTTAATTAAAAAACCTAACTGCCCTCGGAATAAAAGATCTTCTAAATCGCTCTGTAGAACACTGAGGCATTACTAATCTTCCACTAAATTAGCTTTTAAGTCGACTAAAGATACAGTGTAGTGGATGACCTTTGTAACACAGAATTATTTTTAATTTTGCCCTTGTTCTCTTCTGCACAATGACCTCAAGTGAATCAGGATTAAGGCCAATAACCGAGCCAGCCTTTCTCATCAATTTATTAATCCTATTTTTATTATCTACAGAGATACTACATCCCAAACAGAGCACTGCATAAAACAAAACACTAACCATGATTTCCTGATAAAAAACAAAGAATCTTCCTACTGACACCAAATAGTCTTGATTGTGCCTTCTTAAAAACAGCCTCTATTCTTCTTTGAGTTTAATTTACTGTCCAAATGGACACCAAAATTGAACAATCTTTATTTTCTGACCTTTAATTATCACTTCTTTTTTTCTTCTAAAATCAGCGATCAACTCCTTAGTCTTCTCCACATTCAATTTTAGGACATTTTCATCACACCATGTCACAAATAACTCAACCTCTCTTCTATAGTCCACATCATTACCTTGATTAATTAAACACGTTATATTAAACATGTGTATAATTAAACACGTGTAATAATAAAAGTTAAAACGTTTCATTATATGTGATGTCAAAGCAATGGGTCTCAAATTATTTAAACTATGACCCACATTTGCATGTTTTGGAATTGGAACAAGACACAATGTCTTCCACATATCAGGTATTTTCGGTGAAGACAAGGACAAAGAAAAAATTTTATGAAAAACTGAGCACAACTGATCAGCACAGACTTTCAAGGTGCGTGGGTGAATACCATCAGCTTTGTTGGTCTTAAGGCACTTTAATTGCTGACTAACCTCATTTTCATTAATAACAATTGCTGGACTACAGTCCACATTACCACTCTGTACATGAGATTCTAAAATCATATCATGAGAGGCAGAGAAATCAAAGTCATCAAACCTGGCAAAAAGCTTATTTACCTCATTTACATTCAGTCCAGACCAGCAAACACATAACCATAACCAGCAAGAGAATTCAAATCATTCCAAAGGCCCCGTGTGTTACAATTAGACATTTGTTCTTCAACTCTTTCCTTATATTTAATTTACTCTGTTTAATAACTTTAATAACTCTTCAGTTCCTTTTGAGCAGTTTTTAAAGGGATAGTTCACCCAAAAATTAAAACTCTGTCAGTAATTCCTCACCATCATGTTGTTCCAACCCCGTAAGACTTTCATTCATCTTCAACACAAATGAAGATATTTTTGATGAAATCTGAGAGCCTCAACCTCACGTGATGTCATGAGCTACAGCCAATCAGAGCAACTAGAGATTAAACATACAAGTATGTGTAGACATTAAAAATATAATTACTTATGCTTTTCGGAAGTATATCCCTGTTTGTAATCATAGGTTTTACTAAAATACTTTTAGGAAAAAGGAAAGTCAACTGTATATTGCCGATGTCCACAATGTTGATGTTCTGGGTGTTCTTTTTTAAAATGAAGTTGTAGAGTGTATATATTTTCTCAGAGCAAATCATCGCGCAAACAGTTTGCAGCACTAGTTTCTGTCTGACGTCCATATTTGCGTGTTGTGTTCTTCGCTGGGTATAGAGAGCCTAAGCCCCTCCCCTTCCGGTTGACCACCATGGGACCTTAATTTGGGAAAATATTACATGAAAGTCAATGGCGAGAGAAAACAAATATTTTGATCCCGTTTGAATTGTGCCCTGAATTACACATATGATGTTTGTCAATTTAAAAGATACATTTTAAAGTCAAGAAAGTCGCAGTTTGATGTGAAACTGTTGAGGTATAAGACTGTGAAAATACGTAATTACAAAGACTACAAAACCCAAAAGGCGCGCATGAGACGTCATACCTTTTCTCTCAATGAATGCAGCTAACTTTACTGAAGCTAATGTCTGTCATGTTTTCTATAGTCTAACGTTGTAATCGTAACGTAACGCCGTCATGCCTGTGTGTTTTGTACCAGACTGCACACACACAAGCTTGGTGCGAGACGAGAGATGTAGTTCATTGAGCGATTTTCACATAAAACTAACTGTTACTCTCCTGTTTTATGACAAACTGCGACTGTCTTGACTTTCATAATTACCTTTTAAATTGACAAACATCATATGTGTAATTCAGGGTACAGCTCAGACGGAATAAAAAGATAAGTTGTCTCTCCCCATTGACTACCATATTTTTTTCTAAATAAGGTCCCATGAGCCGGAAGCGGAGGGGCGGGACTTAGGCTCTCTATTGGCGCGCGTACTGTTTCGCGTTATTTCCGGTTCGTTTTGTAGACAAGATAGAATCGTTGGGTGACAGAGTTGTTGTCAACTCGTGTAGTGCGTTACCTCCTGTTGCGGATCAATCACGTTGTGTCGTGTGGTGTGAACAGCTCAACAACTTGAACACTCCTGATTTCACAGAGAGCAAGTCATGTAGCACAGTTCAGTCCGACGTTTTAAAATCATGTAGTGTGAACTAGGCTTTAATCTGATCCCTGTCACCACTACAAAAAAGCTATTTTTTCCTATTAATAGCTGTTTTAACCTCCCTAGTCACCCACAGTTTATTATTAGGAAAAATGTTAAATTGTTTACGTGGAATGACAGACTCGACACAGCAAAACACTGACTAGTCTGTACAATCAAAACACACACAGTCTTAGAGCCAATAGGCTGATTTTGGATTTCAAGAGAGTATCTGAATGCCAAGGATATTAAATTATGGTTTATACCTCCGCCGACTGTTCCTAACTCAAACTCCTCCTCTGCAACCTCTCTTCCTGGTCTTAAATATATATTTATTTTTCAATATTTTTTAGAGACAGATCAGTGCCAGATCAGAAGAGCCAGATCAGAAGAGCCAGATCAGAGCCAGATCAGAACCAGATCAGAAGAGCCAGATCAGAGCCAGATCAGAACCAGATCAGAAAAGCCAGATCAGAGCATCAGAGCCAGATCAGAAGAGCCAGATCAGAGCATCAGAGCCAGATCAGAAGAGCCAGATCAGAAGAGCCAGATCAGAAGAGCCAGATCAGAGCCAGATCAGAGCCAGATCAGAACCAGATCAGAAAAGCCAGATCAGAGGCAGACCAGTGCCAGATCAGAGGCAGATCAGAAGAGCCAGATCAGAGCCAGATCAGAAGAGCCAGATCAGAAGAGCCAGATCAGAAGAGCCAGATCAGAAGAGCCAGATCAGAAGAGCCAGATCAGAAGAGCCAGATCAGAGCCAGATCAGAACCAGATCAGAAGAGCCAGATCAGAGCCAGATCAGAACCAGATCAGAAAAGCCAGATCAGAGCATCAGAGCCAGATCAGAAGAGCCAGATCAGAGCATCAGAGCCAGATCAGAAGAGCCAGATCAGAAGAGCCAGATCAGAAGAGCCAGATCAGAGCCAGATCAGAGCCAGATCAGAACCAGATCAGAAAAGCCAGATCAGAGGCAGACCAGTGCCAGATCAGAGGCAGATCAGAAGAGCCAGATCAGAGCCAGATCAGAAGAGCCAGATCAGAAGAGCCAGATCAGAAGAGCCAGATCAGAAGAGCCAGATCAGAAGAGCCAGATCAGAAGAGCCAGATCAGAAGAGCCAGATCAGAGCCAGATCAGAGCATCAGAGCCAGATCAGAGCCAGATCAGAAGAGCCAGATCAGAGCCAGATCACAGCATCAGAGCCAGATCAGAGGAGCCAGATCAGAAGAGCCAGATCAGAAGAGCCAGATCAGAAGAGCCAGACCAGTGCCAGATCAGAGCCAGATCAGAAGAGCCAGATCAGAGCATCAGAGCCAGACCAGTGCCAGATCAGAGCCAGATCAGAAGAGCCAGATCAGAGCATCAGAGCCAGACCAGAGCATCAGAGCCAGACCAGTGCCAGATCAGAGCCAGATCAGAAGAGCCAGATCAGAGCATCAGAGCCAGACCAGTGCCAGATCAGAGCCAGATCAGAAGAGCCAGATCAGAGCATCAGAGCCAGACCAGTGCCAGATCAGAGCCAGATCAGAAGAGCCAGATCAGAGCATCAGAGCCAGACCAGTGCCAGATCAGAGCCAGATCAGAGCCAGATCACAGCATCAGAGCCAGATCAGAGCCAGATCAGAAGAGCCAGATCAGAGCCAGATCACAGCATCAGAGCCAGATCAGAGGAGCCAGATCAGAAGAGCCAGATCAGAAGAGCCAGATCAGAAGAGCCAGATCAGAAGAGCCAGATCAGAGCCAGATCAGAACCAGATCAGAAGAGCCAGATCAGAGCCAGATCAGAACCAGATCAGAAAAGCCAGATCAGAGCATCAGAGCCAGATCAGAAGAGCCAGATCAGAGCATCAGAGCCAGATCAGAAGAGCCAGATCAGAAGAGCCAGATCAGAAGAGCCAGATCAGAGCCAGATCAGAGCCAGATCAGAACCAGATCAGAAAAGCCAGATCAGAGGCAGACCAGTGCCAGATCAGAGGCAGATCAGAAGAGCCAGATCAGAGCCAGATCAGAAGAGCCAGATCAGAAGAGCCAGATCAGAAGAGCCAGATCAGAAGAGCCAGATCAGAAGAGCCAGATCAGAAGAGCCAGATCAGAAGAGCCAGATCAGAGCCAGATCAGAGCATCAGAGCCAGATCAGAGCCAGATCAGAAGAGCCAGATCAGAGCCAGATCACAGCATCAGAGCCAGATCAGAGGAGCCAGATCAGAAGAGCCAGATCAGAAGAGCCAGATCAGAAGAGCCAGACCAGTGCCAGATCAGAGCCAGATCAGAAGAGCCAGATCAGAGCATCAGAGCCAGACCAGTGCCAGATCAGAGCCAGATCAGAAGAGCCAGATCAGAGCATCAGAGCCAGACCAGAGCATCAGAGCCAGACCAGTGCCAGATCAGAGCCAGATCAGAAGAGCCAGATCAGAGCATCAGAGCCAGACCAGTGCCAGATCAGAGCCAGATCAGAAGAGCCAGATCAGAGCATCAGAGCCAGACCAGTGCCAGATCAGAGCCAGATCAGAAGAGCCAGATCAGAGCATCAGAGCCAGACCAGAGCCAGATCAGAGCCAGATCAGAAGAGCCAGATCAGTGCCAGATCAGAGCCAGATCAGAGCATCAGAGCCAGACCAGTGCCAGATCAGAGCCAGATCAGAAGAGCCAGATCACATTGTGGTGAAGAAGAGGTTGTGGGTGGATATGCATGAATGAAGTCAATAGTGTATGTTGCTTCACTTGTTGAGAAATAGCTGTGCTAAGTAACTTCTTTCTTGAATTTAACTAAATCAGAACTGACGCAAAGTAAATAATGATACAATAGTCTTCTGTACAGCTTTTCATAGCTGAATGAACTCATTTCATACTTGATTTACAGATCCTGAATGGAGCTGAATCATCACTGTACAGACTTCCAGCTGAACTATTATTTCCTGTTTGTCACCGTTAAGCTGCTTTGAAACAATCTGCATTGTATAAAGCGCTAGGCCTATATTTAACTTGACTTGAATATGTCTTGACTAGTAGGAGAAAAATCAAAGTTTTTTTTGTGTGTAGTTGATGTGGAAAAATAGAGTTGTTATTCAGTCATGGTATCAACTGAGCATCAGTAAAGAAACCCACTGTTACAGATACACTACTTTTATCCATTGATCTGATCAAGTAGTAAAGATAAACCGATTGATCAATACATGAAGATTCTTCCGTAGGTGGTTTTACCATTTTAGTTTTCTTGTAAAATGAATGGCGTAAGTATCATTTCAATTTAAACTTTCTAGATCTCAAATCAATATTTTGTTCACTTTCTTAAACAGCATTTCCACCATGACCGGAGAGATGCAGACAGACAGAAATACTGATAACACCCGCTAGTGATAATGATATACACAGAATACACTGATAATACCCACATATAAACACATCAGGTGTGTTCATCATGTCAAACGCCTCCTCTTGAATAGTAAACAAAGGCGATTAGCGTGACCACATTCTCGGTGGCCGATGGAGTGAATGCATGCAATTGAAAATATTGCTGCCTTCACATTTAGATGTTCTGTTTGTTATGATTAACAAATAATCTATATCAGTTATCAAACTCTGCCAAAATCAGTCTTTTTATATCACATTTTGGTTGATTCATATCCCATATGCTATTATACAACATAACGGTGTGATTGTTCGAAGTCAATAGAAGTTAAAGGCCCGCTGAAGTGCCTTGAAATGCGGAGCATTATTCAGAGTGTTGACGTAATTTCCACTGAAACAGGAAGACAGGGCGGGACATATTAAACAGCTCCTCCCCTTTTTTAAAACAGCCAATAGCATTTAGTTTATATCACAGCTTAGCCAGAGACCTTGAGCTTGTTAAAGCCACAGTTTCCTCTTAATCTCTAACCATTTCTATTCCTAATCTCCACCATATCGCTTTAAAATAAAGCATTCTGTGCAGAATTCAAACAGGTCGGATACGTGTTCTGGTCTGCGTCGATCACATGATTCGCTCTGTGCTGTCGTGTCTCTGGGCCGGAGCTGCGGAGGCTCGTGTGAGGCTAGCATGAAACCAGTCTCCCAACCATTCGCCCCGAATCTGAATCACTCCCTACCCTACACTATCTACCAATCACTATTTAGAAAATAGTAAATGTGTGAACAAGTGACCGATTTCAGCCACAGCTTCAGTGACTATTTGGGGGCAGGGCTTCAGATTCAAGCAAGCTTTTGATTGGACAGAAAATCTGATGAGAAGCTGAAGTGTAGAGTGATGTCATCAAAATCTCTGATCCATATTGGCGGAAGTGACAGACTGTACGCTTTGAACGCTTATTTCTTCTAAATGCGAATGTTGACATTGTTTTGAAGCACACTAGCTTACAGATAACGTATGCATACTAAAAGCCCAAAAACTTAAATTTTGATTTCATGGGGACTTTAAGCTGCGCCACCAGGCAGTCGTTTCCCATGTTGCAGTGCAGTTGGAGGAGAACATGAGCCACTGCAGGGCCTTCCTAAAACCCCAGGCCTCCTCGCTGTCACTCCAGTATTTTCACATACTTCACAATAACACCAGTTTTAACTGGAATAATCACCGGTTATTGGTTATGGGTGGAACTTGCTGAAGCCGCTATGAGTCCAGTAACTCGGCATGTGACTTCTGCACAACTGAACAACACATACTGATGAACATTTGAACTCCCGCGAAAATGTACATGCTGTATACACTCTAGCACATTAGAACTTCAGCACACTATATAAACATAATATGCATAAAAACACGCGACCTCCGCCTTTTAGGAAAGTGTGGACTTCTGCACAAATCAAGGTGAATTCAGAACTGCACAAATGAACTCCTGCACATCTGGATTCCTGGGCATATAAACTCCTGCACAAACGAAAAATTGCACTTATGAAAATATGAACGCGTGACTGCGCATTCGGATATATATATATATAAACACGTGAAAAGCATATCACGTTGGTTTGGGGGTGGACCGTTGAAGTGCGTCCATGAAAACAAAAACAATCACACAGGGTAGAGATTACAGCGTAATTCCCCCGATACAGAAGAGCATCCCGCGCGCACACACTCACTCTCTCACACACACATACACACTCACACAGTGACAGCAGAAGCGCGTGCAGTGAGTGAAACGCGTCGATCAATCGCGTGTCTCTTACCCGTCTTTACGCTTCGCTTTATAAACATGCCCGTATGTGCCGCGACCCACTTTACAACCTTCATATTCAAACAGATCTTCCACTCTCTCCCTCTCGGCGGCGAGCTTCGTTTTGAAGTCGTAGTCCATTTTAACCCATAAATATTTCTTAATTTACAATAAAATAAAATATTAATTATTACATGCATTAATTAAATGATCCGATCGTTTTATTACCCCACCATTTCCTTGTTTGGGATTTTGGTCGGCTCCGCTTAATGGTCACGTGTTCGGTGACGCAATTTATTGTCGCGGGTTGCCTTCTGGGAAATGTAGTGTGCTCAGATCAACCCGCCGGTTTGAGTTAATGACAATAGGACGTGTGTAAAACTAGATCGCGATGTGAACGTCGTTCCTCCGTTGTTACATTCCCTTTCAAAAATGCATTTTTCTGGTTGGTGGTATGTACCAAACATAAGCTCTGGTTGCAACATGAGTACAGTATAACTCTTGTCCTCAAAATGTGACGCATGATGAATAAAATGTGTCAAATACACGAGCAAACCTCCCTTTTTTCTTCAGTAAACGAGTGAATGAACGGACACCAATTACTTGTTTATGTCTGTGCACTGGCGCAGCGTTATAGCAACGCAAATGTTAACTCATCTATACAAGGACATGTGCCGCCTGCCGCGTGAATTCATACCTTTACGCAACATCTCATTTGAATGACATCAGTTACAGCCAATCGCTGCCGAGACGAGCACCGCCTCTTGGCCGTGATTGGCCGCAACGATGATGACGTGGGCTAGTAGGTAATAAAAGCTCCGCGCAGTCTGCCATTCTGCGCTTACACAGTATGGCCGGCGATATTAGCTAGCACTCGCTCACGGTATTCTCTGCAAAAGGGAAGACGGTAAAAAAAACAAGGCAACTACATCTGGACTGCTCAAGGACTGTAACTAAGCTAATAAATTATAACTACCAATAAAGGACTAATTAAATTGGGATTCCATCCGACGCTTTAATTTCTGTTGTTGGAGTCTGTTTGTCTCACGATGGAAGAGGACAGCGGTGCACACTTCTTCGAGGGGACCGAGAAGCTCCTGGAGGTCTGGTTCTCCCGGCAGGACGAGGCCAAAGGGACCGGGGATCTGCGCACTATCCCCAGGTGGGTGACTCCATACCAGGCTGGATTTAACCGAGACCGATTTACTGATCTGGTGTCGTGAACCCTGCCTATTAAGCCCTGCCTAAAACATGACAATGGTGTTAGTAATGTTAATATAAGCGCTAATAGTTCTGTGGGAACGAGAGTGGGTGAGTGACATGTGGCTCTGACACCCGTGGCGTGATCAGCAGTTTTGGCCATTTTTGACACACCATCCCCCTTTTCACCCATTCATTTGTGCTGTCATGACTGGAGCTGAACTCCAGCCCCGATTAGCCTTTTCTGTTGCGCGTACTTAAAATTATTCCAACATCAACATGTTTACCAACATCTTGAAGCATCTTGCAACATTAGGCTGGGTCTGGTGATCTCTCTTATCATCGCTCTGCGATTTTTCAGCTGTCGTTCGAGCCGTCACTCGGTTAGATTGATGCTTTGCTGTGTTAAGATCAGCTCTGCTTCTGTCTCAATCCGTTATTGACGCGCTTTAGCGTGAGTGAATGTTGATCAATTGATTAGCCAGTGGCTACCGCTAGCTAATATATATATGGCGCCATAGCAAACACACCTCCTCAAACACCATCATATCTGTGCACTTAAATGAATGGATTTATTCTGTTGACCACCAGATATAACGTGTGTAGGATTCAATGTTCATTTCCTCAAGTGATTTTAAAAGGAATTTCTCTCTGGACATTTTTAATCGCAGAGATGTGAACACATGCGCATGTCAATGACTGCATGTTAAGGCTCTATTTTTGGGAACTATCATGGCGGTGGATCCTGCGCCGCAGTCTCAGAGCGTGCATGTGAAGCTCACGTGGCTGCGTCACACGCCGTAAGCTCCGCCCCGCGCTGTGATTGGCCGAGAGTACCGCTCGCTCATTGGTTGATTTCTAGTGCGCATTAGAGCTCGACAGCTGCAGATTAATGACTGTGAACTGCTGAATTAATGCAGACACAACAACATCGGCGCTTTAAACAAACACAACATCAAGGAAACGTGCAGGAATGGTTGAACATTTGTCTTGATGTCTACAAGGCTATGTAACAGTGTTTTTATTACAAATGACACACACATTGCTGAAAAATAATCACTAAAATGTGTGCATTACAGATATCTAGTAAATGTTTGTAAATGAACATGATTATTGGCCAATACTGATATTCTCGAAATATTAGCAGATTTATCGGTCTATTACTACAAAAACATCCGGTAGTGATACCATGAATCATATTAACAGCAAAAACCTACAATGATGCTACCAAAAAAGGGGTTGTGAAATAACACAAGAAGTTTCCCAAAACATACTTTATACCATTCTTGTACTTTTTTGTACAGTTCAATATGCCATAATGTATTAACAACCTTAAAATAAAAGACTTCTCCGCTCATTTAGACCATAAGTGTGTAAGATATGAATGAGGACATCAGTTCCCCGGATGTGTCCGGTGTCCTGGCTTTAGTAAAGCTGTGCCTCGGTGTCTCTGAGCACTGAAAGCTGATCTCTGCGGCTGTCTGAATGACTGATCAGGGTATTAGTTTACTTCCGGGAAAGCGTCCGTTAACCCCGTCGGAGACACTAGAACGAGGATCCGAGTCGAGGAGGACAGCCTTCGCTCTGCCGCTCTATTATGCGTCAGAGTAAAAAAAAAAAAATTTCAATTTCCTGTAGCTTGGTTTTCTTCTCACATCACGGCTCATATTTCACATCAACAAGTACACGTAATATGTTACACATTAGTAACATTCAGAATGGTTTATTCTTTGTTCAAATTGTAATGTTTAAATTATGTATTTTTATATTTTGAGATCGAAAGCGTTCCGGGACAGATTTAAGGGATGCACTATATATCGACCACCATATCGGTATCGGCCTGATCAGAAAATGTGGCCGATTATATATTAAAGCCAATAATAAATAATTATTTATTTCAGCTGAGACACTTAATTGCTTGAAATATGATTGGAAGAGGGGAAAATACAGTAAAGTGTAACTAGTCTGTCATATAAGCTACATAAAATTATAATGAGAAGTAAAAAAGCCTTGCTTTTGTAATCAGGCTCTCGAAAATTAAAAAAAAATTGGATTTAGGTTTATCGGCCAATATATCGGCTTTCAACTATAAAGAATTATCGGTATCGGGCAAATGTTGTAATATCGGTTCATCCCTAGTTTTAAGAGCTGCACGATTCTCCTATGATTCTGAACCGGTAAAATAACATAATTCTGACATCTCTAATTCTGTAGGTTCTGACTAAATGTTTAATTGCCGTTTCACACCTAGATAGCAATTAGGTTAAATTGAGATCATGATTCTGAAGAAAAACATTAGACAACCAAAAAAAAAAACATGCAAACTAGAGGTTCTGACAATTTTTCATTGCTTTAGTCTATTTAAAAAAATATATATATATATTAATTTGAACAAAATAAAATATTTTGGATTGAGTCAATGTCTCATTCATAAAGACATGTTTAGTTTGATTAAATGGTGAATAAATCTTTTAAATTAATGCTTCAATGACAAACACTCGCTTGTCGCCACCTCCTGTAATAAGCAATTCAATACGTGTCAAAATACTTTAGAAAGATGATTTACTCTTGATCACGACCGTAGACATCTGTGTTTATCACCAAACTTTTATCCCAGTGCACTTTTATCCCGTTATTTAAATGTTTGTAACACATTAAATCACGATAATGTGTGTTTGAAGAGGTTTCCATGATCAGACACACAGGCTTGAGTGTGATCTTACTTTCAGAGGTTAACTAAAGTCTGGTTTAAACACGTTCACACTGGCAGCGTCAGCGGAGCATGAGCAGCACGCTTCAATGGTTTATGGGTTTTTTTATAATCAAAAAGCTCATCCAGTTAAAGGTGGGGTGTGTGACTCGCAAAACGGCCGGCAGATTTTTGAAAATACACAACTCAAAAGGTCCTCCCTCCAGCGCTGGCCCTGACTCCACCCACTCGCAGAACGTGGGATGGTACGACCGTTTGATTGACAGACTCACTGTCCAATGATTCTCGGTGGTCTTGGAAATGATTGGCTGGGGTTTTTCGAGTCCTGCCCGTCCCACAGATGATTAAATTGCTTAATTTTTATTTCAGTGCTTCTAACTCAGTGGCTGTAAGTGGATTATGAATAGGATTTCAAATGATTTTGAAAAAAGAGAATCACATACCCTACCTTAAATTGACATAAAATGAAAAAATATTAAAATGGTTTGTTTTTTTTACCCCCACAAATTCTGTGTTGTGTATATTCTGGTAATCAAATAAAGACATAAAACTTTAATTGATCTTATTAATATGAAATTAAAATAATTTGTCAAACAACATACTGCACAACTCCGCTACTGTTAAACATGGAAGAAAAATAAAATAATTATTCCTTAAAAAATAAAGTTTTGAAAACGTATTATTATTATTAGTGTTAGTATTATTACATTGAGGCGTATCTAAATTCTACTGTACAACAGTAATATATTTCTGTCTAGTTAAACTGAACTTTTATTTTGATAGGTTGCCGTGAAGACCTCCTTAGTTTCCATGCCTTTATGATATGAAGATCGATTTTTTTCTCAAATGAAATGGTAAAATGAATATGAAGTGACTGAGTGGCTCTGGAGATGAAGTTCATGCATTCATGTTCTCACGTTTATCAGCGCGGATCAACAATAGACTCAGAACAGGTTTACTCGTGGGCCGATCTTTGATCACGTGACACCGTTACAGCTAGGGCTGTCAAAATTGCTCAAAAATGACGTTCGAATATTCCCTCTAAAAAAAACACATATATTCGAACTATTCGAATATCTGGTTGCGCACTTTGTCAATGACGCGCATTACGTCAATAACAGGACACATTAATACAAAGAGACACAACTACTTGTATAGGTTGTTTATTTAAGTTTAAACATATTTGACAACGTATTAACTTACACAAAAACAAGTAAATCAACTAATGGCCAAGACCGCAGACCTTACTCTCGCTCGCACTCGCAGGCACTCTCTCTCTCGCCCTCTCTCTCGCCCTCTCTCTCGCTCGACCTCACGCTCTCTGCGCATAACGGTTAAATGAACAACAATACACACATGTTGAGTGCTGATCAAGAGTTTTGTGCAAGCAATTTAAGGTCGCGACTCTTGTCCTAAATATAGCAGGCTTCATTCAGTGATTGAAACAAATATTAACATTAATTGAAGTTTTACAGTATAGAACCGACATTGAACTCTCCGAGCAGCTCGTGCTGTGGTAAACTGCTGCTACTATGGCTATTTCGGGACATCTGGCCACGCCCCCTTGGCGGGCTCTGTAATGCTCTGTATGATGTAATGCTAGCTCATTGGCGCACACGTTGGAGGCGCCCGCGCCATTGGATGTGCAGTTGCCGCAGCATAGCCAATGAGTGAGCCAGACAGTCACTGTGCTATCTGTGCAGCTGGAAAATGCGTTTTACATTTTAAGCTTCAGAATTTTGCCACTAGCAAAGCAGACAGCCGCGCCTCTGCTACCGCGGGCATGTTTTTCCACATGATTCGAATATTAATTTTCACCTTCGAATTTCTGTTTTTTAAAACTATTCGAATATATATTCGAATTTAGAATATTCGTTGACAGCCCTAGTTACAGCAGCGCTGGAGATTAGGGTTCGATCCGTTGATTGATTCCAATATTTCCCGAATGCATCGCCATTCTCTCTCGAATCGATTCTGAGCTTAGTTTTTAACAGCAGATGGCGTTCTAGGCTAGTTTTTAACAGCAGATGGCGTTCTAGGCTAGTTTTTAACAGCAGATGGCGTTCTAGGCTAGTTTTTAACAGCAGATGGCGTTCTAGGCTAGTTTTTAACAGCAGATGGCGTTCTAGGCTAGTTTTTAACAGCAGATGGCGTTCTAGGCTAGTTTTTAACAGCAGATGGCGTTCTAGGCTAGTTTTTAACAGCAGATGGCGTTCTAGGCTAGTTTTTAACAGCAGATGGCGTTCTAGGCTAGTTTTTAACAGCAGATGGCGTTCTAGGCTAGTTTTTAACAGCAGGTGGCGTTCTAGGCTAGTTTTTAACTGCACGCTCAAATGCTCACGAAGAAGAGCGTTCTGCTGAGTCTGAGAATGTAGATTCTTGCACCGAATGCTTTTATGACGTGAGATTAATGTGAACAGCCCACTGCAAACACCCTTACGCTTCAACCTTTTCGAAGTTTATGATTGATTATAAGGTTCAAGTGGTGTGTCTAAGGCATTGGAAGCCAGCAGAGTACGTCTGTTTCTAAAGCATGCAGTGCCATCTGCTGGTAAAAACTAAGCTCAGAATCGATTCGAGAGAGAATCGCGACGCATCAGAATTGATCCAGAATAATTTCTCGATTCACGATTTATTGTCCCAGCACTACTGGAGATCCAGTGAGAGAACGCTGCAGAATTAATAACGTAACTGCCAGATCTAGTGAGAAGCGTTCAAACTCAGTGCACAATTCTGTTATAAACCATAGATATTAGTGCTGCACGATTAATCATATCCCAATCGTAATCACGATGTCAAGACTATGCGATATGACGCAAAATTCTGCGATTTTATGTGAAATAAACAAATTAGGGCTGTTAACGCAGCATCTGTTATTTTTTGTCATCCTTTGGCTAGTGTTACATGATCCCGCTCTTATTCGTGTGAATGCTTTTAAACCATTAATGCGCGAGCGCACTGCCTGTGAATGTCCGACTGTGAATCACAGAAAGACGCGTGCCGATATGATGCGCATGCACAGACCGCGCGCCAGAATACAGTTCTCTTTCACGCTTGAACGAACAATAACACACACATTTGTGCCAAAATGTCGTTTGTTGAGTATCTTCATAACATAAGAGCAGTCTTATGATGGACGTAAAGAGTTGTGAGAATGAGGCGCGTGTGAGATCCGCGTCTCTGTCAGCAGCGGCTGCTCTTAAAGGGCCAGCAGCCAATAAAGCTCTGTCAGTAAAGTTAATCAAAGAACAAAGGGAACAGAGAAAATTACTCACTGCTCTTGCAGTGCAGACTGTTTGATAACTATTCAATTTGTATGTGCTACCTGTTAGACATGAAGGGCACAGGTAAATATGACATTTTATTATGGGTTTATGTGAGGATTGAGGAGAAGTTAACTTAAAATTAAAAGCCATTATATTTTTTTGAAGCCTAATAAATGTTTTTAAAAAAAAAATGAATATCACTTTCAATTGTAATGATCGAATCACTGTAATGTTGGATGGCTATTATTTTTTATCCAGACATCAGTGGCTTATTGATCATTAAAGGTGTTATCAATCATTTAGTTGTTGCTAGTTTGAGTTGAGAAATACACATTTCAGAATTATCACTAATCTGTGTGTGCATTTGCTTTAGAACCAAGCAAGTTGACTCATGAAACCATTTGTTTATTATATCGCAATCGCAATATTGACCTCAATAATCGCAATGACATTTTCCCCAAATCGTGCAGCCCTAATAGATATCCGATCAAACAGCGTCGGCGTGGAAAATCAGCAGAAACATTGAAAGAAAAAGTTATAGAAGGCTTTTAAATCCATAAATCACCAACATTCACCATGGATTTAATGGAGCAATGCTAACTGTAACCATGGTATTGTGGCAGAAATATGAACTGTTTTTACATCATTTCAGGGTTCAACCTTCTGAAATACAAGCACTTTTCAAGGACATTCAAGGGCTTCACACGGTTTCCAGCACTTTAAAGCTTTAAATGTGGATTATTGCATTGATTGCATCAATATTGCATATTAGGGATGTAATAAAACACATATTCGTATTGCAAACCGAACGGTTCTCGGACTATTTTTCCTGCCGACCAAAATTGTGTTATTTCAAATGTAGGCGGTTACGTCGGTTTTATTTCTGCATTATGAATAAAATTGCTGCCCTCAAATGTTAATCTGAAATAAAAATAAACCTTTGTTTATAACTACTACAATATTACATATCTCTTTTTTTTTTTCAAGGTGCTGTTTTTGTTTTATGTGCTCCTAAGAAGAGTCAAGTAGAGCTCCATCTTTGCTCAAAGTAATAAATTATCATACTTTATGATGAAATTTGTCTGGTATTTCTTTCTTTTTGCTGTATCGAAAACGCCCGATTCGTGACACCAGTGTATCGTATCGAACCGTGAGTTGTGTGAGCCGTTGCACCCCACTGCATATCGCTTTACGGTGTTCCTCTACGTTTTCTGGAAGAGGCCAAAGGTGATCCGTCCTGCGCCGTACTTTAGTCAAGTATATTTATATAGCGCTTTTCACAAAATACTTCATCAGTTTCTGCTTTTTCTTTTTTACAAAAGGTCTAACTTTAAAAATATTTGCCAGTGCTGCAATGTTTGAAAGGAATCAAATATAAAAAGTAGCTTACCTACTTGGATTCGTGTAGAAAATAATAGATTATTGTTTTCTAGGGGTGTAACGGTACACAAAAATCACGGTTCGGTACGTACCTCGGTTTTAAAGTCACGGTTCGGTACGTTTTCGATACAGCAAAAAGGAAGAAATGCCAGAGAAATTTCCTATTTATTAAAAGAAAAAATATTTTTAAATAAGTGAGTTTTCCTACATCTTGAAACTTTCAGGTTTATAAATGGGGGGTAATTTTTGAAGGATGAATAAATAATGTTTTGGTCATCACATTAAAAATAACATTTAAATATATATTTATATATATATATATAATATTTATATAATATTTGAGTTTTGAAGTGCTGGAAAAAGATGTGTGAAGTACTTGAAAGCATTTCACTATTCCAGCCAAACTGGTTACAGTGAGTGTTACTACATTAAACCCATGGTGAATGTTGCTGATCTGTGGACTTAAAAACTATTACTAGTTCATCCACGGCACAATGTTTCTCCTGGTTTCCACGTCAGCGCTGTTTGATCTAATAGAGATCTACGGTTAATAACGGAGACATGTGAACATTTCTCACTAGATCTCACAGTGATGTTATTACTTCAGTGGCGAATTCAAATGCTTTCTTTACTGGATCTCTCAGCGCTGTGTATAACAGTGTCGCTCGATCGAGATCGGCTCGCGCTCACAGATGTTGATGGTCCGAACTGATATACGGTCCGTGAAGCACAATATAATGAGTAGCGCAGTTTCGTTCCGCTTTCATTACGTTTGCCATTTGATGTTGTGTAACGTTGTGGTGGTCGCGCCAGCGCGGGTTTGTCGGCAGGAAAAATGGTCCAATGAATCGTTCGGTTTGTATGCGTACCGAACCGGAAGCCTCGAACCGAAACGGTTCAATACGAATACATGTACCGTTACACCCTTAATGTTTTCTAATAATAAGTGATGTCTTAATTTTTCTCTTTTCTGTGTGCTCTTTCAGATTTGAGTGGGACAAACTTCTGGAGAATGTGCATTGTTTGATTATAAGTGTGACAAAGACTGACAAGCAGGAAGCTTATATACTCAGGTGAGCTCTTGACTGTGTGTGTGTGTGTGTGTGTGTGTGTGGTCAGAGGACAGGATTGTAATGATGACGCACTCATGCTTCCTCTCGTTCCAAAACTGCTGTCCTCCCTTCATCCACCAACACCGTCAAATTAAGATTTCTTGCCACTGAGAAGTGTAATAAATCCTGATGTAAAGACTTTTTCTTATGTGAATAATGAATAATAAAAGTATTAGTTCACTTTTAAAAAAACTTTTGCTGATAATTTCCTCCCCCCATGTCATCCAAGATGTCCATGTCTTTCTTTCTTCAGTCGAAAAGGTTTTTGATGAAAACATTCCAGGATTTTTCTCCATATAATGGACTTCAACAGGATCCAAACGGTTCAAGGTCCAAATGACAGTTTCAGTGCAGCTTCAAAGGGCTTTAAACGACACCAGACGATGAGTAAGGGTCTTATCTAGACAAACCATCGGCATTTCACTAATAAATAAAACAGTTTAAGTTTTATAATGATCTACTGTTCTACCGCATCACAGAACAGATCAAGGCAGCATTTGTGCTTATAAAACTTAAACTGTTTTATTTATTTGTGAAATGCCGATGGTTTGTCTAGATAAGACCCTTATTGATCATCTGGTGTCCATTTCTTTTCGACTGAAGAAAGAAAGACATGGACATCTTGGATGACATGGGGGGAGGAAACTATCAGCAAAAGTTTTTTTTAAAAGTGAACTAATCCTTCAAGTTAAATATGTTCCAAATGCTGTAAGGCGTTTACTTTAGTGAAAGATTGCACTGGCTCGTTGCTGGATAGACGCTTACAGCCGCGGTGTTCCTGCTAGCACTGAATGTGTATCTCGACGCCGGTACATTGTGTTATGGCGACGGCACACTGGCCTCGGTCACCGCTGAGACACACACAAGTGTTTCAGCTCCAGATAACAGGGGCATCTGTGACATTCTCCAGGTCACGGGTGATGATTCAGAGGCGGTGTTGTAAATGCGTCCCGATAAGCGTTAGCTAAGCCATTTATTAGGTCTGAGAGACAGAGGGGTCAAAGGGACAATTCGGCTCAAAGCTATTCATAGCTGTCCCAAAGAAATGACTTGGATATTGGCATTTATGTATTTTTGCTGAAATTTCATTTTTTTAAAAAGGAAGAATATTTAATCATTGTATTTGTAATTGTAACCAATAAAAATGCTGCACAGTGGTTTCCATAGACATTTTGGTAACACTTTATTTGAAGGGGTGTGCATAAGACTGACATGACACTGTCATAAACATGACATAACACCTGCCATGAACATGAAGGAGTCTTTATGAATGTTTATGACTGTTGTCATTAAGTGTCATTCGGTAAATTATGACACTTTTAATGCAAAGTTGACATTGTTTAAAATGTCTTGATTATGACAACTTGACATTAACCAAGAAATCATAACCTGTCAACCTGTCACAAATATGTCATAACAGGTCTAATTATCAAACTTAAAGCATTTGACAGTGTAATAACCCTTAATGACATCTTTATAACTAGTACAATGTGTTCCACTTTACTTGAGGACAAGTAAAATATTCATGACACAGTTATAATGGTGTCATGACGGCCAAAGTTGTGACAGGTTGACAGGTTATGATTTCTTGGTTAATGTCAAGTTGTCATAACAAAGACATTTTAAACAATGTCAACTTTGCATTAAAAGTGTCATAATTTACCGAATGACACTTAATGACAACAGTCATAAACATTCATAAAGACTCCTTCATGTTCATGGCAGGTGTTATGTCATGTTTATGACAGTGTCATGTCAGTCTTATGCACACCCCTTCAAATAAAGTGTTACCGACATTTTGAATGAATCTGTTAACCCATTAACTGATATAAACTATTCAAGAGAACTGATTCCTAAAAATGAGTTCTCTATAGGCATTTGTGTTATGGGTTGTAGTGGATGTGGAAAAGAGCATTTAAATATTCACATTGTTTATCTTTTTATATTATTGTAAACAGTGCTACTCGACTCTCTCCTTCTCTGTCAGTGAGAGTAGCATGTTTGTCTCCAAGAGACGTTTCATTTTGAAGACATGCGGAACCACCCTCTTACTGCAGGCACTGGTGCCACTGCTGGAGCTGGCTCGCGAGTACTGCGGCTTTGACGCCATCGAGGTAACACACACACACACACACACACGCGCGCGCGCACACACACACGCATGCACACACACACACGCATGCACACACACACACACGCATGCACACACACACACACACGCACACACAGACACACATATGCGCACACACACACACGCATGCACACACGCACACACACACTAACCCTATCCCTAAACCTACCCATCACACACTCACACACACACACACACACACACACACGCATGCACACACACACGCGCGCACACACGCACACACACACACTAACCCTATCCCTAGACCTACCCATCACACACTCACTCACACACTCACTCACTCACACACTCACTCACACACACACTCACACACACACTCACACACACACTCACTCACACACTCACTCACACACTCACTCACACACACACTCACACACTCACTCACTCACTCACACACTCACTCACTCACTCACACACTCACTCACACACTCACTCACACACTCACACACACACACACACACTCACACACTCACTCACACACTCACTCACACACTCACACACTCACTCACACACTCACACACTCACACACACACACACACACACGCATGCACGCACGCACACACACACACACACTCGCGCACACACTCTCTCTCTCTCACACACACACTCGCACACACTCTCTCTCTCACACACACACTCTCACACACACACACAGGTTTGTTTTTGTGATTTATGAGGACATTCCATAGGCGTAATGGTTTTTATACTGTACAAACTATATATTCTATCCCCTTACACACACACACACACACACACACACACACACACACACACACACACACACACACACACACACACACTGCCCCTGTCCCTAAACCTACCCATCACAGAAGACATGCTGCATTTTTACATTTAAAAAAAAACATTGTTTTTTATGTTTAAGCTATTTGAAATATGAGGACTCATGCAATGTCCTCATAAGTCACGTGTAAGTTGTAATACCAGTGTAATATGCATGTCATTATACACATTTGTGTCCTCATAAATCACACTCACACACACTCACACACACACTGCCCCTATCCCTAAACCTGCCCATCACAGGAAACATTCTACATTTTTAATAACTTAGTTTTTAATATTTTTTTTAAGTTATTTGAATTATGAGGACTCATGAAATGTCCTACCAGTGTAATACACATGTCATTATACAAATTTGTGTCCTCATAAATCACATAAACAAGCGCACACACACACACACACACACAGGTTTATGTTTAGGGAAGGGAATTTATTGCACACTATCTCCAACCACAGATGATAACACACTTCGTTCCGCTCGCAGCGCATCCGGTTTGAGTTCATACAGTCACACTGAAGAGAGTGAGCTTCAGATGAAGACATCTGCATGATTAATCATTGGTAGTTTTCAGTAAAGCGACATGGCCATAAAAATAAAAAAGCGAGATTAAAGGAAACATTGTCGATGCGTTTGCGTTGCTTCGCAAAACTTCTCAAATATTTCAGAAGTCTGAGATCGTGCAGGTGAAGAACTGTAACAATAATGTTTAATTTTATCACTAACTTTCCCAAACTCAAGGACGCTGAACAATAACAGTAAGGAACAGTCAGTTCATACATCATAACTGGACGGTAGACATGAGCGATAGCAGTCGAGTTTTTTCCACATATAGTTGATCAGTCCACAAACAAAGAGGTTCTAAACCTACAGTGGTCACCAACCTTTTCAAGCCTAAGATCACATCCCAAGTCCAAATGTACACCAAGAAATTTTTTTTTTTTTAAAACAAGGCCACGATGTAGTTCTACTTTGACACTCTTTGTTGCCTGTTAGTCACTAGCAAAATATTTATTTAACTACTTTATTAAACTGTCAACTATAATTCAACAATTTCAACAGTAATATAACATTAAGTATTTCCACAGGCGTATTACTCGTATATAAACACAATAATTAGTCAATTAGGCTACAGGCGCTTTCACTTTTAAAACATATTTCAAACACTTCAAAATGGAAATACTCCATACAAAATGTTATGACATCAGTCATCCTTCAATTCTTCAAAAATATTTTCACACAAATTACAGACCTACTATTCATTACTAACTCGTTACCTCAATTACAGGCCTAAAACAATCATGTACAGCACTGATTCTCAACAACATGAAACACAGATCTCCTTTTAACAATATAGCCAACCGATTTAAAACTAGCAGTACTCTGAGCTCAGATGAGACTCTCTCCACACACACACATATTCAGTGTGATGGCACACTTACACTATCAGCAAGTGCTCTGTAGTCTGGCTATAGTTTGACAGCTAATCTTACACAGCCATCGTTTCGTTAGCTTGCGTATCGTTAGCTTGAAGAGCTTGATGTGATTGTAGTGTGACATAAAAAGACAAGATTAATAACCACTTACATAACATACTATCAATTCTGAATAATATAAAATATAAATAAATATAAATTCCACTAAACATACAGAATAATATATTAATCAACATTCTTTATAAATATTATAATATAGTGTTCAATCTAAATGACTATACAAACATAAACATTAACAGCTTCACACATATAAGATATACACCAATATTCAATTATAATTAAACCAATCACTCGAAGATATTCTCAGTGCGTTGGCCCAAAGTGAATCTAGTGAGTGTAGTTTTATGTAGTGCCGCTTTAGTATAGTAACTCATTATCGACGTAAGACGACAAACTACATTTCCCATCAGGCATCGCAAACCAGGAAGTAACTCATACCAAAGTGAACCGCTCCAAATCCAAACATTTACTTATTATTACCGCGAATACTATTAATACGACAACATTAAACATTTGGTTGTAAACGAGGTTTAATCCGTGTTCCCACAGCAACATTTATCAACATTTATACTACAGGGCTGTTGAATGCTTGATTCTGATTGGTTGAGAACGTTCTAAGGTGTGCAATTATTTTCAGGGAAACGCACGGCTAAAGTAGTTCCGGCAGGTCTTGACCGCATTACAGTTCCATATCACTTCACGCAGTCAACTGTCATAACGGAAAATAGGATACAATTCATAACAAGAAAAACATGTAGCCACATGCGCTTGATCTGCCATTTTCAATGTCTAACTTCACAATCATTGGAAACATGCAGTTTAATTTTAATAAATAAAGTATAGTCCTATCTATAATCAATAGAAAATTAAACTGAATGGGCCTATAAATTGATAGTCCTGCTGCACGGGTTTTCGTAATTATTGCAGATAATAGCTAAATAAATAATTATTGATAGGCCTATACTTGTTAAAAGGACTGTGTTTCATTTATTAGGCTAGTCTACTGTCAATATTAGAAGAAAAGAAAATGAACGAATTGAATAAATAAATAATAATATTGACGCACATGCTTCTATCTATCTATCTATCATCTATCATCTATCTATCATCTATCTATCATCTATCATCTATATATCATCTATCTATCTATCATCTATCTATCTATCATCTATCTATCTATCATCTATCTATCTATCATCTATCTATCATCTATCTATCATCTATCTATCTATCTATCATCTATCTATCTATCATCTATCTATCTATCATCTATCTATCTATCATCTATCTATCATCTATCTATCATCTATCTATCTATCTATCATCTATCTATCTATCATCTATCTATCTATCATCTATCTATCTATCATCTATCTATCTATCATCTATCTATCATCTATCTATCATCTATCTATCATCTATCTATCTATCTATCATCTATCTATCTATCATCTATCTATCTATCTATCATCTATCTATCTATCTATCTATCATCTATCTATCTATCATCTATCTATCTATCTATCATCTATCTATCTATCTATCTATCTATCATCTATCTATCTATCATCTATCTATCTATCATCTATCTATCTATCATCTATCTATCTATCATCTATCTATCTATCTATCATCTATCTATCTATCTATCATCTATCTATCTATCTATCATCTATCTATCTATCATCTATCTATCTATCTATCATCTATCCATCTATCTATCTATCTATCTATCATCTATCTATCATCTATCTATCTATCTATCTATCATCTATCTATCTATCTATCATCTATCTATCATCTATCTATCTATCTATCATCTATCTATCATCTATCTATCTATCATCTATCTATCTATCATCTATCTATCATCTATCTATCATCTATCATCTATCTATCTATCTATCATCTATCTATCATCTATCATCTATCATCTATCTATCTATCATCTATCTATCATCTATCATCTATCTATCATCTATCTATCATCTATCATCTATCATCTATCTATCTATCTATCTATCATCTATCATCTATCATCTATCTATCATCTATCATCTATCTATCTATCTATCTATCTATCTATCATCTATCATCTATCTATCATCTATCATCTATCATCTATCTATCTATCTATCTATCATCTATCATCTATCTATCATCTATCATCTATCTATCATCTATCTATCATCTATCTATCATCTATCATCTATCTATCATCTATCTATCATCTATCTATCTATCATCTATCTATCTATCTATCTATCTATCATCTATCATCTATCCATCTATCCATCTATCCATCTATCTATCATCTATCTATCTATCTATCTATCTATCATCTATCATCTATCTATCATCTATCTATCTATCATCTATCTATCATCTATCTATCATCTATCTATCTATCATCTATCTATCTATCTATCATCTATCTATCATCCATCTATCTATCTATCATCTATCTATCATCTATCTATCATCTATCTATCATCTATCGACACACTTGTACTGTAAGGCCGGTTATGAATGTAATGTATTATGATTGATCATGCTTGCACGTGTTCAGTCTGTGATCACAGGCTGCGCGTCGTGACCGCATTACCACCTCGGGTGTGCATTATTTTTCTAATAATTCAACGGCCGGTCGTCAATTATTCCTTATCTACACACAAACTGCGCACATATGCCGCGGTAGCACAATGGATGCACAGCTCACCGGTGGCGCATCTCTCCCGACGAGACCATGTTCAAGCTAACTCTTGCTTCTGCGTATATCTGATGCTCACGCTAACACACCGTTTTAAGATCTCGCTGATTTGCGCTTCAATCCTTCAGTCAGGAACGTGAACCGCCCACCGATGAGCCTGCGTTCGGTCTCGACTGAAACACCCGTGCTGCGGTGACCGATAACACTGGTTACACACTAAGGTTTTGAGTTCAGACTGAAATGTGTGACAAACGAAGTGTGTCTGAACCCACAGTGTTTATAAGAGTAGGGAAGAGTCCATACGATGGACCGCTCCTGTCCCATGAGGCCTGTAGACCGTCCTTATTACATCATGAACATGTTTTTGTAGCGGTTGTGGCGTAATTGTCGAGTGTTTCAGATGCAGACACTGACTAGGTTTTCCTCCCATCTCATATTTCTCCCGTAAGCATGTCTGTGTTTGTACACCGTGTCTTTATAAAAACGTGTGACTTGATCATCTTCTTATTTTCCCTTTTCAGAATTTCTTCTATTCTCGTAAAAACTTTATGAAGCCCACCCATCAAGAGTTCCCTCACCGCAACTTCCAGGAGGAAGTCGAGTTTCTCAGCCAGATTTTTCCAAGTATGCTTTCATGAACTGTGTGTGAGATGGTGATGTGTGAGTGTTGCGTCTGAGTAACACATGTATTGTGTGTGTGTGTGTGCACAGATGGAGCAGCCTACTGTATGGGGCGTCTGAACTCAGACTGCTGGTGAGTGGCCGCACGATCCTCTCGGACGGCAGACAAACCTTATTACGGAAGAGTCACATCGGATTCAGTCTCTCACTGAGGCCAAAGTTTAGCATTGGAAAGTTCACAATTTTGATTAGCGGAGTATTTGTCTGTTCCTAAAACCAAACAACAAAACTGACATCCATTTCGATTTGTCATTTTGGTAACACGTGTCCTTGTTACATATATACTTACTGTAGTAATAACAGTAAATTATTCATAAATACAGTAAATTATTCACAAATACATGCATCTAACCCTCAACCTATCCCTATAGTAAGTACATGTAGTTACTTAATGTAACTCAGTACTTAAATATATAATTACACTGTAACAAGGACACCTTAAAATAGTGTAACCCACTTTATTTTAAGGTGTCCTTGTTACAAAGTGATTACTTAATTAATTACTTAGTAGTGGACGTTGTAATAACATGTAACAAAATGTAACGAAGTTATGGACTAGCCTGTACGTACAGATTGTAATTATGCACATGTAATAGGGAGCTCGGTTACATACGCGTTACACACTCGGTACAGTGTAATTATATAAGTACTTGTACTACACAATGGAACAAGTACGCGCGCGAACTCGACAATCGACTTCTGTGGACTTTGACCGAAAACAGGAAGAAAATACAGGTATGTGAGCTGGCTGAATTAACATCATTTTTATTAATATCTTTCACATCTACTGCAGTCAGATTGACCGTGTTCACTCTTAATAACACCACTCACATGGCTGTGCACTTGTAATGACATATCAAGGATGATAAGAGGCTAAAAGCAGGTTTAAAACTTGCCCCGTTGAAGTCAACAGGGTGCACATTTTAAAAAGAAGATAACACGGTGTAGGCAACACCGATTTTTGTCGTTGTTCTCTGTACTGACTGCACTCCAAATTTTAAAAAAAAGGAGCTCAATGTTAAAATTGACCGGAGTTCTCCTTTAATATTTATCTTGTGAACCTACATTAATGACAGTGGAAAAATGAGATCTTATCAAACAAGTTGTTTTTAAAGTGTTTGAAGCTGCTTTTGACTGATTTGTGCCGTGTTTGTGAACTAAAGACTGTTATAGGCCTATAACTTTAGTAATATTATTATTAACATTTTGTAATTGTATTGGTTTTAGTGTTAGGCTATTATTGTCATTAAATGTTTTGTTAGTGTGCTATGGAAACAAAATGCTGACGAACAACACCACCTAGAATGATGCGTCTGTTATAACGAGCACTCGAGATGATTTGTCATCTTGCAGTTCAATATTGATGTGGATGTAGTTTTGCAGTCGGTTTTAAACACATTTTCTTTGAGGAGTTCTCAATCCTCATACGCGCGCGTCGGTGATGTGGTGATGAATTTAGGCAAGACAAATTAATTGTAGTTCCTAATATTAATTTAATAACAGTATAACCTTATAATGATGATAATAATAATTCTTATTTTTTAATACATTAATGGGAAACCGAGCCAAATATCGTATTGATATCGTCAAAGGCTGCAGACATCGGCGACACACGATACTATCGTCTATCGGCACAGCCCTAGTATCGAGACTGTACTTGAGTGGACATCGATAAACCTTATCCAACTCGGCTTGTTACGTGTGTGTAACGTGGATAATTACAAGCTGTAGGTACAGGCTGTCCCATAACTTAGTTACATGTTAATTACTCACTCTGTATCCCGAACACCGTAAGTGTGTTCCTGCCGTTCTGATGGTGTGTGTGTGTGTCCTGAAGGTATCTGTTCACGCTGGAGCTGCCGGAATACTGGGAGAACAAGCAGGCGGACCAGACCCTCGAGGTGCTGATGAGCGACCTTGACCCAGCCGTGATGGACCAGTTCTACATGAAAGACGGTGTTTCTGCTAATGATGTCACTCGTGTACGGTTCACTTCTGCTCTGTCATGTTAAATCAACATTTACTATCAACATTTCAAGAAGCACATGGTGTTGTAGAGCGTGGTAGCGTCATGTAAACGCCACGGTTTATGGATGCACAACCCAGTACTTCTTTTTGCGAGTGTGAATTTAATGCAGGGCTGGACGATGTGGCCAAAAAAATGATCAATCGATATCAATAATTTTAACGCTACATGTCGAACTGTGCAGTTTTTTGCTCCTGTAAACCAGACAGTTTGTGCTTTTAAACTTCTCTCTATCGTCAGAACGCGACACACACCTGCCGAACATCTCACAAATCTGAGGTAGAATATTCAAAACCTTTATGATGATCAATACATGCACAAGTTATCTTAAGAAAAATGTTCTTTTAGCCTTTTTTAATATTTAAACACCCAGGATACGCACACGAAATGGGCATTTAAACGATAAACTGACACAAAGACGTTTGAATATGTGTATATGGTCCTCCTTCCTCACATTCGTAAACACTGACTCGGTACTTCCGCCGACGCGTGACCTTTTCAACGTAACTGTGTATTACGTGAGTCACGAACGCGCATCACATCAAGCTTTAGTTCCACGTGTACCGAGGACTGCGCCACTGCTGTGCTTCTCGTGTTGTCGCCCAGCTCTGCCTGAGTGTGTGTGTGTGTGTGTCTCCACAGATGAGTGGAATTCGTGACCTGATTCCAGGTTCAGTGATTGATGCCACGATGTTCAACCCTTGTGGATACTCCATGAATGGAATGAAAACGGATGTAAGGACACATTTAAAGCTGTGTTTCTGTGTGAGAGACGTCATCTAAAGCGGCTCTGTTTTAATTCAGATCGGCTCTCTTTCTAGGGAACTTACTGGACGATTCACATCACCCCTGAACCAGAGTTCTCTTATGTCAGCTTTGAAACCAACCTCTCCCAGACATCCTATGATGAGATCATCCGCAAGGTCGTGGATGTCTTCAATCCAGGGAAATTTGTGACGACGCTTTTCGTCAACCAGGTACGCATGCGACGCAGTGACATCAGAATCATAAACATATTCGACGTATTCACAAAACATCTTCGTAAAGTTGGTCTGTGCAGCTTTGTGAATTTTGTTCTCTTACCTAGAACTTGTGCTGGCCTTTCAGAGAACTCTTAGTGGTAAGATGAAATGTTTTGTGAAAGAGCGCTGTAGAAACAGCTTCAGTTATTACAGGAACTTCCTTGTTACACAGTACATGTAGTCACTATAAACTAACCCTAGTAATTACATTTAGCTCGGTACTCCAATATATAATTAACACGGACACCTTAAAATAAACTGTGACCGATTATTTTATTCATAAATATTACATTGTGAATATATTTACTCGACCGCCTGCGTTGAATGTTTCTGGATCTGTAAGTGCCGTTGATATCAGTGTGCATGTGGTGTAAAATTGATTTGATCAAAATAACTCGGCACTGTTTGATTGTATTTTTTCCGTTGCACTGTTACTGCAGTCAAGCCTGGAGTTCACAAGGTCCATTGTTAGTGAACATTCAGAGGTGACGTGCAGCTTCAATATCTTCAGCGTCAGCTGGCGCTGTGACTCCGAGTGCTGAAGCTCGCGCTCACGTGTGCCGTCTCGCCCCCACAGAGCTCCAAGTGTCGCAGCGTCTTCTCTCCGGCGCAGAAGATCGAGGGCTTCCGCCGCCTCGACCGCCAGTTGGCCCACTTCAACGACTACAACTTCGTCTTCACCAGTTACGCCAAGAACCGGCCGCAGAACCAGAGCTGAACCTCTGGCATGGAGACGTCTTCTGGCTGTGGATCTTCCCTGAGTTTAACATTTATGCATTCTTGTACCTATGACGTAGATGTCGTGCATGAAAGCTCTTCTCGTGTCCCTGTAGATATTCTAGCCCATTCTTGCTGTGATCTTGAAGTGCATGTAGAGTTCTTGAACTTGGTGGTGTGTGTGAGGCATGTCACACCGTCCCAACACATGCAGCGCTCCCTTCCCCTCCTGCGCGTGTCCTCCCGCATCCCCCACAGACAGGGCTTCCGGCCGCACTAGCGCTGGCGTGCTCAGACCAACACACCAGGGTTTATATCGGTTTGTAAAGCTGTGTTTTGATTTTCATTTCTCTTGACTTTGGTTTGATACATGACGTTATTTCATTATACGCAACTCACTACTGTATTGCTAGCTAACGTTTCTGTGAAGATGTCCCCAAAAAATTACAAATTCCTCGTTCGTCTTTTGTTTTCTTCTCTTCAACCTTGCAGACAGTCTTTATTCAGTGTACTTGGGGAAGTGGATGTTGAGTAAGTTCACCGCCGCTTCGGTGTCGGCAGCTGACCGTAACGCATCTGACGTCGGCTAGTGAAAACGCATCGTTAGCATTAAGCTGAACTTTGCGCAGCTAACTAATATTTCTGTTTGAAGATACAAAAAAAAAAATATATATATATACTCATGTTCATCTGATTTTCTTCAGCTTTCCAGGTTTTGTCGTTATTCAAAGCTCTGGGGAAGTGAATGTTTCAAAAGAGGAGTTGCTGAAGAGTTGCCTTAACATATATAATCTGCAATATATAACCATGATGGTGAAACTCAACTGTCGTCTTCCTTTCCTCAAAAGGCCTTTCTGCTGAATGTGTTGTGTAATGAACATTAGTAGGCTGATGTGGACCCCGGGGCCGCCAGCCGGCTGCTGAATTGAAACCGTGTGACAGACACTTTGCTTTCGTGTGCCGATCGCACAGCAAAGCACTTTTCTTTTTCCAAACAAAACGAGTTGTGTGTGTGTTTGTCTGTACAGAAGCTGGTTCGCACACAATAGGCTCGCGCTGCTCTGAGCACGTCAGGGTCGGGCCGGATCATTCCACACCCCACGGCTGCAGGTCATTAACGTTTTTGCAGTCGGTTTGTCCACTCCAGATCATGCCCTCTTTGTGCATCGAGGAAAAGA
This sequence comes from Semotilus atromaculatus, assembly GCA_031834385.1. Lineage (NCBI taxonomy): Eukaryota > Metazoa > Chordata > Actinopteri > Cypriniformes > Leuciscidae > Semotilus > Semotilus atromaculatus. The sequence continues at coordinate 5,529,364 of JAULUF010000062.1, forward strand.
TTATTTTCTATTCGCCAGCGCGTGTGACTAGCGTGTAGCATCGGGATGTTTTACGCCGCGTCAGCCTCTGTAACGTCAGCGAGTTTGACTTCTGTTCGTGCCAGCGTGGGTTACTGGTGTTTCTGCTGCGTCTGCTTCAGACCGGCTGTGTAGAGAAATCTCCCTACGGATGCCAGTCTAGTAATGAATGTCTCTGGATGGTTCACACGACACGCGTCACTGCTTGGGGAACTAACATGAGCACACATCACCCTCGCGCTTTCTGTGTCAAGGGTTGGTAGTTTCAAAAACAAAAAATTCTGGCCTTTATACACGGGATTTCTACATATACACATTATACATTGATGTTGCGGACCAAGTATACATTTATATACTTTACTTTTCTTTTTTTTCTGGCCCTATTCTGAGGTGGGAGTGAATCTTCAAATGTTTTGGACCTTTTTGATCTTTCCAGCAGTTGTTCCCAGTCGGCGTGGCTGATGGGAACTCTGGGAAGGGTCCGGCTGTGTCACGGAGAGTTGGGAAGGGGAAACTTTGCTGTTCCGATTCTCTTGCTATTTCCTTGGTTGGTCAAGATGTGCTAAATATATCTGTACTAAGAGCTTGATGCTTTCAATAAAGTTAATAACTATTAACTGTGTACTTGTGAATTTTTTATTTATTTAATTGAATTTTAGCAAAACAATCCGTTTATAAAAGTTTCATCACCTAGAGAGTGCACTGCTGTGTATTATGATGTTGGGCTGGGTTAAGCATACTCCATATTAAACAAATTGATTATATACCATAAAATGTTATTAAAAAATGTTTTATACATCTCAAGTTACTTTTTTTTACCTTTCAAAAAATGTATAATTTTATTTTGACCATATATTGGCGTATATCAATAAGTACGAGTGCGATGTCAAATAATGGGTTCAAACTAGCTCAAATTTATGAACAATCCACAGATGATTCTGTGAACTATACATTAATTAAACTATATATAAAATGAATTGTGAATTCATTTTTGCTTATAGAAGCCATTTTAACAGCTTTTTATAACCAAAATAAGTATTTTTATTTGCAGCATTGAACATGTTCAATAGAAGGGCCGTTAGACCTGATGAAATATCTCTGGTGAAACATCCTAACCAACAAGACAGAAATTAGTCAATTTGTAATGACTTTATTGCGTGACAGCCCACGCAAACCACAAACTCCTGACACCAAATTGCACTTCTAACTTGGGACACGTGAAAGTTGTTGTACAAGCTGGCATTTGTACCATTGTTTGTGCATTTAAGATAGGCTACTTATTCTATTATTCAAATATCTCAATAGGATCTTACAGAAAAAAAAGGGCTTTCTTTGTTTTACATGAATCTTCTCTGTGCGTGCGCGGTCTGTGTTTGTGTGAGAGAGAGAACTGATACACAAGCACAACGGCACTTTTTTAACCATAACGAAGTAATTAACGCGGTATAGTTTTCATACAGAATAACATAATTAGCTAGCCTACTTTAGTTATTATTAACACAATAACGTAACACGTGCAGGCTACGTTTCGCAACACTGAGAATGATAAATAAACGCCTGTTTCTGCAGACGCTCTTCTCAGTAAATTAACGTTAATCCACAAATCACAACTTTCACAATCACTAAGCCATTTTTACTAATTTTATTTAAATGTATTGTTCAGCATTACTGAAGCATTTAATAATTTGTATGGCAGAATCATGATGTGTTCCTCTTATCTGAGTGACCATGACGGAGTATTTTAAGATAATCCATGCGATTGCGATTACTGCTGTCCCGTGTGATTATCAAATCCAGATAATTAATACAATATTTAAACTTTCCACATCCACCCCAGCGCATTTACCTTCAGGAGTTATTATAGTACTGTGACTTCTGTAGCCTCAGGAACGTGCACACATATAGACATCAAAACTGGGGCTTGAGCACCTGCCCTTTTTATTCCTGGAGAGAAAGTGCCCTTTTTCTGGGGTGCTTTTTTTAATATTTTTTTTATAAATAATATATATACCTGTTTGTGCACAGCTTCCCTGTCAAACAAATATATTTATTAAATAGTGTATCTAAATATCAGGTCAGGAGTTCTAAAGCGCGCCCTCTCTCTCTCTCTCGCTTCTCATGTGAATGTCCTGACTGTGACTCACAGGAAGACGCGCGCGGCCAGTATAATGCGCATGCACAGACCGCGCGCCAGAATACAGTTCTCTTTCGCGCTTGAACGAACAATTACACACACAATTATGCCAAAATGTCGTTTGTCGAGTATCTTCATAACATAAGAGCAGTCTTATGATGGACATAAAGAGTTGTGTAGTGAGAGAATGAGGCGCGTGTGAGATCCGCGTCTCTGTCAGCAGCGGCTGCTCTTAAAGGGCCAGCAGCCAATAAAGCTTTCTGTCCGTGAAGTTAATCAAAGAACAAAGGGAACAGAGAAAATTACCCACTGCTCTTGACTAAAGAACTTGCTAGCTTTAATAAGGATTAGTCTATATATATAATTTATAATTTATGTAGTGCAGACTGTCTGAAAACTTTATTCAGTTTCTGTATGAGCTACCTTTTAGACAGGAAGGGCACAGGTAAATATGACATTTATTATGGGTTTATGTGAGGATTGTTTGAAGTTCACTTAAATTAAAAGCTGTTTTATTTTTTGAAGCCTAATAAATGTTTAAAAAAAAATTATACTAGATGATTATTCTGTGGACATCTTTATTTTTCAAAAGGAAGTCAGAGTTGTGTTAATATATATACTTTTTGGTTTAAAAAAACAAAAACAAAAACTTTTTATGCCCCTTTTTATTCACTTGAGCCCCTGCCCCTCAAAATGTCTGTGCACGTCCCTGTGTAGCCTACGGTCCTCGCTTATGGACTCAGTCAGACGGCGGCCGCGGGAGTTGAGGGGGGATCGAGCGGGATCCTTTATTGCTGTCGATTTTTAGTCTCTTTTTCATGATAGGCCTTACGCATCTGTCAATCATCCGCGCTTGCTATGTGGGGAATGAACCCAGCGCTATGATTGGTCGAACTCTTCTTCTTTTACGGTTGCTTGATTTGAGGACTGCGCGTGAACAGAGGCGCGTCACCAGGTTTTTGCGTAGTTTAGAGTGACAAATCGTACCAGCGTACTTAGAGGTCAAAATGCGTACGGGTTGGCAGGTCTGTGTCTTTCCGCAGTTAAAACATTCCTTCTGATGTTCATTTGATGCTATAAATGAACTAGAAGGAAGAGATGATCGGTTCACGAGCGGCTTTAGCTGAGGTGCTACAGCGAACTCTCAGACACATTAAAAAGCCACAAAACAGTATTTATTGTTCAAATTTCTTTAATAAATGACCAAATTTGAAAGGTGAGACTGTTTCATATAAAAGTGAGCTGGTCTGTCCTATCTGTCAGCGTGTTGTCAGTGTCCTCCGCCATATAATGTTCACTGCGTGAGAGCATGATGTGGCGAGGGGGGCGTGGCTTGTCGGACATCGCAACAGTAACTAAAGGGGGCGGGGCTTTGCAAACGGTCAATTGTATAAACAAACATTTCAGATTTTTAGAACTTTGACTTTACTGACATTCCATGAATTTGCAATCTTCAAAAAGTACAAACATATTGACTTTTTTCTTAAGATGTGAGAAATAAATGATAAGATATGGTCAGTGGGGTCAGGAGGGTGTGAGGAACCGGTCAGCTGTGGCGCCAGGGTCAGGGGTCAGGAGGGCGTGAGGAACCGGTCAGCTGTGGCGCTGTGGTGCTGGGGTCAGGAGGGCGTGAGGAACCGGTCAGCTGTGGCGCTGGGGTCAGGAGGGTGTGAGGAACCGGTCAGCTGTGGCGCTGTGGTCAGGAGGGCATGAGGAACCGGTCAGCTGTGGCGCTGTGGTCAGGAGGGCATGAGGAACCGGTCAGCTGTGTCGCTGGGGTCAGGAGGGCGTGAGGAACCGGTCAGCTGTGGTGCTGGGCTCTCCTAGGGCTACGACTGCGGTCTCGTCGGTGCCGTTTGTGATCGCCATCTCGCTCTCTGCCTCGGTCTCTCTGTTTGTCCTTCTCTCTTTCCTTGTCCTTCGGTCTCTCTCTGTCTCTTGAACGCGACCGCTGTCTGCCTTTATCTTTTTCTCTACGACTCTCATCACGATCCTAGAAAACAGGAGTAAAAAAAAAAACAAATAATGAGGCATGGAAGAGAACACTGAGAAAAAAGACAGATTTCATTTGGTACTGATTCGACAGCTAGTCATAAAACTGTCAATAGTAAACAGTATAACAGTAAAAAAAATAGTATAGGTATACTGCCTATAGTAAAGGAATATTGCAGCTGCCAGTCTCTGCTTTAACCGAGGAGTTTAAGTGTGCCAAGGTCAGGCTGGAAATGACATTAGTAGAGTCACGTGACAAATGTGTAAGGGAGGCAGCCCCTGTGTTAAAAACTGGTAGAAAGTGGTCAGCAAAGAAATCTGTAGTAGAGGCAAAGGCTGCCCTTCAAATTGGGGATATCGTGGGACAGGTACAGCATGGAAGAGGGGGTTTTGGGCTCAGTTTAGCTCCTCCTAAATGGCACAAGGCAGGCCCAGCTCAAAGGAGGAAGCTGGTAGTCAACGAGGTGCGAAAGCAGGAGGAGAGGATGAGGAGTATAAAGGCCATTTCCCAGGCCAAGCAGGGAGAGTGGATGAGATGGGAGAGTGTGGAACAACGCAAAATGGGCTGGCAAGACCTTTGGTCAATGGAAGAGAGTAGGATCAGTTTCCTTATTAGGTCAACATATGATGTTCTCCCATCACCGCAGAACCTAAACCTCTGGGTAGGAGAGGATCCCTCTTGTCCTTTGTGTTCATCACCTGCCACATTAAGGTACATTTTGACAGGATGTAAGGTGGCTCTTAGCCAAGGTCGGTTTACTTGGCGCCATGACCAAGTACTGAGATGTTTGGCTTTAGCATTGGAAGGCAAGCGTAGTATGACCAATAAGTTGCCGCCTGTTCTAGCAAAACATTACACGCAGAAGACAACATTGCTCCGCCCAGGCGAGCAACCACCAAGAAAAGGTGTTAACACCAATTCTCGGCCAGGACAACTGGAAGCTGCTAGGGACTGGAAGATGCTGGCTGATCTTGATCAACGGCTTATTTTTCCACCTGAGATTGCCACCACTAACCTACGACCAGACATTGTTTTGTGGTCTGGATCAGCACGCATTGTTCAACTGATAGAGTTGACAGTGCCATGGGAGGATGCTGTAGATGAGGCATATGAGAGGAAGAAACTGCGGTATGCTCATTTGGCCACTGAAGCAGAACAGCGAGGATGGAGAGTCCAGGTTTATCCAGTGGAAGTGGGTTGTCGAGGTTTTGTGGCACACTCTACAACCCGGTTCCTCAGAGATGTCGGATTCAGCGGCCAAGAGTTGCGTCGCACAGTAAAGAACTTATCTGAAGCAGCAGAAAGGAGCAGCAACTGGCTGTGGTTGAGACGGAAAGATTCTAGCTGGCAAGGTACAGGCCGCCACGCTACGGTGTCGTAGAATTCTTGAAAAACTTGAAGAGTCTGTTGGTTTATTTGTATAGGTTGTATAGTATAGGTTGTATAGTATACTATACAATTTGTATAGGTTGTATAGTATAGAATGACGGGTGGTTGGGCAGATATTGTGTTTGCGGTAGGTGGTATGCCATACGGAACCGTTGCCACTGTAACTGCTTTAACGCACCAGTGGGGCTCGACAGCCTTAATCAATCGGGTTGGCGCGTATGGTTGGGTTGCGGAGAGATTGTGAGATTGTGGTTCGGTCTCAGCAGCAGGAGGGATGTAGAGGTCAGTAAGCTGGGCTGAGTTGAGTGGGGGACGGAGGGGGGTGACTCTGGGACGCCAGAGTCACTGTCGAGCCCTCTTGAGGTGTCGTGGGCTAGTCGACGAAACACTCAGGACGGAAGGTGCCCACTTGAAGACCCTAGAGATGTCCCCTACTCCGCTCAATCCAGACGGTTGTCGTGCTGGTCCACTAGGGAGACCACACTGTAGTTGCAGCCAACGCCGGACAGAAGGGGAGTCACACCCTCATATGGAAAGAAGCGTAAATGTATGGAGAAGCATAGTTTACTGTAAAGCTACGTCTTAGTGTTGCTTATCTTGGCGAAAGCCGAGTACAAATCAGCATGAAGTTTTAACATCTACTCTCGTGTAATGGAAATCATTTAGGACACCACTGGGTCACCTGATGGAGTTTTAGGACACCATTGGGTCACCTGATGGAGTTTTAGGACACCATTGGGTCACTTGATGGAGTTTTAGGACACCATTGGGTCACTTGATGGAGTTTTAGGACACCATTGGGTCACTTGATGGAGTTTTAGGACACCATTGGGTAGGGGTGTGACGGTTATGATATAACCGTGAGACCGACGGTTATAGTTGAACACCGTCATTAGAACTCTATAACCGCCAAAACCGTGTTATTAAAATATATTACAGATAAGGTTACACTATCAGTGTTGGGGAGTAACGGAATACTTGTACCGGCGTTAGGTATTCAGAATACAAATTATGATAAACTGTAGTATCCACAGAACATAAAATATTCATTTTATTTAATTTTTCGTGTTCGCATTTATGAGGAAAAAACAATGTTATGGACGTGAGCGCTCTGAAAGCGGCACTAAAAAGATGCTTTAAAACTTTCACAGAGGCATCAAACAGAAAGCACAAAACCTTTCTTTAAAACGAATTTCGTTTTATATTAATTGTATCTTAATTTTAATCAATGTTTCATCAACCAATTGCCTGGATTTAATAAATAAGAAGTAATAAAAGATAAATATAGCAGACGATAGATAATCACGAAACAGAGGCGCCGGCTCGTGAACTGGAGCTCATCTCGTAAATGAACCGAAACTCGGCGTATAAGGTCGCCTACTCGCCTCACAGTCACAGACATGTCTACTTTTAAACAGAACAATTCAAAACGAAAGAAAACAGACTACAGACTGCTCTCTGCTTATGTAAATGTGCATTTTTCTCTGGCGCGTTCACTACTGCGAAGATCGCGAGTCAGCATCGTCGTCACCTTCATCTTTTCAGATACTGACAAAGAAAACACTTGTTTATTAATAAACAATTACAATATCTCCTTGCTATATTTTACATATTCATAATCATTATTTTTGCCGGTTCTTTGTGACAGATTGTAGGTGCTTTACTGGCAGCGCCACATGAACGCGTCACCAACGCATCCACCAGAATAGTTTTTTTTTAAGGATTTGTTTAGTGTTCGTGTTTAATTTAATGGAAAGCACGTTCACTGCTAGTTGTCTTGCTGTTAATTTTAAATAAACGTAGAGCAAGTAGCTAATCAGTGCCTGCTCGTTTATTCAAACTAAGTTGTCCTATAACAACCCCCCCCCCCCCCCCCCGGACGATGACGGTTATGTTACGAACCGTCACATTTAACTCACATCATAACCGTCATCACCAATTCTGAAACCGGCACACCCCTACCATTGGGTCACTTGATGGAGTTTTAGGACACCATTGGGTCACCTGATGGAGTTTTAGGACACCATTGGGTCACTTGATGGACTTCTAGGACACCATTGGGTCACTTGATGGAGTTTTAGGACACCATTGGGTCACTTGATGGAGTTTTAGGACACCATTGGGTCACTTGATGGAGTTTTAGGACACCATTGGGTCACCTGATGGAGTTTTAGGACACCATTGGGTCACCTAATGGAGTTTTAGGACACCATTGGGTCACTTGATGGAGTTTTAGGACACCATTGGGTCACTTGATGGAGTTTTTCGGTTCCTTGCCACTGTTGCCTTTGGCTTGCTCAGTTGGGGATATTCAAATTAATTAACCGATCATTAATACCATTGATCAGCCCTACCAAACGTGGAGGTTTTTCCACTAAGAAACGAACATTGTTATGTTGTTTTGATTGATACTATGAAGCTGCTTTGATACAATCTGTATTGTGAAAAGCGCTATATAAATATACTTGACCATACTTTTTTAACGGTCACAAAGCAAGTTTCACACCAAATGTGTGCAGTACCTACAGTACAGTATTTTGTATGGACTAAAGCTGCGTCTGAAATGGCATAGAGATGAACACTAACACTCCTTTCCTTCATTTGTTAAAGCAACAAATATACCAGTGCTTCACATGTTTGTTCTGATGGTGTGCAGCAGTGAAAATCTCATCATCATAATAATAATAATCACACATAACTAACTTCATAATCATGTATAATTGCAATGGCAAATTAAAATAAGCTTATCTAGTTTGATTTAGGAGAAAACACTACTTTTGTTGTTGAGACGAACTCTCCAACAACGTAGTTTTGCATATTGCCAAATTGCATGACATGCCGTCATTCTCTAAAGAGCCACTACAATAAACACTGGTTAAACCACGAGTTCAGTGCAACAAATTACTGGATGCCAACAGCAACAAGACAAGAAAGAGCAAAGAAATATGACTTCTATCTAATCCAGACACCAATGAAGCACTGCAAATGAACAGTGCAATAATACAAACATAATACATATAAACAGTGTGAAAATTTCCTTTTAAATCTTGCAGCTGTGCCTTTATTATTTTTGCAAAGTAATATAAATGAAGATACTGCAGACGTGCATCTATCACACATGCAATCTAAGTGACGTTTGTATAGTACACATTTAAAATGTTTCCTTTGATATAATTCTTCCTATTGCCGATAATCGTATGTTGTGTGTCTCCATCTCAAGGCTGTGAACCGCACATGGAGTCAGACTGATCATGAGGAAGACACAACAAAGATTATTCAATACAATCTGCTCATTTTTACCATCACTTCATCTCCTGCCTCCTCTTGTCCTGAGTCTGCTCTTGGGCTGATAGAAGTACAGATTACAGTCTGAAGAATAAACCGCGGAGAACCACTCCACTATTCTAATCCACACCACCGTACCTTCGATTTTTTATCCTTGTCCGAGTGTCGTTTCCGGTCTCGTTTCTCTCGGTCGTCCTCTTCTTCATCTAAGAGAAGCTCATAACGGGAGCTGAAGAACACAGTTAAGAAGTGCTTACTTGAGGGAAGATTTCCTATCTATTTTCCAATAACTTAAAACAAAGTGCATGTTATTCCAGTGAAAGGGTCTTTGTAATGCATTTACACAGCATGTTGAATTTTTAGCACAGTTTTTAAGGATTAGTTCACTTTTAAAAAAACTTTTGCTGATAATTTCCTCCCCCCATGTCATCCAAGATGTCCATGTCTTTCTTTCTTCAGTCGAAAAGAAATGAAGGTTTTTGATGAAAACATTCCAGGATTTTTCTCCATATAATGGACTTCAACAGGACCCAAACGGTTCAAGGTCCAAATGACAGTTTCAGTGCAGCTTCAAAGGGCTTTAAACGACACCAGACGATGAATAAGGGTCTTATCTAGACAAACCATCGGCATTTCACTAATAAATAAAACAGTTTCAGTTTTATAAGCACAAATGCTGGCCTTGCTCTGTTCTGTGATGCGCGTTCGTGACTCACGTAATACGCAATTACGTTGAAAAGGTCACGCGTCGGCGGAAGTACCGAGTCAGTGTTTACGAATGTGAGGAAGGAGGACCATATACACATATTCAAATGTCTTTGTGTCAGTTTATCGTTTAAAATGCCCATTAAAGACTAAAAGAGAAATGTTCATCAGGACAGAAGCGTGACCTTTTCAACGTAATTGCGTATTACGTGAGTCACGAACGCGCATCACAGAACAGAGCAAGGCCAGCATTTGTGCTTATAAAACTGAAACTGTTTTATTTATTTGTGAAATGCGGATGGTTTGTCTAGATAAGACCCTTATTCATCGTCTGGTGTCGTTTAAAGCCCTTTGAAGCTGCACTGAAACTGTCATTTGGACCTTGAACCGTTTGGGTCCTGTTGAAGTCCATTATATGGAGAAAAATCCTGGAGTGTTTTCATCAAAAACCTTCATTTCTTTTCGACTGAAGAAAGAAAGACATGGACATCTTGGATGACATGGGGGGAGTACATTATCAGTAAACGTTTTTTTAAAGTGAACTAATCCTTTAAGATACTGCTATAAGAAAAGCAGGTTAAGAGGTTAAAACCAAAAGATTAAAGCCGTCCTTTACAGTCATTAATGTGTAATGCAGCTCATGTTGTTTTCTGTTATTGATTTAACCTTGTCAGAGTGTGATGTTCTGAAGACTAAACCCGTGACGCCAGACCATCTCTGCGCTGGATCTACTGTAAACCTCTTTGGAGAGTTAGCTCAAAATCCAAAGAGCAAATCCCACAGAGTGAAATACAACTGTCCACGCATGATTAAATGCATGAGATTGTTAGAAGGATACTCCTGCTTGCTTTTCACTTTGTCTTTCAAAGCCAGTTTGGATTTGTTGTCCAGGTCTTTCTCATAGGCCTTAAAGTCATCTTTAGTGTACTTCCCACCTAGAAATGAAGCATACTGACAATAAATATGATATACTGTATATGATTATATCAGTATAATCATATAAATATACATACATATATACAGTATATGTATATGATATAACTTCAATTTAGTTGTATTCATTGTTTTGCATTGATTAACATGAGCATTTAACATTGCAGATAAACAACAATGACTGAGCAGCACCACACACAAAGAAGTGCACACTCAATTCGCCTTTGGCTAAGCCACACCCTAGAATGTAGATCGACCAATCACAGCGCAGCCAAGAACGAGCTCCCACAGAGGTCCGACACTTATTCACAGCGCTCCATTGACTTTAACACAGTCTCATATTTATGGTCTCGGCAGGCTATTACCGTCTTAGTTTTATCAAAATTATGGTTAAACGTTGTGCCTGGGGCATTTGTAACACAGATACGCGTTTCCCAGAGAGGTTGGAGGGGGTGTCCGTTTGTTTCCCTTCCCAAAACCGAAGTCAAATCCTGACAAGCCCGATGATGTGCGCACAAAACCCTGTGGAGCTAACCAAAACATCACCTTGTCAGCTAACATTAACGTTACCTAGCATACCGGTTGTTGATACGCTAGCACACGCTGCTAATAAATAATGTTACAACGTTATACTCGCGTAGTCCGTTTGCTTTGTAATAACGATTATCGAAGTGAATAGAGACCTACCCAGCTTTGCATGAACAGTGTTGCTCCTTGATATTGTTAGTCCCAGCCTCCGTCTCGATTAGTAGGATATGCGGTGGTTAATTTTTTTGACTGTGACCGGTATGCTTTTGCCTCTATTTGGATGCCTTGTTGTTCCTTGCGTTTCACCTGTATGTCTTGAATATAGCCTTCGAACGCATATTGCAGCCCCTTTTGCCTACTTCTATCGGACACTTTATTTGCTGCTTTATAAAAGTTTTGATAAAATTTCATCAGGAAGAGCTGTCACAGCATAAGTCTTGTTGATACCAAACCAGAGCCCAGACGAAGTTGTCGGACATAGCAACAGTAACTAATGGGGGCGGGGCTTAGCCAAAGGTGAATTGAGCCGGATCAATTTTTTATCCGATAAGACGATGTGCGCATAAACTAGGATGGAAACACATTTACAGAGTAAATCCCTCAATGCATCAAAAAACTCAAGTGACTTTCCTCAACAGAGGCTGTGATTGGATAACTGGAGTAACCAGCGGACCAATCGCATCTCAAATGTTGTTTTGGCGGTTCTGAAACGCCCGAGTCAAAGTCTGTCATGAGAATGATTGGTTTAATTCTCCCAGACGTGTGTCACAGGAGTGTGTTCCCGAACACCAGCATCCCGACGCTGGAGCACATGAGGCGCTTCATCCGCCGCTCTGAGACTCATGTATGATGGAGGGAAAAGAGACGAAAAGTTTCTTCCACGATTCCAGCAACTTTTTGGTGCCAATTTCCCAGGAAATGACCATTTTAAACGCTGCTTTATTCACAAATGTTTTATGCGATATTCCAATTTTGCACAACTTTAAACAGAAATATAATTATTAGCGGTGTCTCCATGACTTTATAGAGTATGCGTTTAATAGGCGGGGACAGGCTTACCTTTGCCTTTCCATTTGATCTTAGACACAGACTGGCTGAAGTCCACATGAATGCGACGGTCATCTATCAGGACGTTGTCCATTTTGAAGTACGCTTTTTCACAGTCCTCCTCCTTATCAAAGAACACACAAATGCACTGATTATTCCAAAATGACTCGCAATGTATTTGGCCTGAATGAACATTTTGATGACCTCCCAGAGAAACTCACTGAATTCATTTTAAAAGGCCATTCGACACACAATAAACCCTGTTTTAGAGTGATTCAAGACTCAACTTCTGTATATCTTCCATATCTTTGCTTTTTAAGAACAGAGACTTTTTAAGTTTGCTTAAAAGTGTACAGTAGCTGTGGTACACGTGATTTAATCTAACTTGATTTCATTAGAAACTTTACAAACCTTTTCAAACTCGATGAATGCATAGCACAGAGATTCTCCTGTTTTCCAGTCTCTGATGATCTCACAACTGCAAATAAACATGAACATGTTAGATCAAAGCTGTACAAGCATCTACACACACTATAATTTACCCAACAGAAGAGACGAGAACTTGATTTGTCCGTATGACTGTCACACACGGAAGCCCCTGAACAGCATCACGTTAAGATCCAGGCCCAGGCTATGGTCAGAACTGAATACTAGCATACTGTTAACATCCGACTATAAAACCATTATGTGAACCAGTGCGCAAAGTATGTTACATTAGTGGTTTTGTTATCACAATCGCATGTTTAATTAGCATAGCATCCTGCCTTTTTATGTTCAGGGTAATGGTTCATAATCATCTTTACCAATAGATTTCCTTGACTTTTCCATGACTTTAAAGCAAATAATCATGAGCTAAAGTAAAATAATAAAAATCCATGTTCAAATTTATCATAGCATATTTTAACTAAAATGAATGCCATTTGTTTTTAATAATAATTTTAGTACATTTCCAACTGTGCCAGATGTTACAACAAAATGACACTTGACAATGCCTGAATGCTAAGAAATTGTAATTAGTTTCACCAATATTATCAAATAAACATATATTCTATTATACAAAGCCTCTTCTAAATCTTTCTGGGTTTATTCTTTTTTCAAACAATTTCCAGGCAAACAATATTCTTTTTTTTAATCACACCAGATATTATTATCCAGTTCATCTGTCACATTTGAAATGGAAGGTCACAAAGCACATTGCATTGTGGGAAATAGTATTCCACACAGTGTGCTTGGTTGCATAACGCACATGGGCATTCCATGCATACAGAGAATACTGTGTGTGCTATACATACTGCCTGCTGCTAAAATAGGCCTAGATGAATTTACTGCAGGCTTAACCCTCAGGCCCGTCTCAATCAAAAGAAAAATGTATTGTACATAACAAAAAAATAGAAATACATAAACATGGCATAGTCAAAATAAAACTTTTACTGTTTATTCACTTCAAATCTGTAATAGCAAAGTTATAGTAAAACTTTAGTGGAGGGTCCAATACTCACTATTAACTAGTTGATTATTATCATGGATATTACTAGGATATTGCTGTTTATTAGTACTTATAAAGCACTTATATAGGATAATAGTTCACCCAAAAATGAAAATTCTGTCATTAATTAGTCACCGTCATGTCGTTCCAAACCCATAAGACTTTCGTTCTTCAGAACACATATGAAGATGTTTTTAATGAAATCTGAGAGCTTTCTGTCCCTCCTTTACTTAAACAACTACCACTTCGATGCTTCAAAAAATGCATTTCAACTAAATCCATATGAATTGAGCGGTTTAGTCCAAATTTTCTTTAGAGACAATCACTTTATATGATGAACAATTTAATCTACATATAAATAAACACGAGAATGAACCTCATTGGTTCTTGCAGAAGCTCAAACGTGATGCGTAACACGAGAATGAACCTCATTGGTTCTTGCAGAAGTTCAAACGTGATGCGTAACACGAGAATGAACCTCATTGGTTCTTGCTGAAGCTCAAACGTGATGCGTAACACGAGAATGAACCTCATTGGTTCTTGCTGAAGCCCAAACGTGATGCGTAACACGAGAATGAACCTCATTGGTTCTTGCTGAAGCCCAAACGTGATGCGTAACACGAGAATGAACCTCATTGGTTCTTGCTGAAGCCCAAACGTGATGCGTAACACGAGAATGAACCTCATTGGTTCTTGCTGAAGCCCAAACGTGATGCGTAACACGAGAATGAACCTCATTGGTTCTTGCAGAAGCTCAAACGTGATGCGTAACACGAGAATGAACCTCATTGGTTCTTGCTGAAGCTCAAACGTGATGCGTAACACGAGAATGAACCTCATTGGTTCTTGCTGAAGCTCAAACGTGATGCGTAACACGAGAATGAACCTCATTGGTTCTTGCAGAAGCTCAAACGTGATGCGTAACACGAGAATGAACCTCATTGGTTCTTGCTGAAGCTCAAACGTGATGCGTAACACGAGAATGAACCTCATTGGTTCTTGCTGAAGCCCAAACGTGATGCGTAACACGAGAATGAACCTCATTGGTTCTTGCTGAAGCCCAAACGTGATGCGTAACACGAGAATGAACCTCATTGGTTCTTGCAGAAGCTCAAACGTGATGCGTAACACGAGAATGAACCTCATAGGTTCTTGCAGAAGCTCAAACGTGATGCGTAACACGAGAATGAACCTCACTGGTTCTTGCAGAAGCTCAAACGTGATGCGTAACACGAGAATGAACCTCAATGGTTCTTGCTGAAGCTCAAACGTGATGCGTAACACGAGAATGAACCTCATTGGTTCTTGCTGAAGCCCAAACGTGATGCGTAACACGAGAATGAACCTCATTGGTTCTTGCAGAAGTTCAAACGTGATGCGTAACACGAGAATGAACCTCATAGGTTCTTGCAGAAGCTCAAACGTGATGCGTAACACGAGAATGAACCTCACTGGTTCTTGCAGAAGCTCAAACGTGATGCGTAACACGAGAATGAACCTCAATGGTTCTTGCTGAAGCTCAAACGTGATGCGTAACACGAGAATGAACCTCATTGGTTCTTGCTGAAGCTCAAACGTGATGCGTAACACGAGAATGAACCTCATTGGTTCTTGCTGAAGCTCAAACGTGATGCGTAACACGAGAATGAACCTCATTGGTTCTTGCTGAAGCTCAAACGTGATGCGTAACACGAGAATGAACCTCATTGGTTCTTGCTGAAGCCCAAACGTGATGCGTAACACGAGAATGAACCTCATTGGTTCTTGCTGAAGCCCAAACGTGATGCGTAACACGAGAATGAACCTCATTGGTTCTTGCTGAAGCCCAAACGTGATGCGTAACACGAGAATGAACCTCATTGGTTCTTGCAGAAGCCCAAACGTGATGCGTAACACGAGAATGAACCTCATTGGTTCTTGCTGAAGCCCAAACGTGATGCGTAACACGAGAATGAACCTCATTGGTTCTTGCTGAAGCTCAAACGTGATGCGTAACACGAGAATGAACCTCATTGGTTCTTGCAGAAGTTCAAACGTGATGCGTAACACGAGAATGAACCTCATTGGTTCTTGCTGAAGCTCAAACGTGATGCGTAACACGAGAATGAACCTCATTGGTTCTTGCAGAAGTTCAAACGTGATGCGTAACACGAGAATGAACCTCATTGGTTCTTGCTGAAGCCCAAACGTGATGCGTAACACGAGAATGAACCTCATTGGTTCTTGCTGAAGCTCAAACGTGATGCGTAACACGAGAATGAACCTCATTGGTTCTTGCAGAAGTTCAAACGTGATGCGTAACACGAGAATGAACCTCATTGGCTCTTGCTGAAGCTCAAACGTGATGCGTAACACGAGAATGAACCTCATTGGTTCTTGCAGAAGCTCAAACGTGATGCGTAACACGAGAATGAACCTCATTGGTTCTTGCTGAAGCTCAAACGTGATGCGTAACACGAGAATGAACCTCATTGGTTCTTGCTGAAGCTCAAACGTGATGCGTAACACGAGAATGAACCTCATTGGTTCTTGCTGAAGCCCAAACGTGATGCGTAACACGAGAATGAACCTCATTGGTTCTTGCTGAAGCCCAAACGTGATGCGTAACACGAGAATGAACCTCATTGGTTCTTGCTGAAGCCCAAACGTGATGCGTAACACGAGAATGAACCTCATTGGTTCTTGCAGAAGCTCAAACGTGATGCGTAACACGAGAATGAACCTCATTGGTTCTTGCTGAAGCCCAAACGTGATGCGTAACACGAGAATGAACCTCATTGGTTCTTGCAGAAGTTCAAACGTGATGCGTAACACGAGAATGAACCTCATTGGTTCTTGCAGAAGTTCAAACGTGATGCGTAACACGAGAATGAACCTCATTGGTTCTTGCAGAAGTTCAAACGTGATGCGTAACACGAGAATGAACCTCATTGGTTCTTGCTGAAGCTCAAACGTGATGCGTAACACGAGAATGAACCTCATTGGTTCTTGCTGAAGCCCAAACGTGATGCGTAACACGAGAATGAACCTCATTGGTTCTTGCTGAAGCTCAAACGTGATGCGTAACACGAGAATGAACCTCATTGGTTCTTGCAGAAGTTCAAACGTGATGCGTAACACGAGAATGAACCTCATTGGCTCTTGCTGAAGCTCAAACGTGATGCGTAACACGAGAATGAACCTCATTGGTTCTTGCAGAAGCTCAAACGTGATGCGTAACACGAGAATGAACCTCATTGGTTTTTGCAGAAGCTCAAACGTGATGCGTAAC
This sequence comes from Semotilus atromaculatus, assembly GCA_031834385.1. Taxonomy (NCBI): domain Eukaryota; kingdom Metazoa; phylum Chordata; class Actinopteri; order Cypriniformes; family Leuciscidae; genus Semotilus; species Semotilus atromaculatus. The sequence continues at coordinate 5,546,153 of JAULUF010000062.1, forward strand.
ACGAGAATGAACCTCATTGGTTCTTGCAGAAGCTCAAACGTGATGCGTAACACGAGAATGAACCTCATTGGTTTTTGCAGAAGCTCAAACGTGTTGCGTAACACGAGAATGAACCTCATTGGTTCTTGCTGAAGCTCAAACGTGATGCGTAACACGAGAATGAACCTCATTGGTTCTTGCAGAAGTTCAAACGTGATGCGTAACACGAGAATGAACCTCATTGGTTCTTGCAGAAGTTCAAACGTGATGCGTAACACGAGAATGAACCTCATTGGTTCTTGCAGAAGTTCAAACGTGATGCGTAACACGAGAATGAACCTCATTGGTTCTTGCAGAAGTTCAAACGTGATGCGTAACACGAGAATGAACCTCATTGGTTCTTGCAGAAGTTCAAACGTGATGCGTAACACGAGAATGAACCTCATTGGTTCTTGCTGAAGCTCAAACGTGATGCGTAACACGAGAATGAACCTCATTGGTTCTTGCAGAAGTTCAAACGTGATGCGTAACACGAGAATGAGCCTCATTGGTTCTTGCAGAAGTTCAAACGTGATGCGTAACACGAGAATGAACCTCATTGGTTCTTGCAGAAGTTCAAACGTGATGCGTAACACGAGAATGGACCTCATTGGTTCTTGCAGAAGCTCAAACGTGATGCGTAACACGAGAATGAACCTCATTGGTTCTTGCAGAAGCTCAAACGTGATGCGTAACACGAGAATGAACCTCATTGGTTTTTGCAGAAGCTCAAACGTGTTGCGTAACACGAGAATGAACCTCATTGGTTTTTGCAGAAGCTCAAACGTGATGCGTAACACGAGAATGAACCTCATTGGTTCTTGCAGAAGCTCAAACGTGATGCGTAACACGAGAATGAACCTCATTGGTTCTTGCAGAAGCTCAAACGTGATGCGTAACACGAGAATGAACCTCATTGGTTTTTGCAGAAGCTCAAACGTGTTGCGTAACACGAGAATGAACCTCATTGGTTTTTGCAGAAGTTCAAACGTGATGCGTAACACGAGAATGGACCTCATTGGTTCTTGCAGAAGCTCAAACGTGATGCGTAACACGAGAATGAACCTCATTGGTTCTTGCAGAAGCTCAAACGTGATGCGTAACACGAGAATGAACCTCATTGGTTTTTGCAGAAGCTCAAACGTGTTGCGTAACACGAGAATGAACCTCATTGGTTTTTGCAGAAGCTCAAACGTGATGCGTAACACGAGAATGAACCTCATTGGTTCTTGCTGAAGCTCAAACGTGTTGCGTAACACGAGAATGAACCTCATTGGTTCTTGCAGAAGCTCAAACGTGATGCGTAACACGAGAATGAACCTCATTGGTTCTTGCAGAAGCTCAAACGTGAAGCGTAACACGAGAATGGACCTCATTGGTTCTTGCTGAAGCTCAAACGTGATGCGTAACATGAGAATGGACCTCATTGGTTCTTGCTGAAGCTCAAACGTGATGCGTAACACGAGAATGAACCTCATTGGTTCTTGCAAAAGCTCAAACGTGATGCGTAACACGAGAATGAACCTCATTGGTTCTTGCTGAAGCTCAAACGTGATGCGTAACACGAGAATGAACCTCATTGGTTCTTGCTGAAGCTCAAACGTGATGCGTAACACGAGAATGAACCTCATTGGTTCTTGCTGAAGCTCAAACGTGATGCGTAACACGAGAATGAACCTCATTGGCTCTTGCAGAAGCTCAAACGTGATGCGTAACACGAGAATGAACCTCATTGGTTCTTGCTGAAGCTCAAACGTGATGCGTAACACGAGAATGGACCTCATTGGTTCTTGCTGAAGCTCAAACGTGATGCGTAACACGAGAATGAACCTCATTGGTTCTTGCAAAAGCTCAAACGTGATGCGTAACACGAGAATGAACCTCATTGGTTCTTGCTGAAGCTCAAACGTGATGCGTAACACGAGAATGAACCTCATTGGTTCTTGCTGAAGCTCAAACGTGATGCGTAACACGAGAATGAACCTCATTGGCTCTTGCAGAAGCTCAAACGTGATGCGTAACACGAGAATGAACCTCATTGGCTCTTGCAGAAGCTCAAACGTGATGCGTAACACGAGAATGAACCTCATTGGTTCTTGCAGAAGCTCAAACGTGATGCGTAACACGAGAATGGACCTCATTGGTTCTTGCTGAAGCTCAAACGTGATGCGTAACACGAGAATGGACCTCATTGGTTCTTGCTGAAGCTCAAACGTGATGCATAACACGAGAATGAACCTCATTGGTTCTTGCAAAAGCTCAAACGTGATGCGTAACACGAGAATGAACCTCATTGGCTCTTGCAGAAGCTCAAACGTGATGCGTAACACGAGAATGAACCTCATTGGCTCTTGCAGAAGCTCAAACGTGATGCTTAACACGAGAATGAACCTCATTGGTTCTTGCAGAAGTTCAAACGTGATGCGTAACACGAGAATGAACCTCATTGGCTCTTGCAGAAGCTCAAACGTGATGCGTAACACGAGAATGGACCTCATTGGTTCTTGCAGAAGCTCAAACGTGATGCGTAACACGAGAATGAACCTCATTGGTTCTTGCAGAAGCTCAAATGTGATGCGTAACACAAGAATGAACCTCATTGGCTCTTGCAGAAGCTCAAACGTGATGCGTAACACGAGAATGAACCTCATTGGCTCTTGCAGAAGCTCAAACGTGATGCGTAACACGAGAATGAACCTCATTGGCTCTTGCAGAAGCTCAAACGTGATGCTTAACACGAGAATGGACCTCATTGGTTCTTGCAGAAGTTCAAACGTGATGCGTAACACGAGAATGAACCTCATTGGTTCTTGCAGAAGCTCAAATGTGATGCGTAACACAAGAATGAACCTCATTGGTTCTTGCAAAAGCTCAAACGTGATGCGTAACACAAGAATGAACCTCATTGGTTCTTGCAGAAGCTCAAACGTGATGCGTAACACGAGAATGAACCTCATTGGTTCTTGCAGAAGCTCAAACGTGATGCGTAACACGAGAATGGACCTCATTGGTTCTTGCAGAAGCTCAAACGTGATGCGTAACACGAGAATGGACCTCATTGGTTCTTGCAGAAGCTCAAACGTGATGCGTAACACGAGAATGAACCTCATTGGTTCTTGCTGAAGCTCAAACGTGATGCGTAACACGAGAATGGACCTCATTGGTTCTTGCTGAAGCTCAAACGTGATGCGTAACACGAGAATGAACCTCATTGGTTCTTGCAAAAGCTCAAACGTGATGCGTAACACGAGAATGAACCTCATTGGTTCTTGCTGAAGCTCAAACGTGATGCGTAACACGAGAATGAACCTCATTGGTTCTTGCTGAAGCTCAAACGTGATGCGTAACACGAGAATGAACCTCATTGGCTCTTGCAGAAGCTCAAACGTGATGCGTAACACGAGAATGAACCTCATTGGCTCTTGCAGAAGCTCAAACGTGATGCGTAACACGAGAATGAACCTCATTGGTTCTTGCAGAAGCTCAAACGTGATGCGTAACACGAGAATGGACCTCATTGGTTCTTGCTGAAGCTCAAACGTGATGCGTAACACGAGAATGGACCTCATTGGTTCTTGCTGAAGCTCAAACGTGATGCGTAACACGAGAATGAACCTCATTGGTTCTTGCAAAAGCTCAAACGTGATGCGTAACACGAGAATGAACCTCATTGGTTCTTGCTGAAGCTCAAACGTGATGCGTAACACGAGAATGAACCTCATTGGTTCTTGCTGAAGCTCAAACGTGATGCGTAACACGAGAATGAACCTCATTGGTTCTTGCTGAAGCTCAAACGTGATGCGTAACACGAGAATGAACCTCATTGGCTCTTGCAGAAGCTCAAACGTGATGCGTAACACGAGAATGAACCTCATTGGTTCTTGCTGAAGCTCAAACGTGATGCGTAACACGAGAATGGACCTCATTGGTTCTTGCTGAAGCTCAAACGTGATGCGTAACACGAGAATGAACCTCATTGGTTCTTGCAAAAGCTCAAACGTGATGCGTAACACGAGAATGAACCTCATTGGTTCTTGCTGAAGCTCAAACGTGATGCGTAACACGAGAATGAACCTCATTGGTTCTTGCTGAAGCTCAAACGTGATGCGTAACACGAGAATGAACCTCATTGGCTCTTGCAGAAGCTCAAACGTGATGCGTAACACGAGAATGAACCTCATTGGCTCTTGCAGAAGCTCAAACGTGATGCGTAACACGAGAATGAACCTCATTGGTTCTTGCAGAAGCTCAAACGTGATGCGTAACACGAGAATGGACCTCATTGGTTCTTGCTGAAGCTCAAACGTGATGCGTAACACGAGAATGGACCTCATTGGTTCTTGCTGAAGCTCAAACGTGATGCGTAACACGAGAATGAACCTCATTGGTTCTTGCAAAAGCTCAAACGTGATGCGTAACACGAGAATGAACCTCATTGGTTCTTGCTGAAGCTCAAACGTGATGCGTAACACGAGAATGAACCTCATTGGTTCTTGCTGAAGCTCAAACGTGATGCGTAACACGAGAATGAACCTCATTGGTTCTTGCTGAAGCTCAAACGTGATGCGTAACACGAGAATGAACCTCATTGGCTCTTGCAGAAGCTCAAACGTGATGCGTAACACGAGAATGAACCTCATTGGTTCTTGCTGAAGCTCAAACGTGATGCGTAACACGAGAATGAACCTCATTGGCTCTTGCAGAAGCTCAAACGTGATGCGTAACACGAGAATGAACCTCATTGGCTCTTGCAGAAGCTCAAACATGTTTGAAACGTCAAAATCTTACAGCGCACTCAAACAGCAAACAACATGCAGCTTGTCATGATAGTGTGATGCTTTAAACAAAGACCCTGAGGAATCTGCAATTCTGCGAAGGGTTTCAAACTCAAAATAAAAAGAATGAGATGAGAGCTTTCTGTGAAAATTAATACAGCATTTTATATCGCAAAGGAGGAATTGAGTCTCATTCAGATGAAGCCACTAATTCTGCTGCAGAAAAAAAAAGGCCTGGACATTTCCCCAACGAATGAAGTCCGTTGCGCTGAACTCATTTCAAACATTGCTGCAGATTTACAGGACAAATAAAGTGAAAGAGTCCCAACTACGTATCAGTCATGATTGATGGTGCAACCGATTCTTCTGTGACAGAAAATGAAGCTATGTCAGGTATTTACATGATGGGTTACCAGTAAATCATTTTGCTTATGTCTCTGTCACAGGGCTGCCACATGCTCACGCTGATGGCGTAACTGACTGCATTCAATCCTCAAAGTCAAAATCTGGATTAGATGACTGAGGGCAAAGGCTTGTTGGATTTTGTGTTGATGGTGCAAAAGTGAACATGGGCCAAACAGCTGATGTGGTGCTGATAGACATTCACTGAATGGCTCACAGGCTGGAGAAGGCTCTACTTGGGCTTTTGAGGTGGGCTAAGTGGATCGTGTAAATGACACCTTGCACTTGATTTGGAAAACCAACCATTTTACAGCCCAAAGAGCAACAGAGAACTTAAAGGATTAGTTCACTTTAAAAAAAAACTTTTGCTGATAATTTCCTCACCCCCCCCCCCCATGTCATCCAAGATGTCCATGTCTTTCTTTCTTCAGTCGAAAAGAAATTACGTTTTCTGATGAAAACATTCCAGGATCGCTTTTTCGTTGTGTGAAAGGGCGTTTATTCTGCATGACCATATTCTACATCCCTTAATCCTACCCAATACCTGAACTTAACTAACTATTAATAAGCAGTAATTAGGAGTTTATTAAGTTAAAAGTTGTAGTTAATAGTGAGTATTGAACCCTAATCTAAAGTGTGACCAAACTTATATTTACAATATTTACATTATATAAAGAAATGAGTTTAATTTTAATGACAGATCACTCATTTGCAAAACAAGAAAAGCACCACTAGCGAAGACCTCAGTTGAGCGCCTTAAGAGCACAAAAGGTGAAAGTCCTTGGATCAGAGGTTCGAGAATATAATCTTCCGGCTCCCAGCCGAAACTTCACTCGCCGTGTTTAACCACAACGACGAGTGTCAGACCGTCATTGGAACTAATACAGCAGTGAAAGGTAACACTTTATTTTACGGTGTCCTTGTTACATATATTACATGTTAACGTAGTAATAACAGTAAATTATGCATAATTACATGCAAATAACCCTCAACCAATCCCTATAGTGAGTACATGTAGTTACTTAATATTACTCTCTACTTAAATATATAATTACACTGTAGTCAAGTCAAGTCAAGTCATCTTCATTTATATAGCGCTTTTAACAATGGATTGTTTCAAAGCAGCTTTACAGAGACAAACATATAGTTTAAGGTAACAGAGATTGTTTTGGCTTTATAGCGGTTCTTGAATAATGTTATTTCCAGCTAAAGTTAGTTTTGATTGATTCACTTTTGGTGAAATGATCATTAGTTAGGGTCCGCTAAGACGACACCGTTCTCTATAAACAGACTTTAAACTGAACCTGTGATAAACGCTGATGGCGTTCACATGCGCATTAAGAACTGAGTCTATAGTTATGGGCGTTTGAATATATGTGTGCAGGTTTGTAATTCCCTACAAACCATGCCTGAAAAAACTTCTTGTCTTGCCTATAAGTTTGATACAGAATATGGTTTTATTTTATCACTGTAACAAGGACACCTTAAAATAAAGTGTAACCGTGAAATATTCTATAATCTCACCATTTAATGGAGCCGAACCGTGAGAAGATGATCTCTAGATCTTCATCTGTGGTCACAGGATTGAGTTTGCACACAAACAGCACGTTCTCCGGAGGTTTGACTTCTGCGTCTGGCAGATCGCCCACCTTTCAACGAGAAGCAAACATTCACGTGTCCGCGCGGTTAACAGCTTCTTCATGTGAGGTGATCAGTCAAGGATGTCTAGAGTGAGTCGTGCTCATGTGGAAGTGATGAACTTTACCATCTCTAGTAAAATGGCTTGTGTCTTTGCTTCCTTGTCTTTGATCAGCTCATCCAGCTGCTCAGCATCTCCGTCATCATCGTTTATGGCCTCGTCGGCTCCAATGCGACCACTCTACAACATGTACAAGCATGGATTATTCAATCCAATATCAATAACAAAGCACAAAAACACATCACCTGGGGCCTCATTTATAAAACTGTGCTAGGATCCTTACTAAAAGTGTACGTGCGCCTGAAATTTAAAAATGGCGTACGCAAAAAAATATTCACGCCAGAACCTGCGCAGAACTCACTTTATAAATCCCAGTCAGCGGAAGATTGTGAACATGCGTCTCCTCCTCGAAATAATCATATATGAGTTTACAACGCCTAGTTTTACTATGCATATCCTCATCTGCATATCATTTGCATATGATTATTCATCCACGTGATAACATGTTTAACGGTACAAGACATTAGGAAAATATGAAATACGGATGTGCCGTCACATTACATTAATAAAAATCATTTAGTAGGGCTATCCTTGACTTGTTTTTGAATAAATAAATCAAATAGTGTAAAATACATTTCAGAGAAAGTTTTTCTCAATCTTTTCCACTGGCCAAATAGTATTTTTAATTGATTTATATTTTTTAATGGAAACAGATTTGCACGAAAATATTTTCTCAGACAATCTGCTATTATCATGATAAGCAATTATCTCTGTAGTTAAAACATTAAAACACAGCATGCTAGAGGAAAAGTGTTGAAAAGCATTACCTAATGTTTTACACGTAGTCACATTATATACTTAAATAATCAGTTCATGTACTTCCTAGGAACTGAACTTGCTTATTTTATAATACTTAGTGTCTTTATTATGCTATTTTAAAGGCTCCTGTTTGTTTTAGGAGTCTGCTACAACATGTTTACATGCATTCAAGGTCAAAAAACACTTTCAATGTCATCATAATCATCATCATTTCATCATGTACGGTGACTGCATGTGACTTTTCTTTTAGTGTGGCTCATAAACATAACTTTCTTTCCCAACTGTATTCATTATTCATGGGAGGAGGTAGACCAACAACTAACCTATGATGACCAAAAATATGTAGAAAAATAAAAAACATGAAAATAAACAAAACCCGGAATATGTTAGAGTCACGTCTGAATCAAACCAAAACCTTGTGATTGAAATTTAGCTAAATTGGGAAATAATTGTTTACACATAACGGACTCTGCATGCTAGTTTTATGATTAAAATTGTTGTTGGCATAAATCTGCCACCACACAGTATTGTAATTTGGTGAGTTTGAATGAAGACACTCACATCCAGCTGCTCTTTAGTGGGTTCAGGCGACCGGTCTGGAACCGGCAGGCCCGCGGGGTCATCAAACGGGTCATCCAGAATCACGGTGTGATTAATCCTGCAACCACAACACAGCCCACAGCTTAACAGGCACAAACACTGATGTTTAGTCTGCAGCCCTTCTGTCTGAATCTGAACCATCCAAACCTCAAAACCATGAGGCAATCTAAAGTGTGGGAGTGTTTGTACCATAGACTCTAAAAAATATGTGACGTCACCCATAGACTTTCTGAAGAACGGTTTTGAGGCCGTTTATGGGGGTATGGGCGGCGCCATCTTGGAAAATCTATCGATATTTCAATCCAAATGTTCAGGAAGGACACAGAGCTGGTCTGATGTGTGTGTCAGATCATCGTCACATTTCAGGAATTCCACTCGGCGCAGCCGTTATCAGCTGTCAATCAAAGTTAACCACGCCCTTATTTGTCATACATTTTATATCTAAATACGATCTAAACTAACGAGTTAGAAAAAAATTCACCCCCCTCACAGTTGTCAGGCACTCGGAGCCTATCGAAAAATACAATAAAAGTCCATGGGACCAACCTGTAAAAACATGAGTTTATGCTGTGAAAACGGACATTTTAACATGGGGGTCTATGGACATCTGCTCCTTCTGGGACCGGCCCCTAGAGGAGTTTAGATGTACTGCAATATCACATGTCGCACTCCTGCTGTATGTTGAAACAGCACAGCCAGGAATAACTCCTGAAACACGTTTAATACTCGGAACAAAACACTCTTGTTCATGTGATATTGCTTCAATATTTTTTTTAAATAAATGAAAAACATCACACAGATTCTTCCAATTTGGGTGAAGACGCATACAAATAGTTTCACTGAAACAAACTTACCAACTCAAACACCATTTCATCAACTTTAGTTTATATCAGAGATCCTTATTCTCTTACACTTGCAAAACTAGTCTAATGGATTACCGATGCGCACAATATTGCTCCATTTTAAATAACATCGACTTGCTTTCTTGTTTTAGTCATTTAATACTTTTAAATTGACTAAAAATCACATTTGTACTTGTATTCTGGCCAAGAACAACGCTCGGCAGGAAGAGAGCTCACCGGCACGAGGAGCCACCGAGCAGCACTTGTTCGGTTTGTGACTTTTTGTCATTTAGAGGTGAAAATAAATAATGGAATAAAATTCATCTGAATAATTTCACAGATATTTCTCAGTAGTAAAATATTATTCGAATTTTAAATAAAGGAATGGAATTCGAATAGTATTATAGAGGATGATTGACAGCCCTAGAAAGTCCCACTATTTATGTCTGAGCCTAATGTTTAATATTTTTTGAAGTGCAATTTTGTTTACATCCATTTTATTTACTGTTTTTGGCATTTATTCAAGTGCATTTCTTGTTAACAGAGACTGAGAGTCCATTGCTTTTATTGTTTTTGGTTGTTTTGTTCATTTATTGTGGATATTTAAAATGTTTTCCGTTTTCAGTATTAAATACTCTTAAGAAATGTATTGATCTTTGAAAAGGTGTACCTGCATTATTATGCCACTATCATTATTTTAGATGAAAATGGTCTCAGAACGACAATATTATCGTTTATCGCAATAATTTCTTGGACAATTTATCGTCCAGCAAAAGTGTGATCGTGACAGGCCTATGAGGGCGCACGGACTCGCTCTGCTCGACTTTACAAGGGGAAAACATCAGCGGTACGCTGCACTCGGACCAATTATTAAATATTCATGATTCTGCATACCGGTTATCATACACTTACACAAATATTTGGTATCTTTCATAATAAAATAGGAAAAAAAAGTGGTCTTTCTCTCTCTCTAAAAACACGTTGTCCTACCTGATGTCCTGAAAGGGGATGAAGTCATTGTCAACAAAGGTCTCGTTGATTTTAGAGAGCACGTCCATGCCCTCTGTGACCTCACCAAACACAGTGTGAACACCGTCCAAATAATCCAGATTCTCACTTGAGGTGATCAGGAACTGGGAGCCAAAAGAAAAAGTCACACACTCAAACGCTGACAATGACAACCACGTAGACACCGTGTATTAGACATACGTGCAGAACTAACCTGAGAGCCGTGCTGGTCGGTGCCGTTGTTCACCATAGACACCGTCCCTTTCTTTCTGTGCTTGATCCTGGGCACCTTCTCGGATTCAAAAAAGCGCGCCTGATCGCCATACAGTTTACTGCAAACACACAGACATCCCCATCACATGTGCACTCGTCAGCACAGAAACACGATCACATGAGCCTGGTTCTCACCAGAACACAGACTCTCCTCCTCGGCCCGTGCCGGTGGGGTCTCCCGTCTGAACGATGAAATCTCTCTGGAACACGGGCAACAGCATTACTGACAACACTCAAACACACATCAAATCTGCAGAGATAACTACAGTAGAAATATTCATTTACATATCCCACAGTCATCAAATTCTGCCTTGAACAATGTAACTTTCAGAACTAAAAACTTTTTGAATCTCCAGTCAACCAATCTCCATTTCTCATAACGTTAATGGTTTCAAGGGAAATACAACTAAAATATAAATGGACATTAAGGATAAAACCCACAAAATGCACACAGAACGTAAGACACACATTACCTGAACATTGTGAATCAGACAATAGTTGTAATATTTGATTTTGCACAGTTTCAGGAAGTTCAGCGAGGCTGAAAAATGAGAAGCACAATTCTGGTTATCATTCAGTATATTACATATCATGATATCATGTAGTTGGTTTAGTACTCTTCTAGTGGAACATTAAATAATATAACAACTAGAATTCTGGTTATACAAGCAAATATCACGAGATTACATGTTTATCAAGTAAAAAGTTCCTAACGTTACAGAGATTTCTTATATTTATCACGACGTTTTGTTGGTTGTATTAAAAGAACTAGCATTTAGTGTAATCTCGCTTGCAGTACAAATACGTTTACACCCGTCGCCTGTCATTAATGTTATTATTAATTACCTTTCGGTCTCTCTTCTGTGTATAAATCAATCACGATATCTCCTAACGTTGTTTCCAATAACACCGCCATGTCGCGTCAATATCATCGACGTGCGCCGGACAGACACCGCGCATGCGCACTGAGGGGAGTCGCAGATATAACGTCACATCTTTTGATTGCTCTCATCTAAGGACATTTTTGGAAAGATTTGTTTAGATTTATTAAGTGATAACACTGACCCCACTTTTTGTGTGTGTTTAGAAAACGTTTTATTTGTGTTTTACTAAGATCCCTCCAATAAAAAGCAAGAATACTACTATGTTATACATTTTATTTACATTTTTGCTATTCATACATGTATGTAAATAGGCTAAGTAACTACTAAATTCAATGATCAATTTTTTTTTTTTTTTTTAAAGAACATCATTGTTATTTAAAGTATGATAACAGTATTAAAAATTAGGTGTATTAAAGTATTTGTATATCATCCTATATGTTAAATTTCCCACAGCCTATGAAACTTTCCAACATATAGGCTACCAGTTTTTTCTGCAGCTCTCAAACAAATATAATATAAGTTAGCTACATAAGTTAATATGAACTAGGAATGAACAATAGTTCTACAGCATTTATTAATCTTAGTTAACATTTGCTAGCATTGTTAAAATCAAAAGTTGTATTTGTTAACATTTGTTGATGCACTGTGATCTAACATGAACAAACGTTGAACCGTGGTATTTTTATTAATTAATGTTAACAAAGGTCAACCGTAACAAATGAATTGCTCATTGCTAGTTAATGGTAGTGCATTAATGTTAACAGAAACCTTATTGCAAAGTGTTACCAGTTTATGTTGTCTTTTTAAGATCTTTGTTTAATACCGATGTGTATTTGTGATTTTTTGTAAATGTTTTTAAAAAATATATATTTTTAATGACACATTTGTATAATAAAAAGGAAGAGTTTTAGTTAATAATTGATTATTGACCTGACCTATCAAGTTCTCCATTAATCAAGCCCAACGATTTAATAATAGTAGTAGATGATTTGTTAAATGCATTTGAAAGATTTTACTTTCAAGAAAGCATTTGCAATGGGTTTGTAAAAGGTTGTTTTATGGATGTTTGACAGAGTTTCTGTTGCATTTCCACTCTTCTGACCAGCAGGGGTCACCATCGTGTCGCGCTTCAACAGTGAATCATTTTGCAAGGCAATCGGTTCTATTGATCCAAAGCTTTGAATCAATTGAACCGATTGCTTCGCTAAATGATTCATTGTTGAAGCGTTCGGAAACGCCACACGATGGTGACACTGACCCCTGCTGGTCAGAAGAGTGGAAATGCAATAGAAACTCTGTCAAACATGTTTATATATTATGTGTTGTCTACCCCTTTCGTGTCAGAATGGTCTGATCAGCCACTATATAAGTTTCCCATGTTTCAGTTTAGGAGATCTGTTTTGTTTGTCCAGGTTGGCTTGTTTAGCCTATGTTAAGGTTATGTTACCTGAGTTAAGTTCTGTATAATTGACCTCTTTTATGGCCCAGAACTTTCTGTTATTCTATAAATGAGTGTTTTTTTGTTTGTTTTGTAAACAAAAACTTTTTTGAAAACCTATTTTCTGACTCCTCGTGCCTGCAGCTTGGTCTCTCACATATGGCCAAACAACCTTTTACAAACCCATTGCAAATGCTTTCTTGAAAGTACTTTTCAAGACACTTATCTTACTTTTAGGGGTCGCTTTTATCAGCAGCTTCCACGGTAAACCTGAGCTTATGCAAGGTGTTTGGCCTTGATAAAGAAAAAGCCTCCCCGTCGGGGAATCGAACCCCGGTGTCAAATATTTTCTATATGAAAGATAACTGCACCCTATAATGTAAATGTTTATTAAGATAATTGCACATTTTGTACATCCTACACAAGAACAAAAGTATTTTATTTTTGTGCACAATGTTCGTTTATTATATGTTAATCGTACTTAAAAGTGTATCTAGATGTAACAATTGTGGCCGAGACGGGAATCGAACCTCTAATTTTGTGTATAATGTCTGGCCCGCCTCCCTGAAATTTCCTCCGTTCCTATTGGCTAGCAGCGCTCTACACCCACGTGCGACTGGGCGGAGTGCTTTCCATCATGAGCGTGAAGTCCGTGTTCGCAGGTTGGGGTGCAGACCACGACATCACCACGTGCTCGTGCACGTTGTGGAAGAACGGAGTCCTCCTCCTCGATGCAGCCTGGCGGCGGCCCGACTGCAGATACCGGGGGTTCAACTTACTCTAGCGGAGCATTCCACGTCGAGTCCGGCGCGTCCAAAGAACCGGTGGAACGTTTGTTTGTTTATTTATTGATATAGCACAGTTTAATACAACTCGCGTTGCCCAAAGTGCGTTACAATCATAAATTAAAAAACACAAAACTATAGCAGAAATAAACATCTACATCACATAAACACACATAGACAAAAACCCATTATAAGAAAGCTCTCCATTTGAATTTAAAAGATGTTGTTTTAACATAGCTTTGAACATATAGATTTGGCAGATCGAATAGATTGAGGGTGGTTTTTCCACAGTTTAGGACCAGCTCGAGAAAAGGCTCTGTCGCCTCTGTTTATATTTTGTCCTGGTTGTGCAAAGCAGCTGTTCATTTTCTGACCTCAAGGATCTAGCAGGGGTGTAAATTGCCACCAAACCGGACAAATCCACAGGAGCTAAATTGTGCACGGCCTTAAAAACAAGTACAAGGATCTTATAAATAATTCTAAATCGTACTGCCAACCACTTTAATGAAACTAATAATGGAGTCACAGACAGATTCATATTTCTTTGCCGACTTCATCATTTTTGCTGCAGCATTTTGGATTTTCTGTTCGAGCATCAACTCCATAAAGAGAATTACAATAATACATTCAAGAAAAGACAATTGACGTAATTGCTTTCTCAAAATCTGAACTAGATAGAAATGGTTTAGTCTTCGCTAACAGACGTAGATTAAGAAAACAGGATCTCACCACAGAACTAATTTGCCTGTCCAACTTTAAATCACTATCCAGAACAAATCCCACATTTTTCACAGTAGATTTTACAAAACCAGCCAAAGATGTTGCATTTAAGCACTGAAGCACATCATGTTTTTTAGGGCCAAACACAATAACCTCAGTTTTATTTTCGTTAAGCTTCAAAAAAATGTGCAGCCATCCAGTCCTTAACATCGTGTAAACATGCTAATAAAGCGTCAAGTGAATTTGACTTAAGCTCTCTCACGGGCAAATAAATCTGAATATCATCAGCATAACAGTGAAATGACATTTTATGTTTCTGAAAAATAGCCCCCAATGGTAGCATATAAAGGGAAAAAAGAATTGGAGCAAGAATTGATCCTTGTGGGACTCCCCAAGGAAGATGTAATCTTGAAGAATCACAGCCTCAAAGCTAACAGAAAAAAATCTGTCTGTGAGATAAGATTTAAACCATCTGAGAACATTACCATTTAGGCCAACCCAATGTTTTAAGCGATTAATTAAAATCTCATGGTCCACCATATCAAACGCTGCACTAAGGTCAAGCAGAATTAAAATACACTTTCACCATTATCCAGTGAAACAAAGATGTCATTCAACACTTTGACTGTATCTGTGCTATGGCAGAACTTAAAGCCCGACTGAAAGGGTTCACTAATTGAATTTACAGTGATATGTGCTTGTAGCTGCTTAAATGCCACTTTTTCTAAACCCTTGGCTAAAAAATGTAAATTTGAGATCAGTCTAAAATTAGTAAGATCCTCTATTGCCAGGTTAGGCCTCTTTAATAATGGAAGAACTGTACCATACTTAAAATCTGCTGGACAAGTGCCCTGACTGAGGCATTTGTTAATTAGGTTCAGCACAGTCGTTTCTGAGTGTGTGGGGGAGGGCGGCAGAAGGCCTCGACGCCATAATAGCATGAACAAAAACCCTCCTGGTTCTCAAGTGCGCACCGGCAGGTCGGCGCAGTGCATGCACGTGGAGTCCCAGAAGCCAGTCTCTTACTTCGCAACAATTGGCCAGCTTTTCCAAGCTGGTGTTAGCCTATAAGATTTCAACAAAAGTGGAGAAGGAGGAGTTCCCACAGCGTCATAGCTGACGCAATGTTGAAGTTACCGCTCTCGAAAGGGAACTCAAGATTTTTATGAGTTTCCTGGAAGCTAAATGAACAAACCCTTAATCTCCTTGGATTGCAGGTGGATTCCTCCATAGGACAGGGTAAGATCCTCTTCCTGCCCCCCTTGGACAAAACAAAAGGCTTAAATAATAACAACCATATTGAAATCATATCCAGTGTGAAGTGACATCTCAGCGGTTGAGCATATAATGCTGTACCACTCGGCTTATTACAGCCAGTCCTCGTTAGTATAGTGGACAGTATCTCCGCCTGTCACGCGGAAGACCGGGGTTCGATTCCCCGACGGGGAGGCTTTTTCTTTATCACAGCCAAACACTTGCATAAGCTCAGCTTTACAGTTGAAGCTGCTGATAAAGCCAAGCCGACTAGTAAGGTTATTTTCTTGAAAAGTACTTTCAAGAAAGCATTTGCAATGGGTTTGTAAAAGGTTGTTTTATGCATGTTTGACAGAGTTTCTGTTGCATTTCCACTCTTCTGACCAGCAGGGGTCACCATTGTGTGGCGTTTCGAACGGTTCGAAACAGTGAATCATTTTGCAAAGCAAACAAAGCTTTTCAAAGCTTTGAATCAATAGAACCGATTGCCTTGCAAAATGATTCACTGTTGAAGCGTTCTAAACGCGACACGATGGTGACCCCTGCTGGTCAGAAGAGTGGAAATGCAACAGAAACTCGGCCAAACATGCCTAAAACAACCTTTTACAAACCCATTGCAAATGCTTTCTTGAAAGTACTTTTCAAGAAAATAACCCTACTTTCCGGGGACGCTGTATCAGCAGCTTCCACGGTAAAACCTGAGCTTATGCAAGGCGTTTGGCCGTGATAAATAAGGAGCCTCCCCGTCGGGGAATCGAACCCCGGTCTTCCGCGTGACAGGCGGAGATACTGTCCACTATACTAACGAGGACTGGCTATTGCAGGTGTGTCTGAGTGGTACAGCACTGTATGGTCCATTATGGGTGTTGTTATTATTTGAGCCTTTTATTTTGTCCAAGGGGGGCAGGAAGAGGAGCTCACCCTGTCCTATGGAGGAATCCACCCACAATCCAAGGAGATGAAGGGTTTGTTCATTTAGCTTCCAGGAAGTTTATACAAATCTTGAGTTCTCTATCGAGAGTGGTAACTTCAACATTGCGTCAGCTATGACGCTGCAGGAACTCCTCCCTTCTCCACTTTTGTTGAAATCTAACACCAGCTTGGAAAAGATGTCCAATTGTTGCGAAGTATGCAAATACTGACAGGCGGGCAGTATAAAATGCATGGGCACAGCGATAGTCTCCTCAATGGGGGGCATGCGCACATAGCCGTGGGCTTCCACCCCGTCCATGTGGGAGAAGATGGCCTGGGTGGCAGCCGCGGATGTGCGCTGATTGGGGTGCAGACCACGACTTCACCACGTGCTCGTGGACGTTGTGGAAGAACGGAGTCCTCCTCCTCGAAGCAGCCTGGCGGCGGCCCGACTGGAGATACCATGATTTTAACTTACTCTAGGTAGGCTCGTCCGGAGCATTCCACGTTGAGTCCAGCGCGTCCACGAAAAGGACCGGTGGAACTTGGTGACGGCAGATGACGACAGCCCCAGGTCTCATCGTCACTGTCGTTTCTGAGTGTGTGGGGGAGGGCGGCAGAAGGCCTCGACGCCATAATAGCATGAACAAAAACCCTCCTGGTTCTCAAGTGCGCACCGGTAGGTCGGTGTAGTGCATGCACGTGGAGTCCCAGAAGGCCGTCTCGGTGTAGGCCAGGCCCAGGGAGGCAGGTGTTTGTAGGTGTCGGGCGGATCGATGGGGCAACGCACAAATCCTGCAAAGTGTAGCCATTGGATGCGAGGAAGAAAAGGTAACTAGTCCTCAGGTGCAACTTCAACGATGACGGTGTGAAGAAAGAGATTCTGACACAATTGTCACGCCCATGCATTTTAGACTAAGCCTCCCTCACCTGTCAAAATTTGCATATTTCGCAACAATTGGCCAGCTTTTCCAAGCTGGTGTTAGCCTATAAGATTTCAACAAAAGTGGAGAAGGAGGAGTTCCCACAGCGTCATAGCTGACGCAATGTTGAAGTTACCGCTCTCGAAAGGGAACTCGAGATTTTTATGAGTTTCCTGGAAGCTAAATGAACAAACCCTTAATCTCCTTGGATTGCAGGTGGATTCCTCCATAGGACAGGGTAAGATCCTCTTCCTGCCCCCCTTGGACAAAACAAAAGGCTTAAATAATAACAACCATATTGAAATCATATCCAATGTGAAGTGACTTCTCAATGGTTGAGCATACAGTGCTGTACCACTCAGATTTTAACAGCCAGTCCTCGTTAGTATAGTGGACAGTATCTCCGCCTGTCACGCGGAAGACCGGGGTTCGATTCCCCGACGGGGAGGCTTTTTCCTTTATCACAGCCAAACACTTGCATAAGCTCAGGTTTTACAGTTGAAGCTGCTGATAAAGCCAAGCCGAAAAGTAAGGTTAGTTTCTTGAAAAGTACTTTCAAGAAAGCATTTGCAATGGGTTTGTAAAAGGTTGTTTTATGCATGTTTGACAGAGTTTCTGTTGCATTTCCACTCTTCTGACCAGCAGGGGTCACCATTGTGTGGCGTTTCGAACAGTTCAAAACAGTGAATCATTTTGCAAAGCAAACAAAGCTTTTCAAAGCTTTGAATCAATAGAACTGATTGCCTTGCAAAATGATTCACTGTTGAAGCGTTCTAAACGCGACAGGATGGTGACTCCTGCTGGTCAGAAGAGTGGAAATGCAACAGAAACTCGGCCAAACATGCCTAAAACAACCTTTTACAAACCCATTGCAAATGCTTTCTTGAAAGTAATCTTCAAGAAAATAACCCTACTTTCCGGGGTCGCTGTATCAGCAGCTTCCACGGTAAAACCTGAGCTTATGCAAGGCGTTTGGCCGTGATAAAGAAGAAGCCTCCCCGTTGGGGAATCGAACCCCGGTACTGTTCATGCTATGTATACTGTCCACTATACTAACGAGGACTGGCTATTGCAGGTGTGTCTGAGTGGTACAGCACTGTATGGTCCATTATGGGAGTTATTATTTGAGCCTTTTATTTTGTCCAAGGGGGGCAGGAAGAGGAGCTCACCCTGTCCTATGGAGGAATCCACCCACAATCCAAGGAGATGAAGGGTTTGTTCATTTAGCTTCCAGGAAGTTTATACAAATCTTGAGTTCTCTTTCGAGAGTGGTAACTTCAACATTGCGTCAGCTATGACGCTGCAGGAACTCCTCCCTTCTCCACTTTTGTTGAAATCTAACACCAGCTTGGAAAAGATGTCCAATTTTTGTGAAGTATGCAAATACTGACAGGCGGGCAGTATAAAATGCATGGGCACAGCGATAGTCTCCTCAATGGGGGGCATGCGCACATAGCCGTGGGCTTCCACCCCGTCCATGTGGGAGAAGATGGCCTGGGTGGCAGCCGCGGATGTGCGCTGATTGGGGTGCAGACCACGACTTCACCACGTGCTCGTGGACGTTGTGGAAGAACGGAGTCCTCCTCCTCGAAGCAGCCTGGCGGCGGCCCGACTGGAGATACCATGATTTTAACTTACTCTAGGTAGGCTCGTCCGGAGCATTCCACGTTGAGTCCAGCGCGTCCACGAAAAGGACCGGTGGAACTTGGTGACGGCAGAGGACGACAGCCCCAGGTCTCATCGTCACTGTCATTTCTGAGTGTTTGGGGGAGGGCGGCAGAAGGCCTCGACCCCGTAATAGCATGAACAAAAACCCTCCTGGTTCTCAAGTGCGCACCGGTAGGTTGGTGTAGTGCATGCACGTGGAGTCCCAGAAGGCCGTCTCGGTGTAGGCCAGGCCCAGGGAGGCAGGTGTTTGTAGGTGTCGGGCGGATCGATGGGGCAACGCACAAATCCTGCAAAGTGTAGCCATTGGATGCGAGGAAGAAAAGGTAACTAGTCCTCAGGTGCAACTTCAACGATGACGGTGTGAAGAAAGAGATTCAGACACAATTGTCGCGCCCATGCATTTTAGACTAAGCCTCCCTCACCTGTCAAAATTTGTATATTTCGCAACAATTGGCCAGCTTTTCCAAGCTGGTGTTAGCCTATAAGATTTCAACAAAAGTGGAGAAGGGAGGAGTTCCCACAGCGTCATAGCTGACGCAATGTTGAAGTTACCGCTCTCGAAAGGGAACTCAAGATTTTTATGAGTTTCCTGGAAGCTAAATGAACAAACCCTTCATCTCCTTGGATTGCAGGTGGATTCCTTAAATAATAACAACCATAATGGAAATCATATCCAGTGTGAAGTGACTTCTCAACGGTTGAGCATATAATGCTGTACCACTCAGCTTTTAACAGCCAGTCCTCGTTAGTATAGTGGACAGTATCTCCGCCTGTCACGCGGAAGACCGGGGTTCGATTCCCCGACGGGGAGGCTTTTTCTTTATTACGGCCAAACACCTTGCATAAGCTCAGCTTTACAGTTGAAGCTGCTGATAAAGCCAAGCCGAAAAGTAAGGTTAGTTTCTTGAATAGAACTTTTAAGAAAGTGTCAGCAACGGGTTTGTAAAAGGTTGTTTTATGCATGTTTGGCCTGAGATTTTGTTGCATTTCCACTCTTCTGACCAGCAGGGGTCACCATTGTGTGGTGTTTCAAACGCTTCAACAGTGGATCATTTTGGAAGATTAGTTTTTCTTTTTTCGTTTCTTGATTAGTTTTTCTCTGGCTGCTGTAACTGTTTGTTATGGCAAGAACAGTAAGAGAAAATGTTATCCGATGATGTCAGCTCCTTGATGCTGATGATAATGATATAATTATGATGTAGTGCTCTGATCAGCTTATCTCATATAGAAAGTCATGTGTGTTTTTAATTTCTAATGATTGATTACAGTAATGATCATATAGCATGGCTTTCAACACTGATTAAACAACAAAATATGTATAATATTGATTTAAAAAAACAAAAAATTTTGAACTAGTGCTTCACTTAGACACATTTAAACCAAGAATTAGCGTGTGAATTTCAATAACAATAAGATAATGGAAATGACATGCTTCAAGTCAAGTCATCTTCATTTATATAGCGCTTTTAACAATAAATTGTTTCAAAGCAGCTTTACAGAGATAAACATATAATTTAAGGTAACAGAGAATTGTTTTGGCTTTATAGCGGTTCTTGAATAATGTTATTTCCAGCTAAAGTTAGTTTTGATTGATTCACTTTTGGTGAAATGATCATTAGTTATTAAATTAGGGGCCGCAAAGACGACGCCGTTCTCTCTAAACAGACGCACATTCTCTCTATGTGCGTTTGAATATATGTGTGCAGGTTTGTAATTCCCTACAAACCATGCCTAAACAAACTACTTGTCTTGCCTATAAGTTTGATACAGAATTTTGTTTTATTTAATCACTTCGGGGTAGGTACGTGATCCGAAATTCACAACGCTTTATCTGTAGAGTGGGAAAGGGATCCTCCATAGGGAGAGGCTAGTTGGCACTTCAGCACTGCATTGTCATCGGGTCCAGGCGAAGCTCCTCGTCAGATCTGGATACGGCCTGGATCCGGCAGGCTGCGGGAAAACCTTGGAATAAACAAAGACACTTAAATTAGCGTAGATGACATTCTTCTTATGATGTAACGAGTACATCAGGATTTAAGGGAAGTGTTCCCAGTTCTGGCTGACCTAAACTATGCAGCCTAACATTGAATTATAGAAGTCTATAATGTATTATGTGTATGCTAGGGCAAAGAGATGTGTCTTTAATCGAGCTTTGAACTGACAGAGTGTGTCTGCTTCCCGGACAATGGTAGGAAGACTATTCCAAAGTTTTGGTGCTAAAAAGGAAAAGGATCTTTTAGGATCTAAAAGGATTATTAACTGGCCGGAATTTTGAGATCGCAATAGACGTGATGGACTATAATGCGTTAAGAGCTCCATGCTGCAATGCATTCTGGGAGCCAAAAGTGTTACGTTTATAATTTTGTTCGATGATGATTTGCCCACATGCAGTGTGGAATGACGGCCCTTGGACGGACCGCTCCTGTTTGCCAGATCTGGGCCACAAGCAGGCCATAGCAATGCCACATGTCATCCAAGAGCAAAGAAATAAACCAGAACTGGAACTTATCTGAGCCACAAAATCTGTGCATATTAAATATGGAGTCATCTCAGCCTTAATGTGTAGTTGTTGCCGCAGGAGTAATGAGATAGTAGATTGTGTTCACTCAATGGCTGGTTGTCTAAGTGGTGACTGCATAATAATATAGAATTCATAGACAATTGGAAAAGTTTTTGGAGCAAGCCTGACCTGTTGAAAAGAGATGGTATTCATCCCTCCTGGGATGGTGCTGCTCTTCTCTCTAGTAATTTGGCTCATAGTCTTAGAGATAAAACATGACAATCTGGGGCTCAGGTCAGGAAGCAGACAGACTGGCTAAACCGACCGTCTGCTAGCGGCCTCACGTCACCAAGGTCAGATAAATCCCATCACACAGAGACTCTTTCACCTAGATATCATCATATAGAGACTGTACCCCGAATTTGGAAATCCAAAAAACGTCCAAACCCATCTAAGGTTAAAAATGTAATTGATGTTCAACAAATAAAAAACTAATAAATAAATAAAAATTAAATCCCTTACTTCAAAAGCGCTCATAGTTAATGATATGATTTCAGATTATAATCTAGATGTACTTGACAGATGTGTTTGACAGAAACCTGGCTAAAACCAAATGATTACATTACAAAGGCAAAGGGGGAGGTGTTGCTGTAATTTATAGTAATATTTTCAAAACCACTAAGAAATCTAGTTTTAAATATTAAATATTAAATATAAGTGTTGGTGCCTAATGTAAAAATATATAGTGTAAACGATAAATCACGTTTGAGAATTCTGCTGGCTACTGTATACAGGCCACCAGGGCACCATAAAGATTTTATCAAAGAATTTGCGGACTTTCTATCAGAATTAGTATTGGCTGCAGATAAAGTACTTATTGTTGGTGATTTTAATATACATGTAGATAATGAAAATGATGCATTGGGATTGGCATTTAAAGACATTGTGAACTCATTTGGAGTTAGACAACACGTGTCAGAACCTACTCATTGTCGTAATCATACTCTAGATCTAATACTATCACATGGAATAGATGTTGATGCTGTTGAAATTCTGCAACAGAGCGATGACATCTCAGATCATTATCTAGTCTCATGTAAATTACATTTAGCCAAGGCTGCGACTCCGTGTTATAAATTCCATTAGTTGGGCTCTTAACTCTTATTATTACAACTTTTGTCTATTTTGGTTGCTGTGACAGTGTCAGGGCTCTCAAGTGTCACGCATGACAGTCACTCATTTCGGTCTTTTGTCATGCACTCCCGCCACACATTGTATTTCTCATGTGGAAAAACTATTTATAATATATTTAATATGCCGCAGCTCCCAAAATGTCTCTGGCCGTGCCGTTCTAACTATGGAGCCGGCAGGAATCAAGCCAAGCGGCAACCTCCCCATCTCTCTCTTGAAACCAACACGGAAGTGAATTAAACTGCATTTCATCGACTGGCCGCTTGAGGCTGGCTGCAAAAGTGAGTCATCTGTATCTCCCCCATGTTAAAATGCCCAACTTTACAGCAGAAAAAAACATGTTTACAGCCTGGAGCAAAAAGTGGCTTTGGTCTATACAGCTAATTTTTCCCTTCATGAACACTGTGAGGGGGGTGAATTTTTTTATAACTCATCCGTTTATATTATATTAAGCCTTACATTTCTGCATAATTAGGGGCGTGGTCACTTGAGTGACAGGTGGATTGTCTGCTGTCTGTTAGCGTCACCCTCAGCTAACTCCAGCCGCTGCTGTACTTGCCATATCTGCCGTGTTTGTGCTTTTTTCATTTCATTTCATTATTTCATACAATTTAATACACACATTATACCTTCGTCGTTGGATTCCGTCGTTGTCAAGTATGGAGCGAACAACCAGCGCTGTATTTCCAGTTGTTTTCCTCGCATGCACTAATCTGGATGTCTGACAACTTTGTCGTTGCTTTTTGGAGTTTAGATTTTAAAAAGTCTCATACGAACTTGACGTGCAATGCCGCGCTGACTGACATGTATGCGCATGAATCACTGTCAGATGCACAAGCTCAG
Source organism: Semotilus atromaculatus (assembly GCA_031834385.1). NCBI lineage: Eukaryota > Metazoa > Chordata > Actinopteri > Cypriniformes > Leuciscidae > Semotilus > Semotilus atromaculatus. The sequence goes on from JAULUF010000062.1 coordinate 5,569,707, forward strand.
AGCCATATAAGTTACTGCATGATAATACATTTTTAACTAGCAGAATAATAATGCATCACGATACACAGTCTCACTTTTAGTAATGTCTTTAAACTATTATAGTATTTCGAAGGGCAAAAACATGAACTTTAACTATTGGCTTTACTTCTTCAATCTGCTGTCACTTTAGCGCGAGGCCAGTAGCATATAGCACCCACGCCCCGCCTCTTTGCCCATTTTATTTTATCCGGGAGTGACGAGAGGTGACGCGTTGCCAAGATGGCGACGGCCGGCCCCGCCCACTTTAGGCTTCAAAAACGCTCTTCAGAAACCTACGGGTGACGTCACGGACACTACGTCCATTCTTTTTTACAGTCTATGATTCAAGCACGTCTCCCCTGGAGTTCTTAGTCGAGCCTGCCACTTATCAGCCAATAAAAATAAAAAAAGTCAAAACTTGACTGCTGTTAGGCCACATCCACACGAAGCCAGAGCTTTCCCTATCCAATCTTTTTTTTGTCCTCGTACTAATTTTTTTTACGTAAACACGGAGTCGTCTCAAGAAATATATGCGTACAAGATGCGTCCTTCAAGATGGCTGAGCTCGATTGGTTTCCGGGTCATAGGATGGAGGACGGAGGAGCGAGGAGACGAGGAGGGATATTGAGAAGCACCCCCGACCTTTCGTTCTCTATACGAATCCAGCATGACAGCAAGTGAAGAAGACGAAGATGGCGAACGCAACAACATCCAGCGCAAGAGTGGAGTCGTTTGTATGGACTGACGACGAAGTCGAACTTCTTCTTATTATAACTTCTAACTCCAAGAAAACGTTGACTGGGAGTCGTGTCAATCCAAATATGCAGATATAATGGACGCGTTTCAGGCGCAGTATCCGAAGGAGCTAACTGAGAAGGATTTCCCTCACGATGCTAGCATGATATCAAAAGCCCAAGTCACCGCAAAGTTAAAAAATATATGTTGCAAATACAGACACAAGGCATCGAAGTGGCTAAGGACGGGTAGTGCTCATATTTTTTGAGCATTGCGAGCAGATCTGGGTCGCCTGCTACACGCTCCATCAACGCCGCCGCCATCGAGACGGGGGACCTGGAAGAGTCGTCTACATCGACAGTGGAGCTGCCTTCCGATTCTTCAAACTCCACTGAATCCCTCGACTGTCTTCCTCCTGCGGTTGTAAAGCAGCGCCGGGATTTGCTTCAGGTATGCTTATGATTTCAAGCTTAGCGAGTTAGACATATGGTACAGTACCGTTTGATGCGGGCATAGTTAGGATGCATGCATGTTTTTTGTGTGTGTGTACATTATACAAATACAACGTCGCTTTAGTGCATTATTCACAACATAGATTTGGTCTTAACTTGTTTTGGGTAATAATAATGCGATTTTGCACTGCTATATTCAAGGCAAAGTTGAACAGCCACAGAAGGGACAGGCTGAAGAGGACGGTTCAGACCGAGGACTTAAAAATAAGGAGGACTCTGTTAGACGCAACTCCGACAACATGCTGCAGATAAATACAAACATTGCTAACATAACCAGCACCATTCAGGAGGGTTTTTCCTTCATGAGGGAATTGTTCCAACACCAATTTACACCGCCCCCCCCCCCCCCCACAGCAGCAGTGGACATTTCCAAGGGCACCCACCATCATTCATGCACACAACAACACACCCAACTACACCAGCCTTCCTGCACACACCTCGGCCCGATGAACCAGCAAACCAATCTGGACATTACTGCCCTGAACGCTACACACCTACACCATCACGTGTCAGCCCACATCAGCAAACGTCTTTTTCACACAGACGCGCCCTGCTGCAAGATGACTCAGAGTCACTGCACTCTTGCACTATAGAATTGTACCTGTTGTATATGGTTCTTTTTTTATGTTACCTGTACTGTGCTTCAGTTTTGTGCAGTTGCACTTTATACAATTTGACCTGTTTTTTATAATTATTCTTTTACCTGTTGTAGGTGACATGTTGTATATAGTTCTTTAGTGTTTTGTTCACTGTTGCACTTTATAAAATGTTACCTGTTTTGTAAAATTGTATATTTTATAAAGCTTTATTTTCCAATAAAAACGTTCGGGAAGTGGTTGCAATCATTCGTTTATTTTCACTGGACACACAGTACATACAACACTTTCAAAATAAGCATTATACAATTTACAACTTTGGAGAATGTACTAAATACTTTTTTTTTTTTAAGTAGACAAAACAGATGAAAAAAAAATGTGGCCAGCATTTTAAGGGTCAAGGTACTTTTTGAGTACTCTCCCTCTCACTCATTACAGTCTGTGAGGTAGTTGTTGAATTGTGTAGGAGGCTGTAAGTCTTCTTACAGTCCTCACAAAAATTGTGGAGAACAAAGCATGTGTAAATGACATGGGGCAGGTCCTGCAAGCTGATGTCCATAGGCCTTCTCAGTGCGGCAAATCTGGCTTTGAGGCGACCAAAAGCACACTCAATGACCATCCGTGCCCTACACAAACATAGCCCAAAGTACTGTTCTTGAGGTGTGGAGCCACCGTTTGCATATTCCTTCATTAAGTAAGGGTAGGCTGGGTCGCCAAGAAGAAAAATAGGTTTGGCCTCCTCGTTGTCCACAATCTGTTTTTTCAGAGGAGGGATCTTGCCGGTCTTAAAGTACAAGTTTTGAATTAGCAAAAACCCTTGCATTGTGTACACTCCCAGGCCACTTTATCACAACATCAATAAATCTGTACTTACGTATAATCACAGACCACCTGTACATTAAGAGAATGTTTTCCTTTCCTGTTGATGTTTGTAGATGGCTGCTTGATTTTGATGTGTGTGCCGTCGACCGCTCCCAAACACTGTGGCATGCCATGAGCACGATGGAAACCAAAAACCAGATCCTCGGCCTCGGACTCCGTAAAAGGCAACTTGATGTATTTTGGACCCAGGTGGATAGCGATCGCTTTGCATGTTTGCCTGACAACAACGGACACAGCCTGTCGCGACACACCGAAGGCGTTAGCAGTCTTCCGTAGCCGTCCCTCGTCGCTCAAGTAACATAGCGTTAACGCAACCTTTTTGAGCATCTTAATTGGTGCCCTCACGTTTGTTGTTTGCCCTTCGATATACGGACTAAGTTCTTCGCTCAGGGCGACGAGAGATGTTTTGGACATGCGAAAGTTCTCCCTCCATTCATCTTCCACAACAACGCCATTGACAAAGTTGTCCCACCAACTGCTAGTTCGACCAGGCCTTACCCAAAACTTTCTCCTGGTTGTCCTCCTGGTTGTCCTCCGCGGTGGACCTAAGAGCATGTGGTGTATGGTGTTGTCCATAATCTCTTGTTGCTCACCATAGTAGCATAGGAGCAGAAGATTTTGCTGTAGTAAAGCTAATAGGCTCAGTAGCTTCTGCAGCACGAACACAAGCATATAGTCCGGCATTGTTGTTGCTGTTACGTGTGACGTAGCGGTGTGTGACTAATGCTTACACGTGCTGTGATGACATCATCGTTTCACAAAATGTACGGATTGGCCGCACACACGAAAACGCAAGGGTGTCGTTTTCAGATTTATCCACCCTGGAACCCGGTTTAAAAAATTAGCGGTTTCAGTGTCTCAAACGGCCGGATCCGTCTCGATACGAAACGCCGATGTGTACGTGTACAGCTAAACGCGTCTCCGTGTGGACAGGGCCTTAGAGAATGTTTCCCAGATACAGTGAAGAAAATAAGTATTTGAACACCCTGCTATTTTGCAAGTTCTCCCACTTAGAAATCATGGAGGGGTCTGAAATTGTCATCGTAGGTGCATGTCCACTGTGAGAGACATAATCTAAAAAAAAAATCCAGAAATCACAATGTATGATTTTTTAACTATTTCTTTGTAAGATACAGCTGCAAATAAGTATTTGAACACCTGAGTTTAATATTTGGTACACGTTAGAGGTGGTCAACGTTAGAGAACCTGTTGATGGTTTTAAAATCATCAAGAATTAACCTGATGATGTCATTTGAATCTAACAATTGTGTTGTGCCATAAATATACGTCAAAATCTCTATGTTACTGCAGCATGAGATCCTGCAGTATTATAAAAATCAGTAGAAAATTACCTAAACATGAGCAATTTTTCTTAAATCTGCTTCGATGTCCTTCGTGGTCTGAAGCTGGAGTCTTTGATCCCCTCACATGTGACCTGTGAAAAGTTGAGCACCTGAGTCATATAATAAATATGTAAACACACACTGCATTTGAACCAAATCTCATGTTGTAGACATCTCCTTTCAAATATAATTTCAACGTAAAGTGGTTTGGACACAGTGTTGGTTTCAGACCTATGCATCTCCACTGATTTCACTTCCCATCAGAGAGCGGAGTGTGAGGGTTAAATTAGCAGAGCTGTACATACAATATTACAATTCACACAACAAAATGAGAGACATATCAGAGTTGATGTGTGTTAGTGCGCTTCTCGCTGGATCATCTGTGACCAGGACAGGGCTGTATCGAGAGCTGGTGTCCAGGGTAATGTCGGCATACCACCGTAGGACAAACTACCATAAAACAATGGAAAATTGTTTTTGGCCAGTCCGTTTGGAGATTAAAAGAAGTGGCGTACATGTCGTGGATACATGGTCATTGGTTAAAAACGATATAAAATTCTGAGTTATGAGTGTAATTGTTAGATGTTCTGCAGGTATCTGGGCTTTGTTGTCTCCACCAATAAAGTCACCAAATAACACACATTCTTTTACCAGTAGGCAAGAGGAATGTGGCGAACAGGAAAAAGAAAAGTATACTCCCAGCAACATAAAAACACAGGGAGTACAGATGATTCAAATGGAAACCATTAATCAGTTTAACCACCATCCAGCAGAAATAATATACAGATCAAACTCCAGCGCAGAACTCATTAACAAGACTGTAATTTCCCACAGCAGATCTCTTCAAAACCTCATTAAAAAACCTAAAGGAGCATCTGGAGATATGACAGATGGTGAGAACAGACAAAACACACAGATGAAACTCCGGTACAGAACACATCTCTCAGATGGCATTGCTTCAGTTTCTTGTTTGCTTTCTTTGTCTGAGAGGAACTGTTATGGCTACTTACAATATCAGTCAATAAAGAAATTAGTAGACAGCGTTTGGGTTGTAATGATTATATTATGTGAACATTATTGCCGACCATCGGAATCTAAGATGGGAACACCATCTAACAACTTTAGGAACACTTGATACATATAAAAAATGTTATGTTATGAATGATAAAATAAGTAATCAATTATAATAAATAAATAGTTCAAGTCAGTGTGGGCAAGACACTAGCTGGACTATTATCATTTAGTGCAAGTGATGCGCCTTAACGCGGAAGATTTCCGAAACAGCGACATTTTACTGATGTTGGCGTACAAGATCATAATGAAAGTTAATTTCGACTGCCACTAGGGGGCGAATTAAGAACAATAGTGTCCAATGTCGTGTGCTGTGGAAAGGGGGCTTAAGGTTACGTCTACATTAATCCGGATACATTTGAAAACGGCATTTTCATTCGAAAACGTGCCCCGTTTGCAATACACGACGAAATGTCTGAAAATACTTAAATCACCTTACTGCAAGTGTAAAACGTAATAAAAGCTCACGAGATGACACAGAGAGAGCAGACAGACATAATAAAGTTCTCTATTCTTCTGGCACAATAATTTTATTAGCAAAATATCTCACCACTCACAGTTCGCACTCAAACTCGTGTAGTCTAAAGCGCAGTTGTCATCATGTTCTGCGGCAAGACAACAATTGCGAGTACGTCTTCTGTCATTTTTGCAGGAATGTAATATGAAGATTCTACAAAGGAACATTTACCCTTAGGAAGACTATGAAAGTAAATAGCAGGCACAACAACTAGCCTGGCATGCCAGACCTACATCAGGACGTTGGGTCTGGGAACTCACCATTGGCAGGACTCAATCCGAGGGGCGGATAAACGGTTGTCTTTCAGATTCCCTCTGTACGCAATAGGAGGCGCTACAACCAACCAGAGCAACGAAGATGATGATGTCTTTTATATCTTACCTTTTTTTTTAAATTACTCAAGTGCCGTTCTTTGTTCTTGTTTCAAAGAAAAGCTTAACTTCAAATCATCCAGAATCGCGGCCAAAGGCGAATCGAAAGACAGCTGTTTGTCAGCAGCCATTCTTTTTTTTTCCAGCTCGAAAGTCAACGGAGAGTTCACTGGCTGCAAAATAAATGTTGCTGCCGCTAGGGGGAGTCTAGATTTCTAGGCTAACAACAATGGCGATATCATAGACATTATTGGGAATCATCATTGATAATAAGTTGACCTTTGAACAAAATACAGACATGCTGAATAAGAAAAGTCAGCAACGTCTTTTCTGTCTGAGAAAGCTAGCCAAGTTTCAAGTGTTCAGATCCTGATGACATTGTTTTATAAATCTTTTATTGAGTCCATCTTTACTTTTTCATGTATTTGCTGGTATGCTTCTCTTAGTTTAAAACGAAAAAACACATTAGCAATGGTAAATAAAGTTAGCAGCAAAATCATTGGGACTCAGCAGATAAAATTAACTGAACTGTACAATAGACATGTACTTAAAAAGGCAGAATCTATCATGTCTGATAGTTCTCATCCCTTGTATGCAGAATTGAAGATGCTGTCTTCTGGTTCTTCTTCAGTCAGCCACAGCCAAAACAAACAGGTTTAAATTCTCTTTTGTACCCTCTGCGATCTCTCTGCTTAACACTGTAAAGAATAGGTGATATCTGCACATAAGGCATACTTGAATTTAAACTTTAAATGTTGTGGTTCTGACCCTGTTTTTTAATCGATGTTGATATCGTCTTTGTTGTCATGTACTGTATGTTAATTTTATTTGCTACTGTAGCAAAACTAATCGCCCCTTGGGGACAAATAAAGGTCTTGAACTGAACTGAATGGGTGTTCCGTATAACCGGGTGCTTTCCCACACGTATGAGTTGAGTGTCGCCATCAAACTGGTTGTTTTTGCCAGGGAATGCATCACACTACAACTACCAGTAGTGATGTTATGCCTGAAGCTCAGCCAAAATGTACCCTATTTACTTTTAATACATGTCCCTGGTTCATTGTTTATGATTAATTGGTGCATGTTATTCCAAAGAATAAGAAATTGATAAAGTTTTCACCATCCAACCCTATTTTACTCCTTGTTTGATGCAATTGTACAAAAAGACAGACACTGATGCGACTAGGTGGTTCTTAGATGTTCTGATTTAATCAGATTTGGTACTTGATTTGAAAAGTTTAAAATCGAAAATGTCTGACAAAAATTTGTGACATTATTTTCTGAATTATACTTGACATGAGGGCCAAACAACACAGGCCAGTGTGATGTGGGAAATGTGCTGGGAAGGCTGCATGAGAGTCAGTGGTCCTATGTTTCTGGAACCCCATCGCTCTTTAAAATGTCTTTAGTATTCCACAGAAGAAAGAAAACTGCAGGGCAATCAGGAATGATGAGCATGAACTCTTACGATAACATATCTACACACGTAGTACATGGTAATCAGAAATGTAATAACACTTATGTTATACTGTACTAGCTGGAATTATGACGATTTTTTTCCAAACATTTTATTTAATCCAAAAGTGAAATTCCAATTTGCACAAAATGAAACAGTTTGGATGCAAACACTGATCATGCAAACATTTACCACAGATATCGTATCCATTACATGATTGTCACATCACATAGCCCTAGGTGTGTGTGTGTGTGTGTGTCATTAGATACACATAATTTATGATATGTTTTATGATTTGACTAGAAACTATTTGGGCCATCGGTTACACTTAAAATGGTAATTTCACAGACTTTAAAAACTTGAGTTGCTGGAGATTTGTGCTGAATAAATAGACATAAGAGCACATCTGTGATATATTCTCTGTGCTTCTGGATATAGTTTACATATAATCTCAGGAATGTAGCTCTAAAAGGAGTTTATATACAATTTCAGAGGTGGTTTATTCATGCGTCACCCCAAATATGTGGAAACACAATTCATTTTGATTGGTTATTGTGTATCTTCATACCGGTAATTTAGAATATATGCAAATATAACTAGCTTTGATTAAAAAAAAAAAAAAAAAGGTATATTAGCAAATTACTTGAAAATACACCTTATGACTGATACATATATAAAACACAGATTTTCAGTGTAGTTTCAGTGTCTTTTCTGGAAGGAAAAGAGATTTGGACTGGAAAAAGTTCTCAGGTAGGTCAAGACATGTTTCTGTAACCAAATCTAAAAAAATAAAAACAAGTTCCCTGTATAAAGATGCCGTAACAGTGTTCACGTATCAAATGTGTGGGCCTTTAACAGTTCATTTACAGTCACATGTAAAACTGCAATTTCACAGACAAATATAAAAGTTAAAACACATTTACATGTGATATGGATAATCACATAAGACTTGAATTGATCCCACTATATTTGGTTCTGTTTTAACAGCTGGCCAGAGTCTGGATGGCACATGTACGTGTCTGTGGTCCTCAGCCTGGCTTCTTCCTGTGCTCGGAGATGGCGCTCCACAGTTTACACAGGACTCCACCTCTGGAAACACACAAAAACACAATCATACACTACTCGCCCCCAATTTCACTGCGCATAGCAGAGAAACATAACAATCCCAAAGTGAGTGTGAATTATGCCAGTGTCACACTGTACGCTTTATCGTTGTGCAGTATCATTTATGTCTCATACATATAAAATTAAAGCTGCAAGTCTGGCAGATTGAGGGGACAGCCACAGCCTCATGCCCCCCCACTCCCACCGTCCCATCGAGTTCTGCTCGTCTGTGTGCGAGCGCGCCCGTCTCTTCAGCATCGAAGCATCATTTTCTTTTCCTCTCAGCTCTGGCTGTTAAAGGACAACTCCGGCGCAAAATGAACCTTTGGTCTAATTGCACATTGGTACATAGTCAACCGTTCTCTGAGATTTGTTTTCATGATTGTCGAATGTAAAGAGTTTTATCTCTAAAAACTGTTTAGCTTATAACGCTAGTATATTGGGCATAGAGTAATGAAAATAAAAATCGCTAGTTAATACCACTAACAAGGCTCAAAATAGCCCAACACGAACACGGCAGCATAATGAGGGATCCTACCTGCACACTGAAGCATTGAGAACGTTGTAAGTGTACAGACAGTTTTATAAGAAGATATTTTATAAAGACAGTCCACTTCGCACTTTCCACTGTTTGCAGGTAGGGACCCTCATTATTATACCGGCTATTTTGAGCCTTGTTAGTGGTATTAACTAGCGATTTTTATTTTCATTACTCTATGCCCAATATACTAGCGTTATAGTCTAAACTGTTTTTAGAGATAAAACTCTTTACATTCGACAATCATGAAAACAAATCTCAGAGAACGGTTGAGTATGTACCAATGTGTAATTAGACCAAAGGTTCATTTTGCGCCGGAGTTGTCCTTTAACCGAGGAAGTGGAAGCTTTTTAGTAGATTTTCTCTCCGCCATCACACTTCGTACAATCCAAGACACCTACAACTTCAGGCGTGTGCATGAGATATTGTAACGTGCACGAACTGTGATTGACAGTCAGATCTCAAACACAGCCCTGCGCCGACTGGACCAGAACCGGGAGCGCTGCATTTTTGGTAGAAGCGATTTCTGTTGATTTCTGTTGTTCTGTCGGAGCATAGTGTCGGTTTCAGTGAATATGATCAAAAAAGTCTTGCAGACTTAAGCTTTAATTTACACAGAATGGAACCCATTTCCCAGATAACATAATATAAACCAATTAGTTGTGTGGATTCAGTCAAATTTACTCAATATTATGTGCTCACGTCTGTCAAAAGCCAAACAATGAACGAGTCATTTACTCCACTGTTTTATAGAAGCCTATATTGCAAAAGATTACATTTAACATATTTTCAATGCTTTTCCATGAAGTTCACCTCACATGTCATTAAGCAGCACAACTGTCATAATTATAATTATTCCATTTCCATTTCTTCATTTAGCTGACGCTTTTATCCAAAGCGACTTACAATTGCTATATATGTCAGAGGTCACACGCCTCTGGAGCAACTAGGGGTTAAGTGTCTTGCTCAGGGACACATTGGTGTCTCACAGTGGATTCGAACCCGGGTCTCTCACACCACAGGCATGTGTCTTATCCACTGTGCCATCACCCCCCTTTATAAGAATTATAAGAGACATTAGCAGCAAATCATCAAATCAGAGTGAGTTCTGAAGGATCATGTGACACTGAAGACTGGAGTAATGATGCTGAAAATACAGCTTTCATCACATTACATTTTACAACATTAAAAATATAATACAGTTATTGTAAATTGTTATACCGTAATATTTCGCAATATTATAGTTGTTGGTGTATTTTTGACTAAATAAACATGTAAATAAATATAAAACCAGCCTTGGTGAATAATCTTTCAAAAACACAAAAAAAATTACTGACCTGAAATATTTGAATGGTAGTGTAACAGTTTAATGTGAAATATAACCTATGCATGTAAATGTCTGTTTGTTTTTTTAAAATAAAAAACTGAATACATTACAGAATATCAGAACTGTTCACGTACCGTAATCTCAAAGTCTTCAAGTCATCTCTTGTGACATAATTAAGGATATCATCAAGACTGTAATCTTCGGCTATAATCTGTGATATGGACAGAACACAATCCATTATCTGTTGATTTCAGACAATATTATTAAGGACCAGATGTATTTAAACTATTGGGAGACCAAAGTGAATATATTTTGTGTATATTACTCTGTGTGTGGAGTCTGCATCCGCGCCGTGGAGGTTCAGCCACTGCAGGAGATCCTGCGGCCCGTCTCCTTCAGAGGAACCACTCGTGTTGATGCGCTGCACAGGAGCCTCTGCCAGAAACACACCATACAACACAGTGACTCTGGTGTTCTACTGTACAAGCTCAAGACTGGTGTACATAATATATCAATAATATAACAATCATATTCACAACACAGTGATTTAATACATAGCAAAAGGCTACCAAAGCAGCATGTTCAAATTAATATTCAAATAAAGACGTCACTAAATGGCAAAGTCAGAACAACACTGAATAGTCAGTAAGAAAATGTAACTTTGTACAAATACTTTTTAGGTCACTGTATTTCTTTTAGAATCTTGCAAACTATTGCAAACTAATGGGTCTCGTTCATGAAACACGAGCAGAACAAATTTTTGTGTAAATCGTGTGTAAAGTGGTTCTGGCGTAAATTTTCTGATTCATTAAAATGTTCGTATCTTCCAAATGTTAGTTGGTACGAAATAAATCTACAGCTGCTCCCAGACACGCGGGAATAGTGCGTTTAACATCCAGACGTATCGCTCATTAATAAGGCTGCATTTTAATTCACCTTAATCGGGTACATATTTACACAGCATTTTGAAAAAATATTATATATAGTAATTGCATACGGGTTTTCTTTTTACTTTTATTATGAGAGCCAGTAATAGCATTTTTTTCGCAGTGAACTAATTTGTTTTTTGCAGTCGAGCTTCATGTCGAACCATTTTCTTTTCATTTCTGGGACTGTTCGATTAACAGATGAAACTCTAATATGCTGCCAAGCTTCCTTTTTTTTAGGACCTGATACGCCATGTAGGCTACGCTTGAAAATAAAATGTGCCGTTTTGAATGAACTTATGATAATAAAACTTCAATTTCTGCATTTGAGAAATTTTTCTTTTTCATTCGCTTTTGAGAAGACGAGACATGTTGATATCCTTCGTTTGGTGTCATAATATGATGCCCGTATATAGTTGTCAGTCTGATATAATGGGTGGGATTTATGGTAATTGATAGTGATGCTCCGATTGATCGGCCGCCGATCATGATCGGCCGATATTGGCTAAAGATAGCTTGATCGGCGAACCCCAAAAGCACCGATCAAAAAAGCCGATCACGTGGCGTAAATTACTCGCGCGACTTTTTTCCACCTGCATGCATGCGCACTGGCACACAACATCAGAGCGGAGCTTGCCAGTGTCAACATGAGTTCTCCCTTCTGGAAGTTTTTTAAAGTGTCTGACAGAGACGTTGCTAACGGCGAGATTTAACTATTTGTAGCGTGTATTCTAATTCTATTCACGAGTTGCATGCGCTTGATGAACGCTCTGCTAGTTAACTGGAGATTAATTAGATGTCCGATGTTCGCGGGACATGAGTTGCACGCGCTTGATGCATGTCTCATAAATCGTTAAAAAATTTAAACGTCTGGGAGAAAGAGAAGACATATAGATCTATCTATCTGAATAACAGTGCCGACGCGAAAGAGCTTTATTCGGTATGTTTTTCTGTGCGCACAGCCGCACACACACATAACGTTACACACACACACACAACCGACGCGAAGCGTGCAGCCCTGCACATAGACCGCTATACAGCGCGCGAGGACTGAACTGAGCCCTCTTTCGCGTCTGAATGGGCAAATACACACACAATTATGTCTGAATGTCCGTTTTGGAGAGTATTCGCGTGAACACAGTCGGTTATGTCTTTACAGAGCGTACAGCTGTGAGAATATCGGACGTGCATCAGTGCAATTGGATCTGCACAGTCGGTCCTAAAGTGACAGTGCGTCATAAACCTAATGCCGTTTGTACACTTAATATTAATCAAACAACAAAATAAAAAGAGAAAAGCATTCACTGCTCTTTTAATAGCTTTAATAAGGTTTAATTATATTTAATTCATAGGCTACAAATAAATATGTCTGCTTGAAAGAATAAAGAATGATGTATGTTAAAGAGTGCATCATTCATTGAAGAAAAAAAGACTGTTTTACTTTAGGAGAAGTGTTTTTATTTAATTTTAAGATATTATTTTATGTCACTGTGCTTAATCTGTGTCTGTATTGCATGTTCAATCTTTAAAAATTATTCATATTAACAGGTTAATAGATGTTTTCTACAGGAATATATAATGGGTTTGGAAATTTTAGAGAAATTCTAAATTAATGCATTAGCTACAATTTAACTAAACCCATTATATTTTAGTCTACTAAATCTACTGTAGATTTAGTCAACTAAATTCTTATTGTATTTTGTCGACTAAAACTAAAACAATTCAGATGACTAAAATATGACTGAAACTAAATGGCATTTTAGTCAAAAGACTATGACTAAAACTAAATCAAAATTTGCTGTCAAAATTAACACTGCAGTATATTAAGAGGCTACAATTTCCAAGTATGCCTAAGTGTAACTTGATCCCATCCCATTAAGCTGATCTAGTGTGTGTTGGTCTGCCTGACCCCTCTTTGTTTGGAATAATTTTACGTTACTCTGCCTTATTTGGGGAAGATGGCCTACAGTAGCCTTAAGTTATCTCATTTTCTAAATACAATTAAATAAACACTTGGTGGTTCTTCAAGATCTTGACTGTAGCATATTTATGTCTACTGTTTTTTTTTTTCAATACAGTTTTCATATTTCATAATATTTCAAATATTTCATAATTCATAGTTAGTTTCATTTCTACAAATGGTGCAAACTCTGCTAGATTATAGATAAAAAATTCCCATTCCCCTGCCATTCTGTGATCGGCAGTAATCGGCAATCGGCAGATCATGATTTTGGTGATCGGTAATCGGTGATCGGCCCCAAAAATGCTGATCGGAGCATCTCTAGTAATTGAGAATGAGCGTGCACACGCGTCCCATTTATGACTGGTTGGAATTAATTAACACACACACACATTTCACTATCACATCTGACGTGTACGAAGTATTTGTGAATCAGGAGAAGAGTTTTCGGGAAGGTCTCTTTACGCACAAATCACTCACATATTTACGAATGTTTCATGAATGAGACCCATTGTCTTTTAAGTAGCTGGATTTTTATGGATGTCTGTGATAGTGAAGGGTTACAAATGTATTAAATGTTTCATAAAGGTTTAACAGTATTTTTAACTGAGAAAGTGCACACAGTTTTCTCCAATTTGAGGCATATGATGACATTAACCTTTTGGTCACTTCTCTGAGTACAGCTGGCCTTTTGTCTCTATGATAGTGTTAATGTTTGAGTGATCTGATCAGGTAAACAGCTGAGTCATGAATCATTTACATGCATTGTTCAGAGTGACTCCTCCTTTAGGTAATCCCGCCCTCTTTGAAAAGTATAAACTAAGAATGTAAAATTCCCTTAGTCAGACGAGATTGAGATGCCTACAGCAACGCAATAAAGAACTTCTGCTTTAAAAATACCTCAATGTCTCCTGGTCTGAGCTTCTAACTTTTCGACAAGGAAAAAGATCACAACAATAGTGACCAAAGATATTGGCAAATGTTTTTTAAGCGCTAAATCACAACGCTACACAAACCATAGGGCGAAACCTAGCATGTTTGGTATCGTTGGACTCGGCAAAGATTCAGGAATATAAGGAATTCATGTGAAAATATGTCAACCACACACAGAGTTTTTAAGCATAAGAATTTTTTTATTTTACCACTAGGTGGCGCTGGTTTGAAAAGGCTCCTTCAGGGCATTGTGCTGCTGACCCACAGAGTTTATGTTTGACATAACGATACGTTCATGCGTTCATAAAATACAGCATTTTGGTACAAAATTCAAAATGGTCGACATGGATAAATTGGATATCAGTCGACTCTGCATGATGCCCTGAATCTAACGAGACTGCTCAGAAGTTATAAGCAAAAATAGCCATTTTTCGTATCTCCGGACCAGTAGGTGGCACTTTGGTCGTGCTTGTGGTGACACGTACCAAGTTTGGTCTGAATCCGATAAAGCGATAAAGCGTAAGATACGTCTGTTTACGCAAGCGCTACGTAAAATTAGTTTGCACGGTATTCACGAACGGTTTGACGAATCGACATGAATTCCAGAACTTTTTCACACACCTCGGTTAACTTCAAATTCAAGGACTTTCCAGGTCCAATACCCTCAAATTCAAGGACTTAATGTGGGGACACATTTCAAGTGAGAGCAAGGTTACATCGTGTTACCTTGTAAGATACATTGATAACGCAATTTTCTTCTAGAAACAAACTTTGTTGCATTATTTTCATGTTATCACTGTGAAGCTGCTTTGATACAATCGGTATTGTAAAAAGCGCTGTCAAACACAAGCTTTTTTTGTATTTATTTCTGGCCATATGACAGATCTGATATTCTATTTGTCGTATTTCTGTTTTGCATAAAACTGAAGAATATTCGGTACATCCTATACTGAATTCTAAAATGATCTGATACTAACTTTTGCATGGATTTTATTGAAAAGAGCTTAGGCTCATGTAAGCAGAAGTTGTAAGATGTATGGATATATTGTGTGTACTCCCATGCTCTCCACTGTCAGATTCCCAGCAGGCTCTGGGTGATGTGAGATGTGTGTTCTCACTGCGCTGTGATGTGAAACGTGCAAAATAAGGGACACACATACACGACCCCCCATAACCCCACCCCCCAAAAATAATGATAATAATAAAATAAGAATGTGTCACGGTCTTAGAACTGATTATTTCAACATGACAGCCTAAACCACGAGGAAACATGAGATCAAGCGTGTGAACTTGCAGCAGAACACATAATATTATTTTACATTTGAATATTTTATTGACTTCTACATAAATCTTCAGTATATGTTGGTGTGCCTTCTCATTCTGAACCAGCAATCATGTTTTTGAGAATTCTGAAGGGATGGAATTTTTTTTTCCATTTTTAATTTATTTACTACTCAAATTATGACTACATTATTACGTAATTATTTGTCCCATTTTTATTTAAATAATTCAGCACACTTTTTTTTTAAATGCCATAATTTGTGAATGACAGATCATTTATTATGCATATGCTTAATATTTATAAACGATAAATTAATAAATAACATTCATTATAATATATTAATGAATATGTCTAATAACGTCTACAAATCTAATTGTTACCTGTCTACCAAGCTCTGACAATGTGTGGAATATTATACTAAGAGATTATCCAAATTTAAAAACAAAAACAATAGGCCTATACCTTTAAAAGCATGGATTTGTCTGTCACGGCATACTGCTTTAAAAGCAACACTATGGAACATTTTTTACCTTACAATAATGTTTCCATAATCTTATCAGCGGTTCATCAAGTCGTAACAGGGTGAAAGACACTATATCTATCCTATATCTGCTATAACTGTGCAAGTTTGTCAGATCGGGTCGCGTTTCTGTAGTCCGAATGAGACATGAGAAAACTACACATTTGACTTGCTTTACGTCAAGCGTTACAATAGTCATTATTTAGTTTTTCTTCGTTTCTGATGTTGCAATACATCATCCTTTCATGAAATCATGTAACATACTCGACCTCGTCTGTGGACGCCGCTCATTCTAAAGCCGGTCCTGATAAACAGCGAGCGCGCGTGCGGCGCTAGGCTAAATCATTTACGACAGCGGTAATGGACAGATCCGTTTCCAACCAGTAGGGGGACCGCAGAGGAGAAGCTCCACTTTATTTATTTATTTAACCTTTATTTAACCAGGTAAGAGAACACTTTCTCAGTTGAAACGGCGACCTGGCCAAGATAAAGCGAAGGTGCAAGACATACAAATAGTTACACATTAAATTATACAAATTACACTTTAAATACACAAGGAATACAATTTTAAATAAAATACAAGTTTTCTGGACAATAGAATAGACAGTGTCGGTACATAAACAATTAGTGCAGCATAATCTATAATAAAAGCATTAAATTGTTATCTAAAAAGTAGCAAGGCAACTACATAAGTCGTAAATGATACTGGGCATGATTGTGCAAGATATTGTCCAAATAACATATAACACATAAGATAATGTGCAGGACAGTGCAGACATGGTACCAAGGACAAAAGCACTAGAGCAGAGGTAAACTGAATGTAAAATTATAAGATGGGAGGTCAACATGTACATCGAACAGGCAAAAGCTCTGGTATTATCCATGGTGTTGCTTTAGGTCAGAAGTCCACCTACGTTCATCATTAGTTAGGTTTTACTCTGTGTTGTTATTGTGCTATAGATATATATATATATATATTAGTATATATTAGTTACTGGACAGACCCATTGATAACTTTTTTCATATCTGGAGTGGAGAGGACGTGAGCTTGACGTGTTTTTAAAAAACACGCATTACCCCCTTTTACGGCGCATGTTCTCTAGACTCCGTCACTATGAACGCTAACATGCAATCACCCGCAAATGAATGTGAAATTGATTTCATTATAATTACTATTATTATTATCCACACTGCAAAATCCTTATTTGTTTATTCAACTATCTTCTTTGGTGAGCCAAATATCTAGAAACGTTCATGTTCCAGGCATCGCGTGTCATCGGTTTCAGCCCACGTGTGTCTGTGAACGTTGAGGTACCATCGTAGTAGTCTTGTGCGTGCGTGAACGCCATGATGACAACGTACAACACAAAGTACCTTACGCGAGAAACTCTTAATGCGCGTAACTAATGTAAATCGAGCAAGCTAGTGCGCAACAGGCCACGAAGTGTTGGCAAAATAACGCATTAGCGGACCGGAGGGAATATGGATTTTTTTCCAGAAAACTTGCACAAAATAAATTCAAGCACTTTCAAGCACCTGTATCAGTGTATGTTTATTTTCAATAAAAACCCTTGTTTCTTGTCCTCTAGCTTGCTCCTTGCTCCCCATTCGGTCCTGATCGATTGCTCCTGTCTGCCTCGCTGCCTGCTGTGTGTGAGTGTGTTTGCTCCGAGGCTGTAAGCTCCATCTAAAGCCTCGTATTTCTCTCTGTTTTGAACCATAAATTTACGATCATTTCTAGAGTTTATACTACTAATATAGTTTACCTAACATCTCAGACTAACCTAACATCGCTAGCTTCCGTTATTGTTAGCACAACACGCTTGTATCTCGTTAGCCTGTTAACGCGCCGCCCGTGCGCTTAGTTATTTATTTATTTTTCTCGTGCGCGCCCGCGCCTCTGAGTTCGTTAAAAGCCCAGGTGAGTAAGAATCAGTCAACAAACACGGTGAGTAATGTCTTGTCCTGTTATTGTCACCTGCACCTCATGCCACATGTTTACTATAGCCTTCCCCGTCGGCAATATAGGGTTTATATGTGATAAATGCAAGGAGACAGTCAGGCTGACGGAGAAGATTTCAGAATTAGAGACACGCATCCAAACTTTAATTGAGGATAGTAAGTGTGCTCGAGCCTTAGATACTATTTTGGATGCGCCTAGCATAGTGAATCATTTACATGATTCGGTTCCGGCTGAGTTATTGCCTGTGCAGCCAGGCAGATGCTATATGGGGAGGCTGCAGACCTGGAGCCGGCAGATATACGCCCCTGGCAGTTTTGCGCCCCTGACAGTTTTACGCCCCTGTTGTTCCTAATGCGTCCAGTAGGGGGAGAAGGATATACGGCGAAATTACATAAATCGACGCTCGAAACTAACACATTAATAACTGTCCCGTCTATAGACTAGCCTATATTACTAATTTAGAGATTTTTGTTCATTTAAATAAACGTTATAGACAGTGGAATAATCTGCACGACGGATTAAAACATCCAGATGTTCAGTTGGGCTTCACTCTGCACTCAGCCTACAGAAGACTATTTGTTTTTGTGAATTTTAAAATGATTAATACACACAGTTGGATCAGATGGACAAAGTAACTATATGACCTACTGTAGAATTTATTGTTTTTAAACTGTTTTTATATACATGAGCCTGAGTGATATATGTTGTTGTGAATTTATATAAAGTTACTTTTAGGTAGGCCCTATTAACCATATTTAGCCCATTAGACATCCGTGTAATCATATGGATCCTCAATGAAATATCTGCTGTACTATTCACAATTGGTCATCATACAGCTGGGTCATTCTATGGAAATGTCCATTATTCTCTCCCTAGCCTTTAAAGAAATATTACACTTAAAAAACACTTTAGGGTTACAATTTCTTAACATTTTAAAATAAAACAATATGTTATTTGAACAATTACACCTTCTTGAGCCATCAATATATTTGATTTTTATTAATTATATATAATTCCAAGCACCACAGAAGTGCTCGTCCCCACAGTCATGTACAGAGGGAAAATGCTGTATTTTGAGGTCAATAACAGGTTTTTACACTATTTAAAAAATAGTCATAGATTAATAAAAAATCATCAAGATTTACATGGTGTTACTGTCACTGATGTCACCTTTCTTATGGGTAACAACACCAGTAACACCATTGATTCCGTTTCTAGATAAACTTTATTCAAAGCTTCATTTAGATTATATGCCAAATCACTAGAGGGTGTTGGTTATTGTAAAATAACGGAAGTATTGATGATTATAAACGGTTCCTATTATTTATCTTGATATTGTAAATGGTGACACAATTACAATAGAGTGGGATATGTATATCGCTGAACTATAGCTGAACTATGATTAAACAATATACTAGGAAATGGTTATATTTTATATATGATGTGATTATTATAAATATCGGGACATATCTGAATGTTTACGATAATGAGGGTTATTATAGCATTATTGTGATTATTGAGACAGGATAATATAACTGTAAGAAACTATAATATCAAATAAATATTATTAAAAAAATAATAATAATAATAATTAAAAATAAAATAAAATAAAAAAATGATTGTTAAGTTAACTGCTAATGGAAGTGCTATATGGGGTAATATATGGGAAGGAATTGGGGGTGGGAGCAAATGTGTGTATGTATGTGTATGTATGTATGTGTATATTTATATGTTCATATCTATGTATATGGGAGATACATTTTTTTTTGTGTGTGTTAATATGTATATTTTATTTTATTTTGCTCGAAATAAACTTCAATCAATCAATCAATAATAGGTATGTATTTTGTGTGTTCACACCATAGACTGTAAACAAATGTTTACACATTTCCAAAATATGCTCTGATGTTGCTCCAGAAACCATGTGGACTATGTTTAAATGCATGGAGTAAACAGGTCTTACCAAAAGATGACATGTCACGCAAGCTAAAGACAGACAACAAGATAAAAATAAAAATGTAATTAATTTTAAAAGTGAGCGAGACAGAGCGGGTAAAGAGAAGACTAGCATCTTAACCTACACGTATAGTTAGCGAAGTTTGAGTCAGGCAGAATATTAACCTGACCGTCAAGTAGGCTACTTTTATTGTCTCTCGAAATAAATTATAGGCCATCTTTTGAATTTATATCGAATATTATCTAATCATTTATAAATAATAAATGTTTTCATTACAATGCAATCAACAACAATAACTTTAGCAGATCGTTTAACATAACAATTTGTGTCGCTTCTATATAGGACTAATGTTCAGCCTTCCCCTACTGGACGCATTAGGAACAACAGGGGCGTAAAACTGTCAGGGGCGTAAAACTGTCGGGGGCGTATATCTGCCGGCTCCAGGTCTGCAGCCTCCCCTTACTCGGCAGATGGGTAACTGTGAGAGATCGCTCTAGTCGCGGATCAAAAAACCACTCTTCTGTTCCGATTACCATAACAAATCGATTTGCCCCACTCAGTGAAACACCCACTGAGAATTATGTTGATTATGCCCTGGTAATTGGCGATTCTATTACACGGAACGTGAAAATAGAGACACCAGCCACCATAGTCACATGTTTGCCGGGAGCCAGAGCGCCTGACATCAAAGCAAATTTAAAAGTGCTGGCTAATGCTAATCGTAAATTCTCTAAGATTGTTATTCACGTCGGCACAAATGATGTTCGACTTCGCCAGTCGGAGATCACCAAAATTAATATTAAAGAGGTGTTTGAACTGGCAAGTACGATGTCAGGCACTGTAATTTGCTCTGGTCCCCTTCCTGTTCGAAGGAGTGATGAGATAGTTAGTAGATTGTGTTCACTCAATGGCTGGTTGTCTAATTGGTGTCCGCAAAATAATATAGAATTCATAGACAATTGGAAAAGTTTTTGGGGCAAACCTGACCTGTTGAAAAGAGATGGTATTCATCCCTCCTGGGATGGTGCTGCTCTTCTCTCTAGTAATTTGGCTCATAGTCTTAGAGATAAAACATGACAATCTGGGGCTCAGGTCAGGAAGCAGACAGACTGGCTTAACCGACCGTCTGCTAGCGGCCTCACGTCACCAAGGTCAGATAAATCCCATCACATAGAGGCTCTTTCATCTAGATATCATCATATAGAGACTGTGTCTGTTCCCCGAATTTGGAAATCCAAAAAACTGCCAAAACTTTCTAAGGTTAAAAGTTTAATTGATGTTCAACAAATAAAAAACAGATATAATACAGATGAGCAAACGATAAAGCTTGGGTTGTTGAATATTCGATCCCTTAATTCAAAAGCGCTCATAGTTAATGATAAGATTACAGACTATAACCTAGATGTGCTGTGTTTGACAGAAACCTGGCTAAAACCAAACGATTACATTACTTTAAATGAGTCCACTCCGCAAGATTACTGTTATAAACATGAGCCTCGTCCGAAAGGCAAAGGGGGAGGTGTTGCTGTAATTTATAGTAATATTTTCAAAACCACTAAGAAATCTAGTTTTAAATATACTTCTTTTGAAGTGTTGGTGCTTAATGTAAAAATACATAGTGTAAACAATAAATCACATTTGAAAATTCTGCTGGCTACTGTATACAGGCCACCAGGGCACCATAAAGATTTTATCAAAGAATTTGCTGACTTTCTATCAAAATTAGTATTGGCTGCCGATAAAGTCCTAATTGTTGGTGATTTTAATATACATGTAGATAATGAAAAAGATGCATTGGGACTGGCATTTAAAGACATTATAAACTCAATTGGAGTGAGACAACACGTGTCAGAACCTACTCATTGTCGTAATCATACTCTAGATCTAATATTATCTCATGGAATAGATGTTGATGCCGTTGAAATTCTGCAGCAGAGCGACGACATCTCAGATCATTATCTAGTCTCGTGTAAATTACATTTAGCCAAGGCTGCAAAGCCGACTCCGTGTTATAAATATGTTAGACCTATCACTTCTGCCACTAAAGATGGCTTTATTAATAATCTTCCTAATCAGTTTCATAATCTCAGCATCCCGGATAGCTTAGAAGAACTTGATATTGCAACAGAAACGTTTAAATCTCTCTTTTCCAGCACTTTAGACATAGTTGCTCCGTTGCGCTTAAAGAAGATTAAAGAAAATAGTCCAATGCCGTGGTACAACGAGCACACCCGGGCCCTTAAGAGAGCAGCCAGAAAAATGGAACGAAACTGGAAGAAAACAAAACTAGAGGTATTTCGGATTTCATGGAAGGAGAGCTCGATTGCTTACAGAGAGGCATTAAAAGATGCTAGAACGGATTATTTTTCAACCTTATTAGAAGAAAATAAACATAATCCTAGGTATTTATTTGAACAAGTGGCTAAACTAACGAAAAAGAAAGCTTCAAGCCCAGAAGTTACCAAGAAACACAGCAGTAATGACTTTATGAACTTCTTCACTTATAAGATCTATAATATCAGGGACAAAATTATAACTATGCAACCGTCTACTACAGTAGCGCATCAGGGAGTGCATTGTAGTCTCCGTGAGGAACATTTTGATTCATTTGTTGCTATAGGAGAGGAAGAATTTTGCAAACTTGTTAATTCATCTAAATCCACAACTTGTATGCTAGACCCTATACCGACTAAGCTACTGAAAGAGATGCTTCCAGAGGTCATAGATCCTCTTCTAAATATCATTAATTCATCTTTGTCTCTAGGATACGTACCAAAAACCTTTAAGTTGGCTATGATTAAACCGCTTGTTAAAAAACCGCAACTTGATCCTACAGAATTAGTCAATTACAGGCCAATCTCAAATCTGCCTTTTCTGTCAAAGATACTAGAAAAAGCAGTATCATCACAACTGTGTTCCTTTTTAGAAAGAAATAATATCTGCGAGGATTTTCAGTCCGGATTTAGACCGTACCATAGTACTGAGACTGCTCTCATTAAAGTCACAAATGATTTGCTCTTATCATCCGATCGTGGTTGTATCTCTCTGTTAGTGTTACTTGATCTTAGTGCTGCATTTGATACTATCGACCACAACATTCTTTTAAATAGACTAGAAAACTATGTTGGCATTAGTGGAATTGCACTAGCATGGTTTAAATCATACTTATCTGACCGTTTTCAGTTTGTAGCAGTAAATGAAGAGATGTCTTATCGATCACAAGTTCAGTACGGCGTACCACAAGGCTCAGTACTAGGACCGCTGCTGTTCACTCTGTACATGCTGCCATTAGGAGATATCATTAGGAAATATGGAATTAGCTTTCACTGTTATGCTGATGATACTCAGCTGTATATTTCTTCAAAACCTAACGAAACTTACCAATTCTTAAAATTAACGGAATGCATAGCTGATATAAAAAATTGGATGACCAGTAATTTCCTATTACTAAATTCTGAAAAAACAGAGATTCTAATCATTGGACAAAAAACTGCCACACGTAATAACCCAGAATACTGTCTAACAATTGATGGCTGCTCTGTTAAGTCTTCGTCGTCGGTTAGGAACCTGGGTGTGCTCTTTGATACCAATCTTTCATTTGAAAGTCACGTGTCTAGTATCTGTAAAACCGCATTTTTCCATCTTAAAAATATATCTAAATTACGTCATATGCTCTCACTGACAAATGCGGAACAATTAGTTCATGCATTCATGACATCCAGGCTAGATTATTGTAATGCTCTTCTGGGTGGTTGCCCTGCACGCTTAATAAACAAACTACAGCTAGTTCAAAACGCAGCCGCTAGAGTTCTTACCAGAACCAGGAAGTATGACCATATTAGCCCGGTTCTGTCAACACTGCATTGGCTGCCTATTAAACATCGTATAAATTTTAAAATATTGCTGATTACTTACAAAGCACTAAATGGTTTAGCTCCCCAGTACTTGAGCGAGCTCTTAACGCATTATAGTCCTTCACGTCTATTGCGATCTCAAAATTCTGGCCAGTTGATAATACCTAGAATATCAAAATCGACTGCTGGCGGTAGATCCTTTTCCTATTTAGCACCAAAACTTTGGAACAATCTTCCTAACACAGTCCGGGAAGCAGATACAGTCTGTCAGTTTAAATCTAGACTAAAAACACATCTCTTTGGCTTAGCATACACATAACACATTATAGATTTCTATAATTCAATGTTAGGCTGCATAGTTTAGATCAGCCGGAACCGGGAACACTTCCCATAATTCCTGATGTACTTTGTACATCATAAGAAGGATGGCGTCTACGCTAATATTAGTCTCTGTTTATCCCGAGGTTTACCGCGAACCGCCGGATCCAGGCCATATCCAGATCTGAGGAAGGACCATCACATGGACACGATGACAACGCATCCCTGATGAGCCAGCCCCATCAACACTGTGAAGGCCCATGGACACCTCAACACACTCATCTCCTCACCGGCCGGATGACCCAACCCAACCAGATGAACTGGATAAATATCATGAAAGTTCTGATCACATCTGACTCCTGACGTTATGCTGCCTAACTCATAATCATACACTGTTCGTTTGTTGGCCAAAGGAGGACTGGCCCCCTGACTGAGCCTGGGTTCTCCCAAGGTTTTTTTCTCCATTCTGTCACCTGATGGAGTTTTGGTTCCTTGCCACTGTTGCCTTTTTCGCCTCTCTTCGCCTTTGTTGCCATTGGCTTTTGGCTTGCTTAGTTGGGGACATTTAACATTTAATTTTGAATTTAACAATACTATTACAACATTGTTTTTCTGTTATCTCTGTAAAGCTGCTTTGAAACAATTTGAATTGTAAAAAGCGCTATATAAATAAAGGTGACTTGACTTGACTTGACTTGACTTCAAAAACTTTCAAGTGCCTTGAATTATAATTTTTTTGATTCACAAGTTTTCAGGGACCCGTGGGAACCCTGTGTCCCAGGACTGCTCTCTGCAGGTCTCACTGGGTGTTGCAGGGCCTAGTGGTCTGAAGCGGTGTCCCTGGCTTAAGGCCCGATATACTTCAAGAGAAATCGTAGAACAAACTGATGTGGCCTAAACGATCTGCGTTTGGAGTTCATTTTGGGAGTTTGAAAGTGAACTTTCCTTAAAAGTCCGCTATGGCTGGTTACAAGAGTTTCCAGCAAGAGAATCTGGCCAATCCTGTTTCCCTCTATTGTAAGCAGATTACTGAAACTCTTGGTCCTGTTCTTGAGCCTCAGTGTTTGAATAGTTATGCTGATTGGATTAGGAGTGGTAACACTCTCAGTCTAGGACGGGTTTCCTAAACCTTTACACGTCATTTACATGCTTTGTAAATCCCTCCCCTTATAATGTTATAAATTGCAAGGGAACGTTTCCCTTACTCAGACTCGAGACGAGCTTGGAAGACTACAGCGACGCCAGCTCGTGTGCTCCATAAAGAAATCCTGCTTAAGATACAAACCCGAGTCTCCTGGTCTTCGCTTCTGAGTTTCTACACTTTAGAAGAAAAGGCTACGCCTTTCGTCACGTGGAAATCTTTTCTGATTCGTTTCGTCTGTTCAGATTGTCGGGGCCAGAGGTCAAAGGTCCGTGAGTGAAAACAAACACACAAGAGCTGCTTTATAGTAGAAAATGAAGTACTTTAAAAGAAACGAGACAGTGACACTGTTTTTCATGTTTAATACTGTAAAGCTGATTGATTTTAAGCAATCTATTGTATAAAGTGCTGAATAAATAACTTTCCTAGAGTGCCGAATTGCAGAGCACATGATGACCAGATGCTTTTATATGCTTTATTAAAAAAATGCTTGCTGTTTTCTTAGTTTTGGTGTGTGTTTATTTTTCGTTATTGAGAGGAAAGCGCGCAGAACATATTAACATATTGATCTAGCCGTCGCTCTCAGTAATGTGGGCGGCGTCGGATGTTCACTAAAATACATGTACACACGTATATCTCTGCTCACGCATTCCGAACTCCCTTCTACCCCTAAACGAAGAACGAAACGAGCTTCGCCGTGAGTATATTCCCTCCTCCCAGTATAATGCCTCAGACTGGATGATTTTGCTGGTTTGCAGTGTTTATGGCAGCGCAGTCATGACTCATCGGGTGAACAACAGTGGACGTGAAGGCTTTCGGGACTCAGTTTGATGGTGCCGAACCATTCAGACAGCCTGAGGCTGAAACTGAGCTTCTATTCTTTCAAATATATCATGTCTCAGTGCAGAAAATCCCTAAGCTTTAGAGAACACTGGGGGACTTTAAGCAGCGGTGGGACAGAAAGGTTAAAAGACAGATTGTCGGTCAACTGATGTTTAACCACCTCAGTATTTGCAGGCATTTTCATTGCAGTCTGTAGCTCTGAATACTGTGTGTGTGTGTGTGTGTGTGTGTCTGTGTGTGTGTGTCTGTGTGTGTGTGTGTGTGTGTGTCTGTGTGTGTGTGTGTGTCTGTGTCTGTGTGTGTGTGTCTGTGTGTCTGTGTGTGTGTGTGTCTGTGTGTCTGTGTGTGTGTGTGTCTGTGTGTGTGTGTGTCTGTGTGTGTGTGTGTGTGTGTGTGTGTGTGTGTGTGTGTGTGTGTGTGTGTGTGTATATGTGTGTGTATGTAAGTAAGTAAGTAAGTAAGTAAGTAAAGTTTATTTCTAAAGCGCTTTTCACAGATAAAATCACAAAGTGCTGTACACGAGAAAGGTAAAAACAAAACCTTATATAAACAATATAAAAATATATATACAGTACATACGTAAAATCAAAGTGACACTAGTTAAAACCCATCAACCAAAAGCTTTCTTAAATAAACAAGTCTTCAGATCTTTTTTAAAAGAGTCAACAGAGTCAGCCAGACGCAGAGACAGGGGCAGGGCGTTCCACAGTCTGGGGCAACAGACTGAAAAGACAGGTCCCCTCGGGTCTTATAACGAGTCTTGGGGACCATAAGAAGGTTCTGGCCAGAGGACCGAAGGGTGCGGCTAGAGGAGTGCGGACTCAAAAGGTCCTTGATGTACTGTGGGGCCTGACTGTTTAAGGCCCTGAAAGTCAGCAGTAAAATCTTAAATCCTATATTTTACAGGGAGCCAGTGGAGAGTCAATAAAACGGGAGTGATACGAGACCTTCTGGGAGCGCCAGTTAAAAGTCTAGCAGCACAGTTTTGGACCATTTGCAGTTTGTTCAGAGCAGACTTATTCAAGAAGGTAAAAACAGAGTTGCAATAATCAAGTCTAGTTGATATGAAAGCATGAATGATAATTTCCAGATCCTTCTTTGACAACATTTTATGTATTTTAGAGATATTCCTGAGGTGATAGAAGCAGTTTCGGACAAGCTGTTTTGAGTGTATCTCCAAAGACATGGCCTGGTCAAACACAACCCCCAGACAATATGTCTGTGTGTCTGTGTGTGTGTGTGTGTGTAAGGGGACAGAATATACAGTTTGTCCAGTATAAAAGCCATTACACCTATGGAATGTCCTCACAAGTATAGCAAAACAAAGCTGTGTGTGTGTGTGTGTGTGTGTGTGTGTGTGTGTGTGTGTGTGTGTGTGTGGGTGCCCACGTGTGTATAAATGTGCAGATCAGACTCACCGACGGGCCCGGATCGACACTTTAATAGTTTGATCTCTTGTTCTCTCTCCTCCAGGACTTGCTGTAGGATGGCCTGATATTCTCTCTCTTTCTCTATTAATTCCTCCAACAACCTAGAGCACACAAACACATTCATGTCTATAACCAGACGAAAAATTGTCCAGTGTGATGACTTGATGCAAATAACACAGGATAAGCGTGCAAATACACATAGAAATGCTATAAATATGGTTAATCATAGTCCAATAATTACTCAATTTTAAAGGAATATTTCCGCAAAGAATACAAATAGTCAATGTTCACATTTCTCAGTCAAACATTTCAAATTCAAAAGCACCACAAAAATATGACTTTCATAAATCTAATTCAAATTCAAATCTGCCTGAATTTTGAGTCCTGTTCAAAGTTTCAGCGCCATGAATGGTCACACGACCCGACGCTGTTTGGTGTGTGTGGCACGACCCGACGCTGTTTGGTGTGTGTGGCACGACCCGACGCTGTTTGGTGTGTGTGGCACGACCCGACGCTGTTTGGTGTGTGTGGCACGACCCGACGCTGTTTGGTGCGTGTGGCACGACCCGACGCTGTTTGGTGTGTGTGGCACGACCCGACGCTGTTTGGTGTGTGTGGCACGACCCGACGCTGTTTGGTGTGTGTGACACGACCCGACGCTGTTTGGTGTGTGTGGCACGACCCGATGCTGTTTGGTGTGTGTGGCACGACCCGACGCTGTTTGGTGTGTGTGGCACGACCCGACGCTGTTTGGTGTGTGTGGCACGACCCGACGCTGTTTGGTGTGTGTGGCACGACCCGACGCTGTTTGGTGTGTGTGGCACGGCCCGACGCTGTTTGGTGTGTGTGGCACGACCCGACGCTGTTTGGTGTGTGTGGCACGACCCGACGCTGTTTGGTGTGTGTGGCACGGCCCGACGCTGTTTGGTGTGTGTGGCACGGCCCGACGCTGTTTGGTGTGTGTGGCAGGGTCGTGACATGTTCATGTTCTGCCCGTACGTTAGCCAGGGTCTAAAGCACCAAACACCAGGAGAAATCGCCGCTGAATTGGTGTAATTGATGTTACTAATGTTAACAAATGAGACCTCATTGTAAAGTGTTACCGATATTTTCTATATATTATTAAATACTTGCTTAATACGTGCGATTCTTTTTTTCAAGATTTATTATTTATTTATTAACTTCATATTTATGTTTACTATTCTTTGCTTAGCTTAGCATGAATAGCTTATTACTATTCATGTTATATTAAATTACAGTAAATATGATTTAAAATAATTGGTTACAAAGACTTAAAAAGGTTGTATTTTGTATTATTCCTACAGCCATGTGCACATGTGAAAGTCATTGTGGTTAAAAGTAAATGTTTTGGAACTGGACATTTCCAACAATATTCTCAGAACATGTTTTAACCAGAGCACTTTAATCCGTGTTTGTTTAAAAAAGGAGAGAGTTGTTTGTCACTAATCTATACAGGGCTGATGTCGGCGTACATGGCCTATCATAATAGTTGTATTGCTATGTTCATAAGGCATTCGTCTGCAAACAGTAGCGGTTTTGTCAGGTTTTTTTGACCAAAGCTAATTGACTGCAATTTCAGAATATTTCCAGACAACAAACCTGACTACAGTTGAACAATACCAGTAATGAGATTGTAGCACTTTTAAGCCCCAGACATACAAATGTGAGCACTTCATTTCACGTAACGAGTCCCTAACGCGCATCACAGAACAGAGCAAGGCCAGCATTTGTGCTTATAAAACTTCAACTGTTTTATTTATTTGTGAAATGCCGATGGTTTGTCTAGATAAGACCCTTATTCATCGTCTGGTGTCGTTTAAAGCCCTTTGAAGCTGCACTGAAACTGTCATTTGGACCTTGAACCGTTTGGGTCCTGTTGAAGTCCATTATATGGAGAAAAATCCTGGAATGTTTTCATCAAAAACCTTCATTTCTTTTCGACTGAAGAAAGAAAGACATGGACATCTTGGATGACATGGGGGGAGGAAACTATCAGCAAAAGTTTTTTTAAAAGTGAACTAATCCTTTAAAGCTGAAGATAAAAATACAACATTTACCTCTTGGTTTCCAGCTTCATGCGGCCCAGCTCCATGCTGACAGACCGCGGAGCGCTCTGAGACTCGTGGGAAACGGTTGAACTGAGCGTGCTCACTCCAGACGTGGCCACGGTGTCGTCGTGATGAACGACGGGTCCAATGCTAGGCACAGCGTTTCCCTGAGGAGCCGCGTCGTCATCAAGGTCCTCTTGCTCGGCGGGGTCGCTCTCAGACGCCAGCGTGAAGTGTGGCCGCAATTCTGAGAGTGAACAAACAACAAACACTGCATCGAGTGAACCGTTCCCGGAGCCTTCCCAGCACCGCACACTTAGGGGATCTCATTCCCTGGACACAGCCAGCGCGGGTCAGGGGTCACGGATCAGGTGATGTGCTTTATTCATCCTCAGTATCTAAATGATTGACGGTCCACACCGCGTAACTGAACCCTTTGTGTGTTCCAGGGGCTTTTTAGGCTACGTTCACACCGTCAGTCAAAATCCGATAATTTGTGTATCCGACTGGACTCTGATCTAAAATGATGGATGTCCACACTGTGTATCGCAACTGTTCAGATCCGATTTGTGTGTCCATGCCAATCTGTGGTTTTCTGGAATATCTGCATTGGTTTCTATGACGTGTTGGTAGGAATACGCCAAAAACAACGGCAACATGAAAGGGTTTACAATACAGATGTATGATTTACAACATGATAGTGTGTATCTTTATGTACATCCTAATGTTGCCTGGTTTCTCCATTCTGTCACTGATGGAGTTTCGGTTCCTTAACACTGTTGCCTTGTCTTTTGGCTGGCTTAGTTGGGGACATTTAAATATTCAACAATATTATTGATCTGCCGTACTTAAGGTGGACGCTGATAAATTTTCTTCTAGAAACAAACTTTGTTGTATTATTTTCCTGTTATCACTGTGAAGCTGCTTTGATATAATCTGTATAGTAAAAAGCGCAGTATAATAAAGGTGCCTTGACTCGAATGTGAACCGAGTCTCCTGCCGTACGAGGCTGGTGTGAGCCGCTTCATTCGGTCTCGTTATATCGGCCTGTTCTGCTGATCTGCACTTTGCAACAACACAGCAATAGTTTCTGCATGTTTCCAATAACAACGTCTAACATGTTTATGTTTTATGTGGCGCGAGAAAGACACACAAACCACGCAAAATCCGTTCAGAGCGGATTTACAGAAACGTCATTTGAATTGATTTATGCCGTTCACACTTCTGATCAGATTCGATATGGTATGAACAATATGAACAAACACTGGATTTGGACCGACCGTCTGAACGCGGTTATGAGACCCCTGCCTTAAATGACCAACATCCAGGAAAAGGGATGTTTCTATAAAGAAACTCTTTGCTGTTTACCAGGTACCAGTATGACGATGGCAGTCTGTACAGCCTTTCGAATGATGTTATCCAGCGCAAACATCCAGTGCGGCTTTATGTTGTGGTTCCGCAGGACTTTATTTACCTGCAGAAACATCATACCATAACGATTTACTTTTCTATGTTGAGCTTTTAAGAGTGAGTCACAAAAGGAAAAAAATTAAATAAATCAGCATTTGCTAAGTCAACATCAAATGGCATATGCAACTCATTTTAATCGTGTAATGTGACCATTTCAGATACTCAAT
Organism: Semotilus atromaculatus; assembly: GCA_031834385.1. Classification (NCBI taxonomy): domain Eukaryota; kingdom Metazoa; phylum Chordata; class Actinopteri; order Cypriniformes; family Leuciscidae; genus Semotilus; species Semotilus atromaculatus. The sequence continues at coordinate 5,601,010 of JAULUF010000062.1, forward strand.
AAGAAAAATCTTGATTAGACGGCTTTGGCTAAACGCTCACCGCATCCTGGAAGCTGAAGAGCGCCACCTGCAGTTGGCTGATGGCTGTGCTGTCGAAGTCGAGCTCCAGCTTGAGCTGAGAGAGGGTGCTGGCGATGATCTTTCTGTCCGCCATCCTCACGAACTCTCCCAGACTGGACACTAGCATGGAGATGTGCTGATGCTTCAGTTTGGTCTCCTCAGACCCCTGTATCGAGGCAGAAAGGGGACACAAATCACACTCACAAAAAGGGACTGTTAAAGGATTAGTTCACTTTTAAAAAACTTTTACTGATAATTTACTCCCCACATGTCATCCAAGATGTCCATGTCTTTCTTTCTTCATCGACACCAGACGATGAATAAGGGTCTTATCTAGACAAACCATCGGCATTTCACAAATAAATAAAACAGTTTCAGTTTTATAAGCACAAATGCTGGCCTTGCTCTGTTCTGTGATGCGCGTTCGTGACTCACGTAATACGCAATTACGTTGAAAAGGTCACGCTTCTGTCCTGACGAACATTTTCTTTTAGCCTTTTTAATATTGAAACACCCAGGATACGCACACGAAATGGGCATTTACACGATAAACTGACACAAAGACATTTGAACATATTGAAATGCCGATGGTTTGTCTAGATAAGACCCTTATTCATCGTCTGGTGTCGTTTAAAGCCCTTTGAAGCTGCACTGAAACTGTCATTTGGACCTTGAACCGTTTGGGTCCTGTTGAAGTCCATTATATGGAGAAAAATCCTGGAATGTTTTCATCAAAAACCTTCATTTCTTTTCGACTGAAGAAAGAAAGACATGGACATCTTGGATGACATGGGGGGAGTAAATTATCAGCAAACGTTTTTTTAAAAGTGAACTAATCCTTTAAATGACAAACAACCAAAATAATTTGTAGGACTGCATGAAAACAACCTTATTAGAGATTTTTCTCTAGAGATTTCTCTGATGTGAAGGAAATTTTCACCAAAACATTGGGGTTTAGGGCCAGATTTACTAAACAGGGCGTGAGAGCACAATCCCATAAAAGCGCTGATGTGAGTGTAAAGTTCTGCTCGTGATCTACTGAACACGTGCAGATTAAAGAACAGACGCCGCTGATCATTCACACAATGACCAACACAATCTACCAACAGCAACGCAAGTTAGCGTCTGGTTTAACACACGCTTTTTTGGGGTGGTAAATAATAGCGCATACACCAGTAAATTGATGAGCGCAAACCTTAGTAAATCCCCAAATCACTTCATTTCTAAATCACTTCATTGCACGATTTTCCGTATTCTCGAGAAAAGGGGTTTTCCCATAGCGTGAGCTAGGTTACGCAATATGAGAGGGAACAAAGTATTGCGTAACCCGCCGTGCGACTGTGCTGTGTTTGGGTCTCGCTTCAGTCCATTAAACCTGGGCTCCCGAGGCGAGGCCTGGTCTCTTTATGGACTCAGACCACGCCCATTCTGGCGGGCTCTGACGTGTAATGCCCTGATTGGTTCGAGCGTCTGAGCTGCCTCGCCATTGGTTCGAGCGTCTGAGCTGCCTCGCCATTGGTTCGAGCAGTTGTCACAGCACAACCAATGACCGCTCTCACTGTGTCTGTGTCTGCTGTGCAGCTACACTGCGTTTTAAACTTTTGGCTTCAGTATTCTTGAAAAAAGGGGGGTTTACCCTTTATAAATCTCAAATTTTCAAATTCACACAGAATGCATTAAAACTGTAAAGCATGTCTTTTTTTGTCAAAATCATGATTCAAATCGAAATCAGAAAAAAAAGAAAAAAAAAAATCAAGAAATCGTGATATATATTTTTGCCCATATCGCACAGCCCTAGTCACCAGGCTTGTGTTTAAAGAGTCCTTAAGCTTCGCTGTATTGCCAATCCCACAAGCCGAGAGTAAGACACCAGCGCAGTGCTGTGTTGACCTGAGTCAGCGCCTCGAGCAGGTGAAGCACGATCTTCTCTCGGTCCTCGGTCAGGATTCGGTGGAGAGTCGCTCTCCTTTCACTGTCTTTCCTCAGCATGAAGAAACCAGAGTCCTTCTCTTCTGGAGACGGTGGTGCACTGTGGTCCTCAAAGTTCTCCACAGGGATACTGGAGTAGATTTACAGATTTACTAAAAGCAGATACACTAAATGCAGAATCAATGGTACCTTGTAACATAATAGGGTATATTTCAGTCCCTCCAGAAAAACGTGTTTATGCAATCACAGGATTTAATGCATAATCAGCCAAAGTCCGCATATTTATACTTTTGCAGCATAAATTGCGGATTTCCGCGCAAAATATACGGGGCGTGCATGATTCCACAATCCCCACATTTTCGTTGCAAAAAAGTCACATATATCTTAGCAGAAAGTTGATAAATGTTGTGTTTCCTTCACACACGAGCAGCCGCTCCCCCTGTCGCCATGGGAACGGTATGAAGTGGCGTAATTACGCGACGTGAACGTCATCGAAAAGCTGCAAACCCCGCGATGAAGCCGCACATCATCTCATTTACCAACAAAAATAAACACAAAAGTGCATCTGTGCATTGGAAGCACACATTTTATTTTTTTATATTTTATTTTTTGATTTTTACAGAAGTTGTAGCATATTCCTTTTGTAAAGCTACAGAACTTGTTTGACTCATCAATGTTTTGTAAGTTTGAGCCGTGTGTTAATTAAATAAAACAAGATGAGAACTGAAATATTCCAGCACTCTCTGTGATGTAGTTCTTACTTATCATAGGAGTAATAAGAGATGACTCTTTACTGTAAGGCTGTGTCCTAGTGGGAACAGGGTGTTGGGAATCACTTTCTTTCTCTTTTTCACCAAAGTGCAGTTTTTGCAAGTTTCCACAATTTCATCGCATAAAATTGCATAAATATCTCATCGCAAGAATAAACGTGCCACATAATCAAGGATTTTTGCCCACAACAATTACAAAAAAACTCCGCATTTTTCTGGAAGGACTGTGTTGAAGCTAGAGTGAACCTCTGCTGACCTCAGGAAGAGTGAGCGGTGACCTTTGACCTCTCTCTCGCTGTAGCACTTGGTGCTGGGTTTAAAGTTGAAGGGGTTTGTGCAGAGCTCGTTGTCCGGCGAGACCGAGCCGTACTCACTGCTGCTGCTCGTGTCCTCGACCACCACGGGGACGGGGAGAGAGATGCTGCGCAGATACTCTACAACACACACACAGCACACCGTCATACATCACACACACTCCACAGCACACCGTCATACATCACACACACACTCTACAGCACACCGTCATACATCACACACACTCCACAGCACACCGTCATACATCACACACACTCCACAGCACACCGTCATACATCACACACACTCCACAGCACACCGTCATACATCACACACACTCCACAGCACACCGTCACCATCATACATCACACACACTCCACAGCACACCGTCACCGTCATACATCACACACACTCCACAGCACACCGTCATACATCACACACACTCCACAGCACACCGTCATACATCACACACACTCTACAGCACACCGTCATACATCACACACACACTCCACAGCACACCGTCACCGTCATACATCACACACACTTCACAGCACACCGTCACCGTCATACATCACACACACTCCACAGCACACCGTCACCGTCATACATCACACACACTCCACAGCACACCGTCATACATCACACACACACTCCACAGCACACCGTCATACATCACACACACTCCACAGCACACCGTCATACATCACACACACTCTACAGCACACCGTCATACATCACACACACTCCACAGCACACCGTCATACATCACACACACTCCACAGCACACCGTCACCGTCATACATCACACACACTCCACAGCACACCGTCATACATCACACACACACTCCACAGCACACCGTCATACATCACACACACTCCACAGCACACCGTCATACATCACACACACTCTACAACACACCGTCATACATCACACACACTCCACAGCACTGTAATGCTCACGCACACTCCTCCTCAGCACCGTAATGCTCACACACACTCTTCCTCAGCACCGTAATGCTCACACACACTCTTCCTCAGCACCGTAATGCTCACACACACTCTTCCTCAGCACTGTAATGCTCACACACACTCTTCCTCAGCACCGTAATGCTCACACACTCTCTTCCTCAGCACCGTAATGCTCACACACACACTCTTCCTCAGCACCGTAATGCTCACACACACTCTTCCTCAGCACTGTAATGCTCACACACACTCTTCCTCAGCACCGTAATGCTCACACACACACTCTTCCTCAGCACCGTAATGCTCACACACACTCTTCCACAGCACTGTAATGCTCACACACACTCTTCCTCAGCACCGTAATGCTCACACACACACTCTTCCTCAGCACCGTAATGCTCACACACACACTCTTCCTCAGCACCGTAATGCTCACACACACTCTTCCACAGCACCGTAATGCTCACACACACTCTTCCACAGCACCGTAATGCTCACACACACTCTTCCTCAGCACCGTAATGCTCACACACACTCTTCCTCAGCACCGTAATGCTCACACACACTCTTCTTCAGCACTGTAATGCTCACACACACTCTTCCTCAGCACTGTAATACTCACACACACTCTTCCTCAGCACCGTAATGCTCACACACACTCTTCCTCAGCACTGTAATGCTCACACACACTCTTCTTCAGCACTGTAATGCTCACACACACTCTTCCTCAGCACTGTAATACTCACACACACTCTTCCACAGCACTGTAATGCTCACACACACTCTTCCTCAGCACCGTAATGCTCACACACACACTCTTCCTCAGCACCGTAATGCTCACACACACACTCTTCCTCAGCACCGTAATGCTCACACACACTCTTCCACAGCACCGTAATGCTCACACACACTCTTCCACAGCACCGTAATGCTCACACACACTCTTCCTCAGCACCGTAATGCTCACACACACTCTTCCTCAGCACCGTAATGCTCACACACTCTTCTTCAGCACTGTAATGCTCACACACACTCTTCCTCAGCACTGTAATACTCACACACACTCTTCCTCAGCACTGTAATGCTCACACACACTCTTCCTCAGCACTGTAATGCTCACACACACTCCTCAGCACTGTAATGCTCAAACACACTCTTCCTCAGCACCGTAATGCTCAAACACACTCTTCCTCAGCACCGTAATGCTCACACACACACTCCACAGCACCGTAATGCTCACACACACTCTTCCTCAGCACTGTAATGCTCAACTATCCTCTTTACAACGACCGATGGAAAAGTTCAGTGATGAAGATGTTCATTTGACCTTGAATCTTTGTGTCCCTATGGACCGCTAGCTACATAAAACCAACTTGACGTAATATGTTGTATAAATAAATCAAATGTTGTTTTATGTTCTATATTTGACACATTTCAATTGAATGTATATTTTTCAACATGTACCGTTTGGTTAAAGTTATGTCTAAACATGAATATTGACTACATTTACAGCCAGGTTATAATCATCAAAAAAAGACAAAGGTAGGAATAAAACAATGTAACAAAATAATGTAAAATTGAACACTATATGCTTTAAAACAGACAAGACTCACCCGTCCCTGGTGTAAGAGCTGTATGGAGACAACAAGAGATGAGAAGACATCGTTCAGAACATAAGCAGCAAAGACAAAAGCTTTTACCAGGTCACACTTCAGGATTTCATAACTAGAAATTTCCAAAATAAACATTTAAATGTGTGAGCTGTTGCACTTCTCAATGTGCTTCATGTCACAACCCAGCTGTGTGATTACAATGCAACAATAAATATTAAATGGGCATTATGAATGTAAATTGGTCAACTTTTGTCAATAGAATACACCAGATTGGGTAACAGGGCTGAAAGTAACAAAAGTAAGGTTGCAGATTCTGAACAAGCTAGTTAAATATTAATATATGAATTATTATATATTAATATATTAACAATAAGTCAATCTTAATTTTGGTAATTTATTAATACATTCTGTAATTTTGGAAATTAATATTTACTTGTCTTCCCATTATGATATTGAAATTATGCCACTTCTTGGGTGTAATAATTTAAAGCACGATAGCATTTTTTGTGTAATGTTGCAGTTACTGAGTTTTTGGGGTGTGGGGGTATATACACTGACCTTTTCGTCAAAATACTGAATGTCATGATTTTATAGTTTTAATCGTTGGATACAGTCACCGTTTTAAAGGAGTGGCTAGAGAAGGGGTGATGAACTACTTTTTAAAGCATGTTAAAACATTTTTTTCGTTTTTGTTAAATAATAGTTTAATCTAACACATTACAGTCTCCTATTAGTCCCCTAATTCATGGAATGTACCAATTGCATGTATTGCATGATATAAGCTGTGATGTCCATGTAACGCACCTGTGAAGTTGCTCTTGGACCGTTTTTTGCGCGATGTAACGGTGAGGAACTCGTGTGTGAGCAGGTCGTTGGACGTGGCCCGGCTGTCCGGGTCCGGCTCGAAGCAGCGCAGGATAAAGGCTTTGGCTTCACAGGACATGGAGTCAGGGATCTCCGGGTGGATTTTAAACATCCCGACCTACACACACATCCCAGCACAAACATAGAACAGCACTTCCAGAACTCAAACACAATATTCTCATGTCTTTCATGTTATTCGTACATTTCTCTAAGCCATTAGGAGTCAATTACAATGTTATTATAATTACATAATCCAGATAGATTACGTAATCAATGTAAAAATCTGTTTAGTTTTCTTTTCTACTGTATTATATGGATTTGAACCACTAATTACTGTAAAGCCTGTGCTGCAAATCAAATGCTTCTTTTGACGATTAAAAACGTTATTTTGTGAAATGGTAAAACGTATTCTTGAGTTCATGATAACAGCAATGAAAGGTTGATCACCCATTTATTATGTGATTTCTTGGTGGGCTGTAGATTTATCCTAGAAGTTTGAAAACCATTCAAATGTTTCACAAAGCGGTGAAGAAAAAACCCCAAAAGAAAATAGTATGGATTTTGTGTAAAACCTTTAGTGTTAAATTGCCTACACATTGAGGAGAGTGGATGGACTGAAGATTCACTGACCTTGAACATGGCTGCTTGCGGTTCCCCCAGCTCATAGAAAGGTGGTTTCCCAGTGGCCATTTCTATAATGGTGCAGCCCAGGGACCAGATGTCTGCTGGTTTACCGTACCCACGTGGCCCTTTATCTATGATTTCAGGGGCCATGTACTGTAACGTACCTGAAATATACAACCAGCTCTGAAAATATGAGTATAAGTAATAGTAACTGCTGAATATTTATAAGACACCGTAAGATACTAATCAAAAGTCAATAGACCAAATCTGGCAACACATGAAATCGATGTGTCCTTCAGGGTTACAGAAGCAATATCAAGTTGCTGTTGATAAAAGGTTAAGTGAAAAGAAGTACCAGTAAAGGTTTCAGTGCAGGGGTTTATTCCAGCCAGACGTTTGGACGTCCCAAAATCAGAGATCTTCAAAACTCCACTGTAGGTGTTTATCAGGACATTATCCCCCTGTGTGTCATGAAACCAAGATCAATCAATCTTTTCTGATAATCAATCACTTTTTTGTGCGATTTCACAATTAAGATACAATTTCACAGACTTAAAGGAACACGCCGACTTTTTGTGACTTTATCTTATTCCCCGTATCCCCCAGAGTTAGGTAAGTCCACACACACCCTTCTCATCTCTGTGTGTGCTGTAACTCTGATTGACGCACACACTGCTAGCCTAGCTTAGCACAAACACTGGAAGTAAATGGCTCCAGCTAGCATACTGCTCCTAGCGGTGTGTGTGTCAGACAGAGTTACGGCACGCACGGAGATGAGAAGGGTGTGTGTGGACTTATCTAACTCTGGGGGATACGGGGAATAAGATAAAGTCACAAAAAGTCGGCGTGTTCCTTTAAGATAAAAGGTTTATTACCTTAATGTCTCTGTGAACGATCTGGTTGTCATGCAGGTATTTGAGACCCTCCAGGATCTGCTTGGTGTAGAAACCGATAGTCGGCTCGTTGTTTTTTAGAGGACCCCACTTTGACCTGAGCAATGCTGACAGACTGCCTGCGATCAGAAAAACACAAACGCTTGAACCCGTTGTGTCGTGACCGTGAGCGTGGACTATAGAGGAGTAGCTCTCTCACCCCCTGGCACCTGCTCCATGAAGATCTTGATGAAGCCGTTCTCGCTGATGGAGCCGAGGTACTGCACGATGTTCTTGTGCTTCAGGTGTTTATGCAGGGCTATTTCTTCATGGAGAGGCTGCGAATATCTGCCAACACACACCGTCACATGTGCCGTCAGATAAACTGCAGCTGTGTGATTGCATGCACTTTTCATACCCTCAAAAGCATAAATGAATATTGCATATTCATTTATATTATATATAAACGTATATTTATATACTAGAGCTCCGTCACTGGGAACATGCCTGTCGTTCTCTGCCCAATGATTCGGAGCTTCTCTTGCTATTGCCATTTCTTGTGAAATGTATTTTTTATTTTATATTATGTCATTCTGTGTTCATATAATGATGTGTACGGAAAAAAAAACGGGACAAATTGCATCCCATTCTGATTCAATGCAGGACATTTCCTTTAGGAATAGTGGACAGTCCAAAATTGAACACAATTAGCACATCCCTGAATGCTTGAAATGTTTGAGGTTTAGTAAGTTTCCTGTGTTATGTTTTCATTTGAATTTTTAGTTAAAATAGGAACAAGGTTGACCAGGCTGTGCGATGAGAAATGTTGCTATAGTTATAGTATTCAATGACGGTCAAAATTGCCAAAGAATAATATGCTGCAATCACAGGCTTTCCTATCCAAAGGGAATGCGGCGTTAAAGTGGATTCCTCACCTACTGTCCCGCTCGGGGATCTCCTTGATGGCCAGGCGCACCTGGTTACTGAGGTCCCGGCCGGCGTAGACGACACCGAACGTGCCCTTACCCAGAACCACCCTGTCTCCGTGCTCGTCGTACTCGTAGTCGTACTGCAGACGCACACACACACACACACACGTCACCTGGGCTCTTAGCTATACAACTATGTGTAACAAATGCACACAACAATAAATATAACATATGTATTTCAAGAAACTTTCTCGGGTAAGCATTTGCTCACAAGATATTATACAGTAACATCCAACATTTCTGGATTATAATTTTACCTCTAAAGCCTCTGATTCACACTCGGTCTCATCTGAGCCTTTCCAGGCCTCCTCAGTGAGAGCGTTCACCAGATCACAGAACCTACACAACACACACACCATCATCATCATCGTCATCATCATCATCGTCGTCATCTTCGTCATCGTCATCATTCATCATCATCATCATCATCATCGTCGTCATCATTCATCATCATCATCGTCATCATCATCGTCGTCATCATTCATCATCATCATCATCATCGTCATCATCATCGTCGTCATCATTCATCATCATCATCATCATCGTCATCATCATCGTCGTCATCATTCATCATCATCATCATCATCATCGTCATCATCATTGTCGTCATCATTCATCATCATCATCATCGGCAACATTCATCATCATCATCATCGTCGTCGTCATCGTCATCTTCGTCATGGTCGTCATCATTCATCATCATCATCATCATCATCATCATCATCATCATCATCATCATCGTCATCATCATCGTCATCATCATCATCGTCATCATCATCATCATCATCATCGGCAACATTCATCATCATCATCATTCATCATCATCATCGTCGTCGTCATCGTCATCTTCGTCATGGTCGTCATCATTCATCATCATCATCGTCATCATCGTCATCGTCATCATTCATCATCGTCATCATCATCATCGTCATCATTCATCATCATCATCGTCATCATCGTCATCATTCATCATCATCGTCATCATTCATCATCATTCATCATCATCATCGTCTTCATTCATCATCATTCATCATCATTCATCATCATCATCATCATCATTCATCATCATCGTCATCATTCATCATCGTCATCATCATCATCATCATCATCATCATCATCATCATCATCATCATCATCGTCATCATCATCGTCATCATCATCATCATCATCATCATCGTCATCATTCATCATCATCATCATCGGCAACATTCATCATCATCATCATTCATCATCATCATCGTCGTCGTCATCGTCATCTTCGTCATGGTCGTCATCATTCATCATCATCATCGTCATCATCGTCATCGTCATCATTCATCATCGTCATCATCATCATCGTCATCATTCATCATCGTCATCATTCATCATCATCATCGTCATCATCGTCATCATTCATGATCGTCTTCATTCATCATCATTCATCATCATTCATCATCATCATCATCATCATTCATCATCGTCATCATCATCGTCATCATCATCATCATCATCATCATCATCATCATCATCATCATCATCATCGTCATCATTCATCATCATCATCATCATCATCATCGTCATCATTCATCATCATTCATCATCATCATCGTCATCATTCATCATCGTCATCATCATCATCATCATCATCATCATCATCATCATCATCGTCATCATTCATCATCATCATCATCATCATCATCGTCATCATTCATTCATCATCATCATCATCATCATTCATCATCATCATCCTTCGTCATCATCATCATCATCATCCATCATCATCGTCATCATCAATCATCATCATCGTCATCATCAATCATCATTCATCATCATCATCAAATATGATACAGGAACAAAAAGTCTGATTATTTAAATCTGTCCTTTGAATACACAAAGATTAAACTTCTACACCTTCATAGTAGGGATGCACAAAATTACAGCACATATGATAATATTCAATAATTTAGAACAACATCTGCTGCTAGCACTAGTTTATGTTTAAGTTGGTGGTGGCACATAAATGAAGTGCTGTAGAAACATCACCTTTACCACTGAAAGACAGCGTCGCTTTGGGGATTTACTAGATGATGAACCTCATGCTGTCAATATAGGCAACCAGTAAAAGCCCAACACACACTCCAACTGACGAACCAGAATCAGAACGCTCCCATTATAATTAACATGGCCTACACATAGTATAAATATTTGTTGATATTACAGGGATTTGCCAGAACGCATTATTGGCACACAGTGAATGTACAGAACTGAACTGCAGAGATCAGACAATCACATAACAACGGCAACACTATAAATATGCTGTTCACCACAGACACACACACACACACACACACACACATACTTTTTGCAGTGCATATCTGTGCAGAAATAGATCTGGAAGTCTTCTGAGTTGTTCACCACATACAGGAAACAGCTGCGCTCGTCACATTTGGAGATGCTGAATGTGTTAAAAACAACAACAACTATATTTTACTTCAAACGCTTTAAACACATACACACATACTGGATGCTTACAATACAGTGTTCTACTCGTGTTAAAATACACAATATCTCTGTGTGCTTGACATGCATGAAGTCACATCCATCAAAGGTCAGACAGTGAATGTACTCGATCTGACATATATCTATCTAAAGTTTAACCCTAACCCGTGTGTAAAAGAGCACCAGCGCGGGTTTATTTTAACATCGACAAAACCATGATGGTCTTCTTCTATCGTGCTTTAATTTAATCGTTTTCTCTTTCTCTTTGGTGTCATGGTTTGGGAATCTATCGTTAAAGAACAGAAACTCCCTAACTCAAATTGTTGGATGGTCTAGTAAGCTGACTGGCGTGTCACAGTTTACCCCAGCGTCCCTGTACACCAGACACTAACAGCGGAGAACTGGCTGTTGATGATGCCCACCGATGCCCACCTGATGCCCACCGATGCCCACCTGATGCCCACCGATGCAATGATGCCCACATGATGCCCACCGATGCCCACATGATGCCCACATGATGCCCAGAGACAACTTCAGCTTCTTCCTTCTAGACGAAGGTATATAGTCCCAGAGTGCAGGACAAAGCGCTATACAAATAGCTCTGTTCCATTAATCCGAGGAACAAATGCACAGCTGACACCGAAGCTACGTTATTTATTATCATCCATTATCAGGGTGTCTATAAACAAGATCAATTTAAGACTTTTTAAGAACTTTTTAATGCGACTTTGAATGAAATTTAAGACCAAACCTGTGATGGAAATACACATTATATTACATACGTATATGTAATATGTAATATTTAACCTAAGTAATTTAATATTAACTACTTGTTTATTGAAGTAAAATCAATGTAACATTTGCAATCGTGAGAATATTCAGGAAAACCGCTCCCGTCATGTACTGTTAGTTAACTATATCATGTTATAAATAAAAAACTCCAACATTTTGAATTTTTATCTCAGTATGTTTCTTCTGTGAGTTTTTTTGCGTGTGCTGTTATGCTCATTTGTTTTGATTTCTCACTATAAAATCTCTCACAGAGAGTCTCAACAGCGCAACCAGACATACATGATCACGATCAATCGCGGTTTACGAAATAAAATCAGTAAAGTCGACAAATCACCATTTGTCGTAAAAATGTGTGGAAAAACAAATCTACCTACGGGTACAAATAAAGGAACCTGAACCTGATATTTAAAGCTACAACGGGCCACTGCAGAAGTAGACAGAGGTCACGCGTGTCTTCTGTGGACGGATGTCTCTTCATGCATTATGGTTATTGAAGCCCTTACCTCACACCACGTACTGACGCGGCACTGAAGTTCCACTCGTGGATCCCTGTGTTCTACAACAGAGAGAACAGCTTTTTACTTCCAAAATGCAGCACTCCTGTTTTTCAAGTTTAATAATGACATCAGGCCATATCGTGACTCCTGTTTTTCCATCCCCAAATTTAAGAACTAAAAGGATAACAGACTTTTGTTACACCATTTAAGATATTTAATACATTTTGTGGCCTTAAATTTGATCAAACTGAATTTATTTGAAGGCTTTTAAGGACCAACTGAGACCCTGTAGATACAGAGAAATATTAGAAAGACCTGAGACTTTAACTATGATTTAAGACCGGACATAAAAAACAATGGCTTTAGCTAATGGTTGGATATTAAAATAACATATTAGGTTAGGCCGTAAACCAAGACGGTAATGTTGAAGGATTATAGAATTAATAAAGTCAACAAATTAAAGAAATTCTGAATTTAAGAACAAATGGGTAAATAGTAAAAAATGTATAACTTTGTCATCAGGGGTGACGTGCCAGATGGATAATGTGTTCTCCTCGGCATCTTTGTTTATCGAGAGGTAAGACGGCTGGTAGACTTTAGTGGGCTCCAATATCAGTACCTGCACACAACACACACACACAACACAACACACACACACACACAACAGTTACAGCCAGTGCTTTACAAGCCATCATCTCCAGTAGTCCAAGGCAGTCCAACTAGCACACAAAATAATCAGCACACATGAATATTGTGTACTGGACAAAAATATGAAATATACTGTAAAACAATTCAATTCAGTCTGAATTTTTACACTGCTCTTCACAACACATTCTGGTATTGTATAATCATATAATTATAGGACACATGTTATCCTGTCTCAACTTTAGGCCTAAATGAAGTATTTTGTAACAACACTACAGCAAATTGGTTTATTAATTGTGAAAATACTAACATGCCAAAGACTTTGCACAGTACTGAACGTGTCTATATATACAGTCATGGTCAAAATTGATGGCACCCCTGGTAAATATGATCAAAACTGGCTGTAAAAAATAAATTTGCATTGTTTATCCTTTTGATCTTTCATTCAAAAAATTTGCAAAATTCTAACCTTTCATTGAAGTAAAAGAATTGAAAGTGGGGGGGAAATCACATTATGAAATAAATGTTTTTCTCCAAAACACGTTGGCCACAATTATTGGCACCCCTAGAATTTTTTTATGAGTAAAATATCTCTGAA